>JAJIBD010030486.1:0-407500 GCA_021461705.1 Cryptotis parvus | reverse complement strand
AACCAGCCTCCCACCCAGTAGCCTAGGATTTCCGTGTCCACATGCTGATGGGCCCAGACAACATGAAGTCCCCAATGTTTTTATTGTTGGAACCATCAGCCATCCTAGGTTGGACATTGAGTGTGGCAGGTGGGAGCCCGTGGGGACAATGAGAGGGATCCGTGGTCTGTTGTCTTAGATAGCATCGGTCCCATTATGCTGCAGTAAGGAGCAGTCACCTAGCCAAGCAAACATTTATTTCTTGTTCTTCTAAATGTGCATGGTGAGTTGGGGGTGGGGGCTCTGGGGGTAGTTGTTTCTTAAAAGGAAACAGGTGAGGACCTTTTCATCTTCTGCCTCTCCCTAAGATGGGCAAAATCAGAATAGGGAAAGAAAATAAAGACTTGTGTGCTAGCTTGTCATGTTTGGTTTGATTTTGTTTTTCTGTTCAAGTGATGTTTCTTCCATGTGACTGTGTCCAACCTCAAGTCATCATCCTGTGTTCCTGGGAGGTGGAGAAAATTGGAAATTCCAGAGAGTAAAGCTATCTGCCTTCCAAGAGGGAAGTGCTGGTTCTGTGCTCAAACTCCACCTTCGTTGTGTATTACTCTCACCCCAAAGGTGAGACGAAGGAGGCCCTGGGCGTTATCTGCTCTCTGCCATGTGCTTGGGATTAAGGGATGAACCATCTTTTAGCAGTTCCCATTCAGCTGGGGAAGATAGGACCAATCATGAAAAAAAAAGGAGAGAGGAAAGAAAGAGGCATAGAGAAAAAAAAATAATTTTAGAACCTGTTTCTTGTGAGGAATAAAAAGGAAGAGAAGCCTATGACATCCTTGGTGGGTCAGTCTGCAAGAACCAGTATTCTATATGGGAACCCTTTGGTTGCCATGTTACAGAGGAGGCCATAGAGGAGACCATAGAGGCCATAGAGGCTCATAGAGGCCATAGAGACTCCATAGAGGAGGCCATAGATGCTGTGACTTATCAAGGTCATCAGTGATTGGACGGTGGCAGAGACCCCATTCACTTGTCACCTTCATGACAGAAACCTCTCTTCCTCATGCTTGGCTTATGCACAGGCCTTGAAGTGCTTCCGGCCAGCTCTGGGATCTGAAGCCTGTGAGAAATACAGCTGGGTGCTAGAAATGCTCTGCCACTGATTCCCCTCTCTGTCCAAGTTTGCCTCTTCCTGAGACAGGCCAGTTCCTTCTACCTACCCTGAACCTACCCTGTGTTCTGATGGTGGCGCTTGCCGTTACAAGGTGATGAGAGACATAATTTCTCATTTCATGCCAAATCTCCCTGGGGGCTTTGATGCCAACATTCTAAGATGGTGTGTCCCATCTTTCCTCATTTCAACGTTCCCCACTTCTTAAGGCTCTGGATTCATCTTCTAAACCATTTTCTAGACTAGGACTATCCAGATGATGTGAAACCAGTGGCATCCAATATGGTGCTATGGAAACATCCATTTCATGGGCTCTTGAGCAGTCAAATGTAGTTTAAAAAATGAAATCACTTCTGATTTCATTGTATTCTATAGAATCTAAACTACTCAAATATTGCTAGTGGCTTTTTCTGTAGAAGCTAGAACTTTAGACCTTGTTCTTCCAGTTTTCCATTGCGGATTGGTTTCTACTTGCCCAGAAGAAGCTGGAGAAGTCTTGAGAAGGATCACACCCCCAGTGTCTGTCACTTAATGGGAAAATCAGTAAATAAAATGTGGATAGTCTATGGATACAGTAAGGTAATAAGCAATCCCCAGAGATCCCATACCCTCAACAAGAAAATGCTGCTTAGAGATAATTCTGGAGCTTAATCTCAGGTTGGCGTAGACACTGTTGTTAGAGAAAAGTTGTCCTTCAGAGTGAGAGTGAGGAGAATGTGGGCTTAGCTGTGAAGTATCATGTGTCAACAATGAGAGGGGAGCCCAAAGCAACGTAGCTCCTGCCCTCTGTTCATTGGCCAGCTCTCATCACATGCCCTCACCCCAACATGGGGTCCAAGAAGTGCCACCCATCATGCTCTGACAGGGAGGAAGCTATAAAGATGTCATTACCTGCACTTATGATCACCTAGTATCCAAGACAAAATGTTAAGCAACAAGTGACAAGTCTGAGGGGAAAATAATCAGCTATGTTTGACAAAACATTGGTTCTACAGTCCAAGCCCCATGGGGTTAGGGGCTATATGTAACCAATCTGTGATCCTCAATATGCCTCTTTTTCCTCAATAAAGTTTATTTTGAATAAGTATGCCTGGTTTAACATATAGGTATATATTTCTATGTAAGGCAGTGGAAGTTATTGAGATGTTACGGTTATCATTTTCCATGCCTGATTGAGGACGGACCCTGGATTAGTGCTTGCCTCAGCAGTTCCTGGATAGACATAAGACGGAAAAGCAGTATGAGGTGGATCAACTATGGGAAAACAATGCTTGAAAGCACCGTAAGACCCAAGAAACAATTTTGAGAAGCCCTTTATTCGGACAATTCAATTGTCCATCAATCATGTAATGGGCCCACTGGGAGATTTTCACATGCTGGAATGGTCCTCTGCAATAGCCACATACAAACTTGTGGCTCATGGGACAATGAGTGAAGGTGGAACTTAGTAAGTGCAGGCTGGACACCAATGATAACGTGCTGGATAAGTACATGCATGCACCTTAGATTAATAAATATCCTAGAATTGATGGTGGTTAGCATCAAGCTTACATCAAGGAGAGTATTGGGATGCATCCTGAGGCTTTGGACATGACTACAACTAACTGGGGTGGTGCATATATTCAGTGACTGTTCATTTCATGTTGGTGCAGTACACTGGTGTTAACTGCATCTCAGAAGGAAGCCTACTTAAGATGTTCAGAAGGACCATGGGAGTTGGGGTTGCCATGTTCCATGCAGGGGTGGTCACACAGAAAGACCACTCTGAGTCCTGTTCTGGGTCGTCTCAAGTCCCCCCAGTGCCACTGGGTTAACGGGAATGCCCAGCCATGACGTTATCTCTGGGTCAAGCCGAGCCAGCAGTAACACCTTCCTGATTCGTGTTCCTGCTGTTTCCTATCTCTCTGGCTCCTGCTGACCCGGCCTCTTTCTCCCTCCCCTGGCCACAAGCTCCCGCACCCCCATTGATGGGGCTTTTATTGCTTCTTAGTTGAAACTGTCCAGAGGCACTGGCATTGGGGGAGAAAGTCTCCTTCACTGAGCCCGGGAACTGGAAGGGCAAAGGGAGCATGATGAGGGAAGAGGTGACACAAACGGCTTTAGGGGAGACAGAGACAGATAGAAATAGAGACAGAGTCACAGACATAAACACAGACACAGATGGAGAGAGAGGAGCTCTACTTTACTACACCACCACAGTGTTTCAAGATTCATAAAGCTAAAAGATAACACTCTTCCCCCCACGCAAATTCATTGGCTACAAAATATGTTTTAAAATACCTATAGGACTGAAACATAGAAATGCTTAAGCAAGTGTCTACACAACAGAAAGTCCTGTCACGCAGACAGCCCTCATGCCTTAGAGCATTATCTCTAAAGCATGTGGAATCCAATTTTGTGGGATGTGGGGCACAACTCCTGCCACAGCCCGGCATAGGGTCCCCCCCACATGCTCCTGGCATAAGGAATGATGAACAGATCTTTCATTCCCAATCAGACAGCACAGTGTCGAGGCAAACGATGCAAAGACAGAAAATAACTATGAGGGGTCGCCTTGTGAGATTGTCCCAGCTGAATTTTTCTCCCCATTCTACAGATGGGCAAGTTGAGACGTGGAGATCTGAAAGCCCCAAAGACACTGTGGCAGAGACCCCAATACACTGTGCTTCAATCCCCACCCCTCCAATTCTGCTGAAGCCATTCTACTTAGTTAAAGCTTGTATTTACCCATTTCTAACGTGGAAAGGAAACCGGTTACCCAGCTGGAAGTCGGAGACTTTAAATCTATAGAGAGCACAGTCGTGCAGATAGAACAATGAAATCAACCCACGAGAGGTGGGTGGAAACAAAGGGGCTTCCCAGTCAAACCCCCTCCACCCAGCCCTCCTTGTGGGCCAAGTATCTTGATAGGCAAATCTATCAGAAGATTTCCAGGGGGCAGAATGGAAGGTTGGTTAAAAAAAAAGCTGGCAAAATGCCAGATGGGGGGCCAGATGAGAGTGATCACACCCCTTTCAATGTTCCACTCAGCTTTGTATCCCCACGGCCAAGGGAAAGTCCCCAGCACCCAGGGCATGGTCAGTGACTGCGTGGAATGAAGAAGTCAGTCGAGTTTTTTTTTCTTGGCCATTATATTAAAACTTTCAAGTCTCAGTCCCTGTATACTTGAGATGTCCGTTATTGGTTCTTTCCAGCACCGAAGGAGAAAGAGGAAACCTCTTGTGCCCACTTTACAGATGAAGAGACTGAGGATCCAGGAAGGGAAATGTTCCACCTGCAGCCACAGAGAGTGCAGGTTGGAGCCGAGAGAAGTCTGACTTCAGAATTTTCATCAACCTGGTGATCAGGTGTCCCTGAGCCTTCACCTCCCTTCCTGTCCTTCCTCTGTCTGCAGAGAAGCCCAAGGAGAAGCAAGGGGCAGGGCAGGTGCCAAGGACCCGGGGCTTATACACATCTGAGAGAGCAGCGGGGTCTCTCCGGACAAGCAAGAACCTGGCCCTGCCCATTTATTTGCCATCAGACTATCTGAGCTTCCTGGGCAGTTATGAGGAATGAAAACAACGTTGGTCACTGCCAAGAACAGAAATCAATTCGCTTAGCGTCTAGGGGCCAGAAATCCGAAATCAGCATTGCTGAGCCCACATTAGGTGTCGGTAGGTCCTAGGGGCCTCCAGAGGCTGTGTGGGCACGGGCAGGGGGAGGGGTCTCTCCTGCCTCTTTGCGATCTGGTATCTGCTGTCATTCTCTGCTTGTGGCTGTGACCTTCCCATAACACCTTCCCTATGTGTGTGTCATGCCTCCCCCTGCCTGTAGTCCAAAGGTACAAGCGATGTGATTTGGGTGCCACCAAGATCGTGCAGAGTGGTCTTACCACCTTGGCCATGTCTGCAAAGACCTTCTTACTTCTTCAGGGTAGGGCCAGCATTGTTGGGGTATCTTCTAAGAGTATGTGCAGAGATTCTAAGATTATGACGTCTAAGATTATGCATCTAAGATTATGACGCAGAGATCTTAAGGATGTGGGGTGGGGGTGGGGTGAGCATTTTTCGGCCTTGACAAGTCAAGAACTTGAGGATCCCAGGACCCTCAGCATGAAAGGTTCTACACTCAGAAGTGCTCAAAGGCTACCATCCCCCTGTGTCAACTGGTCCCCACTTTCTTACCTAGCGTCAGTTTTTTAAGGCTTAAAGGAAGAGGCTGAAGGGGTTATAGAATACTCTGGACCATGCAACCAAGGCTCTGGATCACCTTCATGTGCACAGACTCATTTGCTCTAACTCAAAGCTCTGGGACTTTGGGTGGCCAAGAGGACTGGGTTTATCCAGAGACACAGGAAATCATTTTCTCTTTCAGTCCACAGACGTTTACTAGATCCCGTGCAGACACGGGGACCTGACGGACAAAATCTCCTAGCCTGTCCTCTGGCACTTCCAAACTTCCAATCTAGAGAGAGAGAGAGCAAATTTAACGGGTGACCAAGTTCCAAACACACACACACACACACACACACACACACACACACACACACACAATGTAAAATTATGGTGGGAAGGAGAAGTGGGCAGCGGATTGTCCAGAGTGGGTTAGGATCTTAGGTTTCACGTGGGAGGTGGATCTGATCAAGGCTGGCCAGAGCAGAAAGGACACTAAGCTGAAGAAATGATGTGTGCAAAGGACGTCCAGAAGCTGCAACAGGCAGGGAACTGGAGGGAGTGGATGTTTCTGCTGCTGAGTGAGCTGGTATTGTTATTCCCATTTCCTAGATGACCACACTGAGGCCCAAGGGACGGGAAACTTGCTAAAGCTCTCCCAGCACCCTAACACCCTGCTTGAATTCCCACAAGAGTGTCTCTTACCAGGATTTATCATCTTTCAAAGCAAGTGAGACTCTAAGTTTCGACATCCCGCCTTGACCCCCTGGGAATGCCACCTCTCCCTTGTCTGGGAGGACTGGGAAGAGTTTTCATCGCTCTGTTCCCCACAGCAACACTGACAGAACTCTGGCATACTCAGAAGACTGCACGGTATTACCTGTTCTGGGATTGGTTAGCAATGTCTGCCATGGGCACTGGGTCAGGGAGCAAGTGGTATGTGCGGGTGTGAGTGCCCTGGGCTGGTTTAGTCCGGGCAAAGAGGCTGCGTGGAAGAAGTCCTGTTGCTCTCCAGACTTTCAGGACAAAATTTTCCATCCCTGAGTGACCCTCATTATGCAGGAAGGACACTGCGATATTTTTATGAAGAAGAGAGACTTGCTCATACCAGTTGGGAGTTTCTACCCGGGCAACCTTGCTTCCAAGTCAGGCCCTGATTTTGGGAAGTCATTCGGTGTCATCTGGCCTTGTGCCCCCTCCGAAGCCTTATACCACCTCTTCCTGCCTCTTTCAGCACAGATTTTTGTCCATTCCATTGAGTTGACTGTCTCCACAGCCGGAATAACAAGGAAATATCGGTTCCACCCGGAGGGAACCTGCTGGGTTTGAGTGGGCAAGAGAAGTGTGAATCAGACACGCGCATATTCTCCACCCTCCCGCCCTCTCCACCCCTCCCCCATCGGTTCTTCTCTTCTCCCTGGGGGAATAACAGAGAGCGCCAACAACCCCCTCCGCACATCACAGACCCTCACTCATCTGGCCCAACACCCTGCCCGTGGCAAACCGGCACACACCACCCCAAGGGGGGGAGTTCTAACGAGACATTAATAGATAAATAAAAATAGCTTCCATGAGAAACGACAAGAAATCATGCAACAGAATGATTTCTCTGTGCTGTAAACTCATGAATAATCAAATCGCACAGTCCCCAAACGAGGCCAAGTACAGGCTCTTGTCAGCCTCATCCCAGTTTCCTCCTGGAAGGTCACCTCAAACCTTTGCAGGCCTGGGTGGTTCTCTCCCTGGTGTCTCACCACCTTCCCTCTCACCCCCACCTCACCTCCCAGCATCTCCTCCACCCCCACTCCTTCGAGGGGCGAAATTAATTCCCACTGCCATGGAAACGTGCAGAAACTCCGAATGGAAGGCTGGGGCAGTGCTCATGAATCATCAAGCAGAAAGGAGAGTTCGATAAAATATTGGAGGGGGTGGTCCTCAGGCCGTGGCTCGTGTGAGTAGAAGCAGAGAACCTGGCTTCAAGCTCCCTGAGTGTCACATTCGAGCCCACCAGCTGCCTGAAGAAGCAAGACCATCCTCCCCTGCCTTTTTTTCTTCTTTAAAAAAATTTTTATTTTTTTTATTTTCCCTCATGTGTTAAGGGAGGAAACAGTGACAGGGACAAGTGACAGCTCGCTAATTATTCCCTTACTGCCACTGCTGTTCTGGCTTTGGACGCATTGCTCATTTCTCCCCGTCTTCGCACTGAATAATGCATGGGTCCCTATCTGTATTCAAGCGGCACCTCCGGGGACCGCCAGCCTAACTAGCTGATAACTGATTCAGTTTGTAAGCAGGGGCCTCTGGGAGTTGCAAGGAAAAGTAGCCAAGAACAAATTTAACACTTCTTTCTCATTTTCTTCAGAACATCAAGGAGAAGCAGGTTGGGGAGCAGGCAGAGGGTAGGGACGGAACCCTTGGAGGGCACTTGACCTCAGTTAGGAGGGGGAGAGCTCAGCTCCAGCTGGGGAGTTTGAGGGGAAGGCAATAGGGATGACGATGATAAAAATAGCTCAGGTTAGTGGAAGGCTTACTCGAGTCACTCATTTCACCGAACATTTTGCACCCACTTTCTTTATATTCCTCTTATATTCCTTTAGATTCTTCCAAAAGGACACCCTGGCGGGAAAGCATGGGCAGCTGTATTGGTTAGCTTTTTCCACGATAATGCTGCGTAACAAATGATTCCTGCATCTCGGTAGCTACCACTAGCCCATATTTGTTTGTCTTGGCTGTATTCAGCAGATTTGGGCTAGGTTGGTTCTGCTACTCGTGTTCTCTCACGGGCCCCTCCTACTGCCTCAAAGACAACTTTTGCAGGAAGACTTCGTTCTCAGATTGGCTTCTTCCTTACAAGAGGGGAGAAATCTGACCATCAAATAATACCTAGAAAAGTAAACCCTTCCTTTCTGTTTTAATAATACTGTCAGGAAGTACTACTTTACTTCCAAACAAAACAAAACAAAAAAAGAAAGAGGCTGGAGTGATAGTACAATGGATAGGACATTTGTATTACACTTTACCAACCAGGAATTGATACCGACCAGGAGTGACACTGAGTGCAGAGCCCTGAGCACCACCAGGCATGGTCCAAAAACCAGAAACAACTTTACTTCATCCTCTGAATTACCCATTCAGGGAGGGTGCTAGCATGGCCTATGTTTTATAGAGGGTGGGAGGGTGTGAGTGCCCTGGGCTGGTTTAGTCAGGGGCAGGGCAAGGAGGTTGATTGTCTCTTTGGACTCACACAGCAGGTAAAAAGATCAATCCAGAACTTGCACCAGAGAGCCAGATCCTAGTCCACTGTAGGTCCAATTGAGCTGTCATGCGACTTTGAACTCAGGGACAGGTGCTTATTTTGAAAGGTCAGGGTGTCTTAAGGACTGTAAAGAGTGAGATAGTGCCTGGGCTGGAGTCAGCCCTTACCTGTGGATTTGCGTGTGCTGGGAAGAGTTGCCTGCCCTGTGGGCCCAGCATCCTGGCTGTTTCTCTTTGGATCTCTTTGGATCACTGGATGTAGCTGGGTTCCTGTGCAACACATTCAGATTCTTGCTGGTATGTGGCTGATTTTTTTTCCTAACAGTCCTGGGGAGGGGGGGTGGGCAGAAGCTCTTGGAGAGGCATCTGGCTTCTCACCAAGGGTGCGCAGATCACTCTGCTTAGAGTCCTGGGACCTCACTGTCCTTTCCTGCCCCTCCTCCCACCACAACTGCTGGTGGTTGGGAGCCATACAGCCACTGTTTGGGGTCTAGAATCAGCCACACTTCAGTCCACCATCTAGGATCTGGACCCCATGCAGCATTGGCCCCAGGGAAATGGGAAGAGCCTCAACGGAAGATCCCAGAGGACCCATGCGGGTACCCCCAGTTTTACTATAATTTGGGGGGGTCAGGCCCAGTGGTGCTCAGACCTTACTCCTGGCTCTCATTCCTGTTGGGTTTAGGGGACTCAGGGATCAAACCCAGGTGGCCCAGCAAGCGCCATGCCTACTGAGCTATCTCTCCACTCCCTGCCACTGGGCTGGGCACACAGTAGGCCCTTGTGGTCTCGTGGGGAAGGAGAGAGAGAAGGAACATGTGTCCCTCTGAGCAAGAGCTTTACAGCTGAGGCTCAGAGCTTCCCTGGCTTTCCACGGGTTCCTTCACATCATTTATTGGCCATCACTACGCACCAGCACTGCTGAAGAGAAAAGAGTATGGCTTGTATTCGGCGTCTTGGGGCACAAGATTGCCTCCATGAAGATCCCCCTCTACCCCTGACCCCAGGCCCATTCCCCAGGCAAGGGACAGAAGATCTGAAAAGAGAGATCCCCGGCCACCATCACACTGCCAAGGGATTCCATGCCTGCCCCGTGGGTGTCCGCACTAGGCAAGAGAGTGGGCGCCTCGTCACTCCCCCTCCCCACCCCACCCCCAAGGCCAGGGAGGCTGGAAGCTCTTCGGGGAAGGGGTCCCTGCCACCACTGTCGCCTGCTGGGACGTGCATCTGCATCCGGCCGCCCTGCAGTGTTTGCAGACACCAGGCTTGCTGTCAGGCGGCCGCGGGGGGCGGTAGGCAGGCTGTTGGCAGGCAGCTTAAAATAACAGCGAGTGCGTCCTCACCGCTGCAGGAGGAACCTTCTCCCAGCCCAGACGCTTCCTCTGCCTCGCAGCGGCCCCTCACTGGGGGCCTTCTCCAGGAGCCAGAAAAAATCAGCTCAAGGACAAAGTGCCCTAGACGCTCTGCTGACCCCCAGGAGGAAAGTCACACCCTGAACTGGAGAACCTCCAAACACTGGTGCCCAGGGCAGTGTCTGTAGTCCCTATGTGCCTTTCCCTGCTCACTCTCCCTCTACTCCGTCCAGATGTCCCTGTCACTGGGGCCTTGGCCGGTGTAGGGTCATAGAAGGTCCTCTCTGCGTGTCTCTACTGGGGAAAATATACCATATACAGTTGGTGCTTAATAGATGTCCACCCGATGCATGCACGTGTTGCCATTTTGTCTTTCAGGCTCAGCCCACGTGTCAGAACCTTCTAGATTCTCCTAGAATTGCAGCCTTTCTCTGATTTGAGTAGTACTTGCTCAGGCTGGGATGAGAGGAAATGCCCCCCCCACTCCCATTTGTGGTTGATTCAGATCCCGTGGCCTGGGGACACTGTCATGCCTCGTAAGAGCAACGTTTACTCAAGCAGGCGGGAAGGGAAGGGGGCTCCGCAATTGGTGCACAGGCCAGAACTCTCTAAGCCACAGCTGTGCACGTGGCAGACATTGCTAATCAATCACTGCACACTTCCTTCCTTTCCTTTCTGAGCCCTGGGCGCCCAGGCAGCTGTGAGCAATGGACTCTGCTTGGTACCAAGGAGACGCCCCCCTAATGGAGTTTCACACCCAAGTACAGCCACTGCGTCTTCAGATAAATGGCCTCTAGCCCAAGGCCGCAGTGACAACTGGACCAGGAGTCTCTGGGGAGAGCATGATGAGACCATATATTCTAGTATCTCTTCTTCTGGGCTCCGAGCCCAGTCAACGCCAGGTGCTGCAGGAATGTCAAGGATGGGAACCCAGAGGGCTGGAATAGCCAGTGAGCAGTGCTGGCACGGACAGCAGCACCTTGCCAAGGTGGCCCCACGCCCTGTACATTCTCCTAGACCCTGTTTCCACTCACCACCTCATAGTCTCAGGGGAAAGAAGTCTAAAGCCTGGAAGTTCAAGCTATGGGTTCAGGAATGTCAATTGCAAGTGTAAAATGGTTTTGGTGCCCTTGAGATAGTACAGAGGAGAGGGTCTTTTGCCTCACACGTGGTCAACCTGGGCTCAATCCCTGGCATTCCATATAGTTCCCCTGAGCACCACCAGGAGTAATTTCTGAGTTCAGAGCCAGGAGTAACCCCTGAGTAATTTGGAGTGGCCCAAAAACCAAAACAACAACAACAAAACAAAAACACAAGTACAACATCACCTTCCTGTGATTAAATGCCCAGAGATCCAGGTCCTTGACTAAAGAATCTCAGAACAAGGAGAGGGGGTAAGAGGAAGGAGGGGCATGGAGGGAATGAAGACCCTTCCCAAGCTCAGTGGGCTCAGCTGTCACATGGAGACAATGGGACCATTCCTCCGCCCCAGCAGGACAGCTGTGAGATGGTGGACAGGGCATCCCTAGGTATCTAGTAGGGAGGAACTGTTTTGGTCAAGAGGTCATGGAGTTATATTGCTCACCGGGACCTGGTTAGGGGAGGGAAAATTGCATTCAGATCACCTGAACCCCAGTCACCCTGAACTCCTGCCCCCTGGGATCTCCTATTCCCATAGGCTGCCGGGACAGAGACCAAGGAGTCTGGACACTGCAAAAGGGGAGAGCTGTGGGCTCCCTGCAGGAAGGAGAGAGGCGCCTCCGATGTGGTGCATCAATATATCATTACTCTACTGGCCCATTTTTTTAGACAGAGAAACTGGAGCCTGAGGGACACCAGGGAAGTAGCCAGACCTCCAGCAAGAGCTGCCCTGATGAGATCTTCCCACTGGAGCTCACCACCTAGTTATAGGAACCTGCACTTTCTGTTTGCTCTCTGCTTGCGGAAGTGAAGACGCCCATGGTAGAGAGAGTGAACCTGTCGGCTACTGCCGAGGAACAAAGCACCTCGCAGTGGCTCCATGGCAGGTGGGCTGCTATGCCTTCATTGCCTCGAGCATCTGCAGGCCAGCGGGGTCTAAACTGGACTTGTCTGGGAGGGGGGTCCTGCCCTGTCCTTTAACCACCTCTTGGGACCAGCAATGGATTGGGAAGTGGGGGGTGGGTGAGATGATTAGGGTAGAATCTTCTAGAAGAATTGGAGGGGAAGACACTTACCATCTGTGAGACCTGGGGGGTCATTGATTTTAAGGGAAGACACCTGCAATACGAGTCATGGGAATTGCTTAGAAGGGTGCTGTGGGGGTTAGCCGGGGTTATCTTTGGGGTCCCCAGTCGAGGGTCAGGAGCATGCATGATCCGCCTGGTGTGACTGACATCTTCAGCTAGATGGCCAAGTCCCTGGTTTCTGAGCAGTGCTTAAGGCAGGGTCCACCTGACCTAGCGGTCCTGTCTCCCAGCGTACCCCCATATCAGCCTCCCAGCTCGCAGAATACCCCTCGCCGGCCCACCAGCTCGGCTCTGAGCATGAGCCAACTCCCTTCCTTCCTCAGCGGCGGCCCCCTTGGGGAAGAAGGAGCAGATAGCAGAACCGTGCTATTTACAAGCTTTCAAATGGGTTATTGAATCATAAACTGAAATCACAGGCTGTAACCAAATCAGCAAGGACCAGATTCAATAAAGGGAGAAGGGGGAATAAAACTCCCCACCTAGAAGCTTGTTAAAGTCTCCTCAGCTCCTCCCGGCCGCGCTTTCTCAAACGTCGCCTTGTTGCGGGTGGATATGCCCAGCCGGGGCCGGCCGGGGCTGCTGCTATTAATTCCATATGTGCTTTAGGAGGGGAGGAAAAGACTGGCAAGGCGGGGCCGGGGGGAACTTACAAAGAACCCACGGGGCACTTTGTGGCTGCCTCATTAGGAAGGGGCGGGGCAAGAGAAACTTGGCTGTGGGCTACGGCTGCTGCCTCTGTGAAAAATTTTAGGGTGTCCAGGATTGGGGGTGAGCAACATACCCAGTCATCTCATGATGACGGAGGGGCTCCGTGGAAGAGGTTTCTACTGAGAAGAGACCCTGGGAGGATAAAGAGGCACTGCCAGTGTGTGTGGTGTGTGTGTGTGTGTGTGTGTGTGTGTGTGTGTGTGTGTGCGTGCGCGCGCTGCACGCCCTTACGGCGACAGCACTTGAGGGGGTCTGGGGCACCTCCCTGTATCACATCTGGTGTGATATCAGGCTTGTGAGATCACCCCTGGTCAAAGTCACTCATTCCTATCAGTTGCGGGCCTACTGTGTGCCAGCTGCCAGTGGGTGTGGCCCCTAGTTCTTCATCTGCATTTGTTTGGGATGACTGGGCCTCTTTCACAGGTGAGGACTCAAAGATTCAGAGGGTGGTGGGGGCCAGGCGATAGTCCAGCGGGTAGGGCATTTGCCTTGCACACGGCTGATCTGGATTGATCTCCAGCATCCCATTGGTCCCCCAAGCACCAGGAGTAATTCCTGAGTGCATAGCCAGGAGTAACCCCTGAGCATTGCTGGGTATGATCCAACAAACAAACAAACAAACAAACAAACAAAAAAAGATTCAGAGGGGGCTCTCAGAGGCAAAATATTGGAAGATTTTGGCATATTTTGATTTGGGCTTGGCAGATGTGAGGCCCCATTTTTTAGGCCACAAGGCTGAGCGACCCGAGAGGCAGACAGGGCCTCTCATGTCCACTCTGCCCATTGATCAGATAAGCAAACTGAGCCTGGAAGCCACTAGGAGCCCCAGGGCCTGACTGCAGAGACTCGTTACTTTAAGAGATGGTGTCTGTGTTGGATTTGACCTGAGTCACCCAATTGTTTCACTTCAGAGAGGGAAAACTGAGGCTCAGTGATGTCATTGCTCCGTCCGACATGATTGGCAGAGCAGTCAAAGGTCAGGTCCGAGTCGACTGTGGTCTGCTCTGGGGCCTGAGTTTCTGTCCTGTCAGAGTTCAGTCCTGGGCAAGTCACCATGGGGGCCTCAGAGGCTGAGCCTGGCTCCCAGGATGTGTGGGCAGAGCCCGTAGATTCGGTCAGAGGCTGATGACTGACCGAAAGTGCTGGTCAGAAGCTCCGTCCCCTAGACTAGGGTCACTCACATGACCCCTACTTTATGGCTTAGATCTGCAGTGGGGTGGGGGCTGGGGGTAGGGTCAGATACCAGCTCATAGCAACTGCCACCTGGGAATATGCTCTTTTCTCACACTCTTCCTTCCTTCCTTCCTTCCTTCCTTCCTTCCTTCCTTCCTTCCTTCCTTCCTTCCTTCCTTCCTTCCTTCCTTCCTTCCTTCCTTCCTTCCTTCCTTCCTTCTTCCTTCCTTCCTTCCTTCCTTCCTTCCTTCCTTCCTTTCATTTTTCCCTCTCTCCTTTCTTTTCTCTCCTTTCTTCCTTTCTTCTTCCATTCGTTCTTTCCTTCCTTCTCTCTTTTTCCTTGGTCACCTAACACTTCTGATTGGCCCTTTTGTGCTCATGCGTCACTGTGTAGCCTTGCCGGTGGGCAGGGCACAGAACTGTGGCTCCGCCTCACAGTATATAATGAAAAAGGCACACAGCTTCTTCAGTGCCTCAGTTTCCCCATGCTCGCTAGGGCCCAGGATCTCCCTGTGGCCACAGCGTCCTCAGGGCCGCTCTCTGCCCAGGCCTCCTCTCCCCAGCTCTCCAGCTCTGGGGTCTGGCTCTCTCATACCTGGTTCCTACCCTTCCCCTCACTGCCCAGCAGGTTCCAGAGATAACCCCCAGCCCAGCCCAAACTGTTCCTTCATCTGCCATTCCACACATAGACACAGACACACACACACACAGACACACACACACACACACACACACACACACACGCACACCACACACGCACACACGCACTCCTCACTCCGCCCCACACCTGCGGTCACCTTTTGGCACCTGCAGCTCCTCTGGCCACACCCAGCAGCGGGTGACCCTTTCAACTCAAAACAGTCTCGGTCATGGCGCAGCCTGAGTGTACCCCAACCTCGCTAGGATCTGCCACTCCCCAGGAGGGCACAGATGCCCTGGAGCCCCACCCTCATCCCTTCCATGACTCATCTGTGGCTCCAGAGCCACAGACCCTGACACAATCTTCACTTTCCCGTGGAAGCCCCCTCCACTCCAGCCTCTGGGTGCAGACATCTTCTGTCCAATAAGCTCTGGGTGCCCGACGTAGAACCTGATCCAATCCTATTCCCAGGCAGGTTCCTCTGTCCCGGTCCTTCTGGGCTCTCCCCAGCCCCGTGATATCGGCCCTCCTGACTCCGCTGGTCTCGTTCCATCCTTACCACTCTGCCCAGTTCCCACTGGATCGGGAATTCCCACTGCCCAGCGGCCTCTCCCACTGGGTGTTGAGTCCTGAAGAGGGGGCGCCCTGCCCAGACAGTGCCTGCAGTGTCGGGCCAGGGTTCTCCAAGACTGAAAACCTGCACGCGTGTTCCCCAGCTTGGGAAAGGCTGCTGAGAGAGAGACCAGCAGGACGTGGGCTCAAGGTGTGGCACTGTCTCTCCTCGCGGGGCTCTGCGGGAGGGCAGGCAGTGGACAGGAAAGTCAGAAGCAGCTGGAGATGAGGCAGGAGTTGAGGGGCTTCAGGCGAGCCGCAGCCTCGGGGACCATCTGCTTGGCTGGCACAGTCACAGCCGTGGGTCCTGTCTGCATTCAGGACAGGGCACAGCCCTGAGACCCCGGACCCGCTGGGATTCCAGGAGACATTGGGGAGGGGGCAGGGGGCTTGACATGGCTGGGCCTGGTTGAAACCCAGCACGGCACAGGGTCCCCTGAGTCCCACCAGGAGAGATCCCTGAGCACAGAGTCAGGACTAAGTCTGGGTGTGGCCCAAAAGAAAAACAAAAAACAAAACAGAAGTTTTTTTTTCAAAACAGAGGAAGTTGGGGCAGGGCAGGGGTGGGGGTGAGTGGAGAGTCTGTGTGTCACCCCGCCCTCATGAGGGCTGTGTTGCTCTCAGACGGAGCCTTTGGTGGGTGTTCCTGACAACCTCCTTTATCCATGTCCTGGCAAAAACTCTGTGTGTGTGTGTGTGTGGGGGGTGAACACCAAGTGGGATGGGGCTACTCCTTGGGGGTATTCCTCGCTCTGTGCTCTGACCCCTGGCAGAATTGGAGGGACCATATGAGGTGCCGGATCTAGCTGGGGTTGGCTGAGTGCACAGCAGCGCCCTGTTTTATCTCTGCCCCTGCGGCCGGCACCCCTTCCTGGGGTGTAGGTCTCAGTGCAAGCACTTTATGGAGCTGGGCTGGTTCTGGGGGACAAGGCCTTTTCTGGGTCCAGAGGGCAGCCTGGAGGTAATGGCCCCTAAGGAGGTGCCTGGCTGAGAAGGCAAAGGGACGCCTCGGGATGAGCGGCCGTATCTGGGGAGCTGCAGTGTCCATCACCCCTTTAAGAAGGGATTGTCTTTTGTTTTGCTTGCTTGCTTTGGGGCCACACCTTGTGGTGCTCGGGCTGACTTTTGACTCTGCACTCAGGGGATCACTCCTAGTGGGGCTCAGAGGACCAAATGGGGGTATCAGGGATCGAACCTGCATCTGGGAGGCAAGTGCCCTCCCCACTGTACTATGGCTCCAGCCCAGATGGATTGTGGCCCGAATCTCACAGTGGCCCGAATCTCACAGGCGGGAAACACCCGCCTTTGGCCGTGTCGTCACCCCTGTCCCTCTCCCAGCTTTTCCAATACCCTGCACTGGAACTCTGTGCCAAGGTCATTGTTGCCTCTCTCTCCTCCCTTGCTCTGAGCCACTGTGCTAAGAACAATGGGGGTTGAGGGGCATCCGCTCAGGGCTCTTCCGCTGCAAGGCCGAACACGGTTCCAGGCCGCAGTTCACAGGTCTTGTCACCGTCCCTCCCTCCCTGGACACCCGTCCTGGCCCTTACAGGCAGCATGGGAACCAGGGAAGCCACGTTCAAAGGGGAGGTTGCCAGGGGTCCAGATCGGACATGCGGCTCTTGGGGAGACTCTCTGATGGGGGCTGGGGGCTGACCCAACTTCCTTTGTGGAATGTCTGTGTGCCTTGAAGGGAGCCGCTTGGCTTCTCTGAGCATCTGTGTCTTCTCTAAGTAGAGCAGAGACCTGCCATGGAGTCGCAGGTCTGGCCACATTCTGGCCAGCCTCAGGGGGCAGTAGCTGGCCCCGAGTGGATGCTCAGGAACTTCCAGGGCTCCCTAACCAGTTCACGTTTATCCAAGAGCCACGTGGTCCCATGGCACCTGGTGCATGTGCCAAGTGGCAGCTTCTGTCTGGTGGGGACCCCTTGGTGCACCCCTGCAAAGGCTCCTATACACTAGAGGCCCCCCTCCCGGGTTTCCTTCAGATTTGGACAGTGAGGGGCTGACACAGCACAGAGGCACAAAGGCAGGCAGAGGCCACACAGCGCACTGGGCGTGGAGTCGGCCACATCCCAGGTCCGGCTGCCCCAGGCCACCCTCCCCTGCCCATTCAGAAACGGAAACTGAGCTGCAAAAGCAACTCTGCAGCTTGCTCCACCTGGGGAGGCTGGGGGCCGCGGCTGATACAGGGGCTCTGTGTTGTTACGGGAGCCCCGGCCCGGCCCCCACTCAGGCTGGATCCGTCCATCCTGGGATCGTGTTCCAGACAGCCCAGGGCCCAGCCCGCCAGACTATTTAGTCTGGGTTTGCTGACCCCCATCTGACTGCAGGCAGGATGTGCTCCAGGTTTCGGGGGGCCCCCTCCTCCACAATCACCGAGCTCCCCTCTCCCTCCCCCTCCTCCCCCTCTCTGGGCCCTTGCCCCAGCTCCTCACACAAACACCTTCAGGGCCAGGATTCCTGCTGCCTCCCACCCAGTCTCAGCTGCCAGCAGGGAGCTCCAAAGCGACCCCAAGGCACTGGGGCCTCTCACCCCTGGACCAAACCTGTTAGCTCCCTGCTCCCGCCAGGTGACTGTCAAGACCCTGGATTTATCTAAAAAAATCAGGTACCAATTCACTGCATTCTTCTGGGGCGGTGGGGGACTGGAGAGGTTCTTGGGGCTTGTTCCATGTTTCAGATATAGAAACTGAGGTCAGAAAAAGAGAGAGTGTGAAAGAAGGAGAGAGAGGTGAGAGCAGAGAGAAAGAGAGGGAGAGTCAGTGAGAGATAGAGTGAGAGAGGGAAAGAAAGAGTGAGTGAGAGTGAGTGAGAGTAAGAGTGGAGTGAGTGAGAGAGAGAGAGAGAGAGAGAGAGAGAGAGAGAGAGAGAGAGAGAGAGCCCTACCTAAACCACAAAGTTGGATGTGGCCGAAGTTGGGGCCTAAAATCAGAGCTTGGTGCCGTAACAGCTCAGATCTGGGGTTCTCCTACCTCTCCACACCTCCTCCTCTGCCCTCTGGCTCTGACATCTGCACAGCCACTCACCAATATTCTCTGAGACTCTCCCCACACCTGCTGAGACATTAGGAAATGGACTGTCCGGGGTAGGACACTACTATTATTATTGTTGGAGGGCTGAGGTGGACTCCTGGCTCTGTGCTCAGGGATCACTGCTGCTGGTGCCAGGGATGGATCCAGGGCTGGTGATGTGCAAGGCCAGCACCTCCTGTCCTATCTCTCTGGTCAGGAACTGCATTATTTTTGTCATCTGACTAAGGCTCCGTGGTGGCAGGCAGGAGAGATACTGGGACTCCCTGAGACCTCGTAGGCAGCTGTGGTTCAGTGATTCCTCTAAGCCTCTGGCTCCTGGGCTGGAGAGATAGTGCAGTGGGAGGGCACTTGCCTTGCACATGGCAGACCCAGGTTCAATCCCCAGCATCCCATATGGTCCCCTGAGCACTGCCTGGAGTGATTCCCAAGAGCAGAGCAAGGAGTAAACCCTGAGCATCACTGGGAGTCCCTCCTCCCCACCCCAAATCAAACAAAACATAAAGCGAAAGACCAAGCCAAAAATTCTAGTTTCTGTTTTCTGAACCAGAGTGACCGTCTCAACACTGACCCATAAGCAGAGCCAACCTCAGAACTCCCTGTTCGTTACTGGTCCACAGGGGGACCGTCTGAATCAGTCATTCTTGCAGTAGATTGAGGTCACTGCTCATGCTCCTCCCCGTTTTACAGATAAAGAGACTGGCCCAGAGTGACCTAGTGAGTTGGAGAAGGTCACACAGCTGACTGAGTTTCAGTCCAAGAATCTCACTCTCTGGAGGCCTCTCTACTTCTGGGTTAGCAAAGGCCTTCTCTGCATTTCTAGGTTCCTCCTTCTTTGATTCTTCTTCTTTTATTTCTGTTTGGCTTTTTGGCGATGCTCAGGGGTTACTCCTGGCTCTGTACTCAGGAATTACTCCTGGTGTGCGCAGGGGACCATATGGGATGCTGGGGATCGAACCCAGGTCGGCAGCATGCAAGGCAACAGCCCTCCCCACTGTACTATCGCTCCAGTCCCAAGTATGTTTCTTCTTTACCACGAACACATGTGACTTTTATAATACTAACAAACGCCACGACTCACAGACCCAACAACAAGAATCCACAGAGTCCATCTGAGCACTGCCAGAGTGACCCTTCCCATGGTTCCTCAGGACCCAGCTCTTCTCACACACAATCCAGGCACATGGGCTTTGGCAAGCTACAGGATTTCCCCCACGGATTCTCCCCTCCTCTCTGAGGCTAACACACGGCTCAAAAGAGCGTCTTTTAAAAAAATTTTTTAAAAAATTTTTATTATACCACCGTGAGACATACAATTACAAAGGTGTTCATAATTGGTTCTTGGTAAAACAGTATTCCAGCACCCATCCCTCCACCAGTGCCCCACTTCCACCACCAAAGTACCTCATCAATGTACCCTCCCGCCCACCCCCAGGCTGCCTCAATAGCAGGTAGCCCTGTTTCCTCTTTCTCTCTCTGTCTGTCTCTGCATCTCTCTCCCTCTTATTTTACACATTGTGGCTAGCCCTGCAGATATTTAGAGTTTATCACTTAAGTCTTCAAAAAGAGCGTCTTGAGCTGTACATATTAGATTTGATTTTAAAAAATCAATAGGAGAGGTACAACTTTGCCAATAGGAAGAGAAGAAAGGTAGGAAAAACACCCTCAATCAAATCTGAGAACAGCCTTGAGTTAGGTAAAATGGCAAAGGCAATAGTCCTAGTCCAGAAAGTTCTTTGCTGGAGAGACGGGATTCTCCATGGAGAGAGGCCCCGAACAGCACTGCTGGCCCTGGCACTTGAGGGGGAGGGAGACCCCACCAGCCCCCGGCAACCCCCTCCCCCACTGCGCGGGTCGATGAGAGGAGTATGGTGCTCCGTCTGTCGAGTCAGCAAAACAGGCCCGCCCGTTCGCCCCAGGCTCGGACGGGAGGTGATTGCCTACTAGCCAATTAATTCTGCTTTAATTGCTCAGGCTCCAAAATGCAGGGGCTGAACAGCTAATCTGGCGGGGGCGGGGTGTTCGCCTGGCAGATGCCGCTTTCCCAGTTCTCGGGAGATTCTCCAAGAGTCGGTGGGGAAAAAAAACAAAAAACAAGCAGAAATTTTCTGTAGGGCTCTTGGGTTTTCTGGTAGCACAGAGCACAGGTCAGAGGGCAAGGGACAGGAAAGGGGCCAAGGTCTAGATGGGGGGGTCTGGACACCCTCCGCACCCTACTTTATGTGTCTTCCACTACTGACATGATCCCGTTTCTCTTTCTCTGGGGTCCGCTGCCCCCACCCCAGTGCTCGGACTTGGACCTTCTCTCTTCACACCCGATTCACACCCAGCTCCTGGCCTATAGCTGTTGCTCAGCGAATAGCTGTTGGATCAACCTATTCTTCCTTTTCCCCCCCAAATCATCTCCTGCAAATACCCGGGAAGACTCAGGAGGGTCTCAAGAGATGGGTGGGGAAACTGAGGCTTAGAAAAGGAATTTTGTTGGTCTGAGCCAGCACCTGACTCAAGCTTGTTCAAATAGGTGCTGTCCTTTTCCTAATCACTCGCTTATCCCAACTTATGGTGACCCGCGGCTAGGTGTGCGCGGGACTAGAGTGCCTCCACGCAACTTTGTTTTGTTTGATTTTTGCCACACACACCTGGTGATGCTCAGGAGCTACTCCTGGTTCTACTCTCAGGGATCACTCCTGGCAGACTCAAGGTGCGTAAAGGGATTCAGGCAATTATACCTGGTTCAGACACAGCAAGGCAAACACCCTACCCGCTGGACTATTGCTCTGGCCCCATGCGGCTTTGTTGCGACCCTCAGCAGCTCTTCAGTTCATGCCAAGCCCTGAGTTCTCCAAGGACACTTAGGCTACCTCTGGTGCTGCCGGACCAGAGGTAGCCCAGACGCTGGAGAGGAAAATGCTGTGTATTCACAATCCACCCAACCAACCCAGGATTCCCCAAGGGTGCAATGGGAGGGACCGGTCAGCTATGGCTGGTCCTGCTCTGACTCTCTCCTCACCTCTAGCCCCTCCTGGGCCCTCAGGGCCAAGGAAGTGTGGAAGCAAAGGGGAGGCCCGAGGGGAGAGACGAAGGAAGTCAGCAAGGCAGGCTGGGAAACGGAACAAAGCGGGCAGGAAGCGCAGGAGGGAGACAATAGACAAGGAAACCAGCCTGTCGCCACACGGGGCACCCGGAGGGAACAAGCAAAAGACAGACAGACAGGACAGGACGCAGGACCAGAAGACATTCGGGCTGGGAAACAAAGCCGGGTCAAAACAAAGAGGAGGAAACAAAGCAGACGAGTGGAGAGAAGCTGTAGCACAAACCAGGCGACAGGGCTGGGGAAGCCGCCGAATGTCATGTGCCTTCTTGAGGGGGCAAGAGCATGGCGCCATCCTCGCCAGGCAGCTCACCTGGGTCCTGCCGGCCACCTGCTCCCCAGGAGCCTCTGGGGCCGGCTGCGTCGCCTCCCGCCCGGCCTGCGCTGATTGGCCAGAGGCAGGCCACGCCCCCACCCAGGCTCCATGCGGGCGGCAGAAGCCCGAGACCCACGGGCTCCCCAAGTGCTCTGAGCCACCCCCAGTGCTCACAGCCCTCCTTCCCGCCACCTCGAAAGCTGTCCAAGTGGAACAGCCTGCAGCTATTACAATAAACACCTCAGCCGCAACCTGTCTCTCATTTGCATATTAGCAGCCTTAATTCTGATGAAATATGCAAATGTATGCAAAATGAAATTCATCTCATAATGACACAAGGCGATTAAACAATTTTTTATGCTTAAATATTCTGTTTAATGAAATCAAACAGACCTGCATGCGTGTGACAAATTCTCCACAGCATGGAGAAATTAGTGGGCATAAAAAAATGAAAAGGAAACCCACGAATAAGGCGCCCCAACCCCCACCCCAGCCTGCGGCACGGCCAAGATCGGCTCCACCTTGTTGGTTTTCTTTTTGGTGAGAAGAAAGGGAGAAGACAGTATGTTTTTGATAACCAAATGAACTGAAAATTATATTACTGAAAACTGTTAAAATAAGTCAGAAGCAAAATGCCTTTGTTTCAGCACCAAGAGGGACCCCCACACCTCACCCTGCAAACCACAACGTGGGCGTCCTCTAGTCATTTGGGAAAACTGCAGGACTAAGTCGCCACATCGGCGGAGTCCACTGTCCATCCTTCATCAGGAGACTGTCCAGCAGTGCCCACTGGCCTTGGCTCACCTGGGCAGGACATGCTCTTGCCGTGGACTATGGGAGAGAGCTTGAGGTCAATTGTTGTTAGTCCTAGTGGGGATAAGTCTTTTCTGAGACTCACCTGGGAAAAGATGAGAGTGGGGAAGGAGAAGTGGGGAAGGAGAAGGGGTAGCAGCGGGGAAAGTGAAAGGGTGCAGAGAAAAGCATTAAATGACGATGGATTAAACAAGGAAGAATATAGGGATAAAGGAGAACTAGAAGGAGGTGACAAGGCAAGACGTAAATAATGGTTAATTCTTTTCGGCCGTGATTATGTGTTTCCTTATAAATGCCCCCTCTGAGGAAGCGAATGAGTATTATTAACATAGCCAGCTTGCACTTGGGATGAGGGAACCAGGGTTCAGAGAGGTTAGGTAAGTGGTACAAAACCAGGCTTCAGGGGCTGGAGTGATAGTACAGCAGGTAGGATATTTGCCTTACATGCAGCCAGCCAGGGTTCAATCCTTGGCATCCCATATGGTTGGTCCCCTGATCTCTGCTGGGGGTGATCCCTGCATGCAAAAGTGGGAGGAATAAGCCAGGTGTGGCCCCCAAACAAACAAAACCACACTGTAGATGGAACCAGAGAGATAGTAGGGCAGGTAGGGCATTTGTCTTGCATCCAACCCAGGCTCAATCACAGGCATCCCTTATGATCCCTTGAACCCTTCCAGGAGTGATTCCTAAGTGCGGAGCCAGGAGTAAGCTCTAAACAATGCAGGTGTTCTCCCCAACACACACACACACACACACACACACACACACACTACACAGAGATATGTGGAGGAAGTCAATAACAAAGTCAGGATGAACACAGTATAGTCATGATAGACCCCCATAGTCAGGATGGACCCCCCATAATCAGGATGGACCCCCATAGTCAGGATGGACCCCCTATAGTCAGGATGGACCCCCATAATCAGGATGGACCCCCCATAGTCAGGATGGACCCCCCCATAGTCAGGATGGACCCCCATAATCAGGATGGACCCCCCCATAGTCAGGATGGACCCCCATAGTCAGGATGGACCCCCATAGTCAGGATGGACCCCCATAGTCAGGATGGACCCCCCATAGTCAGGATGGACCCCCATAATCAGGATGGACCCCCCATAGTCAGGATGGACCCCCCATAGTCAAGATGGACCACATAGTTAGGATGGACCCCCCATAGTCATGATGGACCCCATAGTCAGGATGGACCCTCCATAGTCAGGATGGACCACATAGTTAGGATGGACCCCCATAGTCAGGATGGACCCCCCATAGTCAGGATGGACCCCCATAATCAGGATGGACCCCCATAGTCAGGATGGACCCCCATAGTCAGGATGGACCCCCATAGTTAGGATAGACCCCCCCATAGTCAGGATGGATCCCCCATAGTCAGGATGTACACCTATAGTCAGGATGGACCCCCCCATAGTCAGGATGGATCCCCATAGTCAGGATGTACACCCTATAGTCAGGATGGACCCCCCATAGTCAGGATGGATCCCCCATAGTCAGGATGTACACCCTATAGTCAGGATGGACCCCCCCATAGTCAGGATGGATCCCCCATAGTCAGGATGTACACCTATAGTCAGGATGGACCCCCCATAGTCAGGATGGATCCCCCATAGTCAGGATGTACACCCCATAGTCAGGATGGATCCCCATAGATAGGATGGACCATCCCATAGTCAGGATGGATCCCCCATAGTCAGGATGGATACCCCATAGACAGGTTCTAGCCACTTAACCAGTGATGGTAGCTGCTGTCATGTGGCACCTGCTTAGCACTGTGTGGAGCTCTCTCCTGGCAGCCCCAGGAGGTGGAGGCAACATTTATTTCTAGTGAAGAGATGAAGCTCTGCAGAGGTCACTGATGTGT
Source organism: Cryptotis parvus (assembly GCA_021461705.1). Taxonomy (NCBI): domain Eukaryota; kingdom Metazoa; phylum Chordata; class Mammalia; order Eulipotyphla; family Soricidae; genus Cryptotis; species Cryptotis parvus. The sequence continues at coordinate 383,104 of JAJIBD010030486.1, read as the reverse complement.
CCAAGCTCACGCAGCAAGTTGCTGGCTGTGATACCATTAGCCAAGAAGCTCAGCTTGGGTCAAGTTCCATGTCAAAGAGGAAGTTTTGAGTCCTCTGAGTGTTTTCTAGAGATTCTGGGTCATTCATTCTCTCCTGGATCAACGATTGATCAATTTCTTCACCTTATGAAGTTAGGGAGAATATTTATGATTAATATTTAGATTGTAAGAGGGTAGGAGTGATAGTACAGTGGGTAGGGCATTTGTCTGGCATGTGGCCAATCCAGGTTTGATCCCTGGTGTCCCATATGGGCCCTTGAGCACCACCAGGGGTAATTCCTGAGTGCAGAGCCAGGAATAACCCCTGAGCATTGCTGGGTGTGACCCAAAAAAAGACAAAAAAATTATAAGAGAGATCATTGAGAAGCTATCAGCCTTATCACACAGATGGTGACTGTCCAAGAAAGGGTCTTCTGCTTTTCTGGTATAGGGCAGTAAGTAGGGCCCTTTCTTTCTGCTTTGTGGCGGGAGGAGGGGGCTCAGGGACTCTGGAAGAGAATAAAAAGACACTGAGTGCTCAGGGGAACACCATCACGAGAGAAGGAACTCATGTTCCTTCAGTGCCTGGTGCTGAGGGACTCATCTAGAAATCACCGTGGCCACTTTTGTGTACAATTAGAAGTAGTTACAGATTCATTCGTTCTACAAATATTTATCTCTGGGAAGCCCCAGGAAATCAAGGCTGAGCAGGAACAGAACTACTATCTTGCAGCATGCCAGTCTATTAGGGGGAATCTAGAGACGATTACAATAAATATAAATGGCACAAATACAGGGTACAAACAGGGGAGGGAGTTCTTCAGTGTGAGAAACAGCAAAGACAATTTGAAAGACACTTGTCTCCAAATACAGTCCGGAGCTTGATGGCTGGGAAAAGGAGGAGAGGAAATGGATGGACAACAATGAGGAGGTGAGAACTTTAGCGTGGGTCTTCACACGCAGGCCTGGCAGAGGCCCGGGGAGGAATGGTGGAGAGGAGACTAGAGACCTGAGACCAGGCGGGGATGTTTGCTTCCTTTCCCGACTCTACCACCTCCTAACCCTGTGATGTAAAGCAGCTTCAGCTCCAGAGCTCCTGTTTGTTGGGTTTTGAGTACATGAAAGGGTCAATCCACAGTCTGGTGTGGGGTCTTCCAGCACACTCAGGATTTCTCTCTTGTTGGAAGCAATGAAAGGCCCCGGATTCTTTAAAGGAAGCTCCCAGCAGAGACAAAACCAGCAACGGGGAAAATCATGCCAGTGTAGGGCAGCCAGGCATGACTTGCTTCTCAGGCATGACAAAGACAAGTGCCACCATCTTGCTCAGGGAATGAATGAAAACACAAGTGCCCAGTGCTCCCTCCCCTGCCCTGCTCAGGTATGTCCATGGACCCCAGAACTGGGCTCTGTATCTTCCTTTAGAGTGGCCAGGCTGTGACAAGGGCTTCATGGAGAGAAGCTGACAGCGTCAGCGCATATGGCTGAAGTTCCGGTGATGGGGGCGACGGGCACCCCACTGATTCTCGGAGAGGTTGGGGTCACGGGCACTGTTGCTTCTCAGAACACGGGGGATGTGGGCACCCTGTTGCCTCACTGTGCCAGGTGTTCAACCAAGTGCTTTCGGACAGTCTTTGTAGGAGAATCAGCCTATTTCTCCCTGCAAGGAGCATCTGGCTCCCTTCATGAGACCTGAGATACAGGCTGGAAAGACACTGTGTCCACTGTAAGGAGTTCTCAGTCAAGACTCTGTAGTACGATTTTTCACTCCCTTTTCAATATCCCTCCTGCCTCCCTCCTTCCTTCCTTTATCCCTTCTGTTTTCTTACACAATTGGGACGTGTTCATTACACAACATAAATCAATAAAGCTATTTGCGAAACTACCCACCCTGTCCTCTGCCATGTCCCTTTTGCCAAATTCCCACTTTTCTACTGAGCAAAGGGGAGTCAGACCTCTCGGTCCCCGGCCACTCCTGCCCCTGTGAGACTCTGTGGAATCCCAATTCCCGGCAGTTCCTCTCAATTCCTCCATTCATTCAGGCTGCCCTTTGAACTCTGTGTCTTTGAGGTGACCTGACCACGCAATGGAAGCCAGATTTCCAACGCAGGTAGTGGGTGCTGTGTCCCTCTCTTGGCCCCAGCCTGGTGCAGAAGAACCATTGTCTCACGTAGAGACCCATTGGAAGACGCCTGGCCTCCTCCAACTCTGCTCCACGCCCGCCTGGCTTCTTGGCTGTCCATCAGTAGTTCCTCTGGGACTGATTGAGAAAGCTATGAAGCATGTCACCCCCTTTTCCCCCAGCCAGCCCCCAATTCCTGACCGCCTCCATGGTTCTGCTTTCCCAAGGCAAGGACAAACAGAGAAATCTGATCTTCGTGCTTGGCAGGGGCCAGAGGAATCTCCCTGTGGATTTTTCCTGAAGAGGCCGGACCCAGGGTTCCGTCATCTGCCTGGCGAGGGGTTTTAATGATCTGAGCAGACCTGCAGCAGTCCAGCCAGGGCCTGGGACTCTGACTGCCGCTGATTCTGGGGGATCTAAAGCCCCCACTCCTGTCCGCTGAACTGTTCTTGCATTCTTTGCTGTTGCCGAAGTCTCTCCCCCGCCACCCCCACCTCTCCCAGTGTCCCTGATGACATCTAAGAAGCATGAGAAAGCCCAAGATGGAGATAATCGCTTTCCAAGGCCTTAATTAATTTGGTGTCATTAGCTAATTAGCTGAAGGTGTCATTGAGTCCATCAGAGATTCTTGGGTTGTTCAAGTTACCCTGGGCCTCAAGGCCATCCGGCCTGATGCCTCTGGGTCAGGTCAAGGGAAAGGACAAGGTTTGGGGATAGCCGGAAAGAGAGGGGTTAGCTTGGGATTCCTTGTCTTCTGTCATCCTGACTTTGATCCTTTCCTATGGCATTTTATTACATTGCTGTGTGCCACCTCGCATTGAACTCCCAGTATCTGCTTACCCCTTCACCTCTGTTGAATATTTTCTGGTGGCACTCCAACTTCTTCTGGGATATAAATTCCAAGTGTATTTCCTAAGTCTCCCCACCCTTTGGGAGCATTGAACTTGGGCTGGCGTATTTTTTGTTGTTGAGTCAAAATCATTGATATTTTCTTGTATTAATATTTGATTTCAATTTTTTTACCCTAATATTTTTTAGGTTTTTTTTTTAATTTTTAGTATACCACAGTGAAACATATAATTACAAAGGTGTTCATAAATGGTTCTTGGTAATACAGTGTTCCAGCACCCATCCCTCCATCAGTGCCCCATTCCCACCACCAGTGTACCCACACCCCCTCCTGCCCACCTCCAGGCTTGAGAAACAAAATAGTTTTGTTTCTAGGAAATTTGTAGAAATGTGAGAGAGAGAGAGAAAGAGAGGGGGAAGACACCATTTCTTTTGTGCCCCTCACTGATTCACTCATGCATTAAGATATATGTATATTTATTGTGTACCTACCGCTTGTCACGTACCAACCAGGCAGAATTGAACAAGACAGACGAGCCCATTGTTCTCGTCTGTCTTGGGGGTAGGGGCAGGAGGTGAGGGGGCATGTGATAAGCAGTGGAACTTCTCTTTGGATGAGATGCTTTCAGAGGGGTAAGTACATCCCTGAAAATGAAAAATGAGACAGGAGCAAGAGGAGAAAAGAAAAAGAGGCCCCGTTGCTCACACACTCCTGTTTGTCAGACACCCTGACAAACGGCTGTCCGTTGAGCTGTGGACACAACACACATGTCTGACATGACAGTTTCTGTGAGCCAGGCTCTTCCGTGTGCCTCAATGGAACCTCCCAAAGATGCTCCAGGTGCTTCCCCAGCTGTTTCTATGCTCCATCTCTGCCTAGATCATTGTCAGCCCGGAGGGTTCCTTCTAGGCATCACGCCCTTGCTGCCTTTGGCACATACCCAGGTGGAATATTTTCTGGGTGCATCCCTGGCCACCCCACCAAAAAATCCACCCCTCAACATTTCTTATCCCTCCTCTGCCTTGAGATTCCCTGAAAGCATTTCACACCACCGGTAGTGCTGGTCTCTCATCGACCCAGCCTGAAACAACCCACGAGGGCTGTTCTGACCCTGCTGGAGGGCTGAGGTATGGAAAGGGGACTCTTGGGGTAGGAGCTGTGAGAGCAGGCGGGCGCTCAGGCCCCTGCAAACCCCGTGCATAGAGTGTGCGCCTGGCCAGGCCTTCTGCTTGGAGCTTTTGAGGTTGAACCTTTTCAACAGACCGAAGGTGCATGTGAAGTCACCCTGATACCTGTGTTCACACATGGGGAAGGTGAGAACCGCAGAGATGCTGCCTGGCTGTGGGCCCAGGGCCTGAAGGCAGCTCAGGAGAAGCACCAGGTCTTGAGCCTGGCTCTGTCCAATCATGCTCCCCTGGGCAGTCTCTGTCTGTTGCCTTTGACACAACCTGTTCAGTGCAAGCTCCTTGCAGATGAGTCACTTCCTCAGTGCCCAGAATGGTCCAGATCAGTGCGAAGATGCTCCCAACAGTGTGGAGAGAGGGGAGAAGAGGAGAAAGAATCTTCACAGGGCACCTCACCAGCAGGGCCCCGTCTGTGGTCAATGAATCTCTCTCCACTCTGCCTTCTGCCTGGACTCACCCTTTGATTCTCAGCACCCCCTTTCTGCAGCCCCAAAGTTCTGAAGCTCCCCTGGGAGTCACAGGGGTGGAGGCAGGTCCACAGGGGCCTCGAGCTGGGAGTGGCTGGGAGTTGGGGGCTGAGCCACAGCTAGGATCTTCCCAGAAGCCTCTACCGCTACTCAGCCACGTGCTTCCTCTCCTGTGGCTTTGATGTCTCGGGGGCTCTGTCCCGATGCCACCAGAGCATAGAGACCAGCAGCACTAGCTCTGAAGTGCGTTTGCGGGCCCCAGCTCTTTGCATCACGTGAGAACGAGATCAGCTCCTCAGGGTCCCCACCTGCTCCTCACCCTAGACTTTTCTTCAAGTTTCTATGAAAGGTGCATGTGGGAAGTTGTTCCCCAGAACCACGTCCCTGTAACCAAGCTTTCGGAGGACCACATCTGACTGGCTCGCCAGGGTGGCGGCATCAGAGAATGTGACATTCATGTTTGTAGAACAAATGTAAACCACAAAAATGAATGTTAAACTCTCCCTTGTCTCTCAGAGGGCTTCTCATTTTCCAGATTCTGCAGGAGAACCTGGAAAATAAATGCATACAGAAGCTAACTCAGCTTCAACCTCCCTCCCTGGCTGTCTGCATTACACCGCTGAGGACACTGAATGAAGCACAGAGAAGTTAAGTCACTTGTCAGACAACACACAGCCAGACTTTCAGATATCATAATCCTGGCTCTGAAGGACTCCCTCCAGAAAGCACACTACTACTTCCAAGCATCCTGACCTGGGGAAGACGCAGGGCGGGGATCCCAGAGCATGAGCCTCCTGGCTGATTTGCTCCTGAATGGAGCCTCCAACCACAGCAGCAAATGGAGAAATGGTTTTTCCAGCCCCCACGCAGTCCCCTGCTATCCCATAAAGGCCACTTGAGAAATGAATAACTAAATGCGATGTCAGCTTTACACCCAGGTAAGATGTTGCCATAAAGAATTCACAAATCAGGGAAACAACCCTCATCCTTATTTCCAGCTTCAAAAATGTGGTCTCGGGAGCCCCACCGCCATCCCTCCAGCCCAGCTGCCTGCTGTTTGCTGCAGGGCCTGGATCCAGGGGCCAGTGGCCAGTGATGTCCGGAAGGGCACACCCCTAGGCAGCAGAGTACACCTGGGTGACCTGTCTGATATATTATATGGTTCCTGTTGGCTTCTCTAACCCTCAGAAGAACATTCTTGGGGGCTCAAATGACCAGTATGACAATTATAGTTGGAAATGATCACTCTGGACAAGAACTGAGTGTTTTAAATAGGTTAAAAGATAGACATGATAACCTGCCAGTATCTGTATTGCAAACCGTAATGCCCAAATGGGGGAGAGAGAGAGAGAGAGAGAGAGAGAGAGAGAGAGGAGAGAGAGAGAGAGAAGGAGAGAGAGAAAGAGGGGTGGGGGGCAGGAAGGAAACTGGGGTCATTAATGGTGGAAAATGCACACTGGCAAAGGGACAGGTGTTGGAACATTTTATGACTGAAACCAAATCCTGAACAACTTTATAACTGTGTATCTCACTTTAATTCAATTTAAAAAATAAGTGAAAAAAAATTTTAAAAGAACATCCTTGGGCGCCCACGCTAGGCAACTTGACGTGTGTGTTGCTTGCCTGGTACAATGCCAGGCTCTCTGAGTGGCATGCAGGGAAGGGTCAGGGGATCCCTTCAGTCTCACCTGACTCATCTCTGTCCACACGTGCGATTCCAAACCCCCAGTTTCCCTGTCCGCTGCCCCAATCTCCTTGGCGGAAGGTCAGAGGCTGAGTTTGCTTCTTTCCGCACAGCACCCAGGAGGGGGAGGTGTCCAAGGTGCAGAAGGATTGACGCTCTCCAAGCCTGAGGGAGCCTCACAGGGCACCAGCGGAGGGTGCTTTCCCTCTTCCTGCCTGTTAGTGTCCTGGGCTTAACTCTGGCCCAGGGAGTGAGGGGCCAACGAGATTCCTTTGCTTCCCTCCGAAGAGCCCCCGTGCGTCTGGAAGCTCTCTCTTCGCCCTGATGTAAGTGCAGCCAGGAAGGGGCCGGGTTCCATAGGTCACTAGCGGCAGGACAGCTCCTGTCTGCATGGCTCTTTGACCTGACTGAGAAACACACAGACACAGAGTCCAGTTCTTGGGACTTATGTTGTTTAACTGCAAATATTTTTACCTCCTTTTGATTAAAATAATAATAACATTGACACAGAGGCTCGTTTTTTGGAGAAGAAAGAACTGCCGGTTCTCTCTCCTCATGATGCATCTTGCTGACTCATTTGCTCTCCTGTTCTATTTGTCCACCTGGGGAGGGGACCGGTCATTTGCCTTTGCTTCCAGCTCCTTTTTCTCCCCTCCCACCCTGCTCTGCTCATGGCAGGGCCTCTCTGTGGGCCGTCTGACCTGGCCTCTTTAAGCCTCTGGCTTTTTGGGAGCATCCAGACACCTCTTTAACCAGGGTCGATGACAGGTGCCAGCGGGAGGTCAGAGAGAGGAGAAAGGACGATCTCAGGATCTCTGTCTCCCTTCTCCCTGCTGGGCCCTCCACTCCAGCTTCTGCCTCCAAGCTCCTGTCAGCCCGGGAGCAGGATCTGTGTATTCCTCTCCCAGCCCTCCCAGACCAGGCAGGTGCAGTAACGACCTTGCTCTGTTGCGAGTCCCTGGGCTCCTCAAAGTTTCTTGTTCATTTCCTAAATATCAGTGTGCAGGCCTTTTATTTATATCTTTTGGTTAAACTGTATGACTTTGCCTTTGATTTCCCAGGTCTCTGAGTAATAAATTATCCAATTACGCATTCTTCCATATATCACTCCAACCACCTATTTATCCTCTCTTTTGTCTATCCACCCACCATCCGGCCTGTCCGTCCGGTCCGTCCATCCATCCATCCATCCATCCAATCACCTAATCCACACATACACAGTGCCTACTATGTGTTAGACAATGTGGCAAGAGTTTTACAGAGCAGTAGATTAGAGTCTGAGCATCCTGATGTTAGCACTGCTCTCAACTATTTTCCTCATCAACTCCACAGAGAATTCTGCCATGACCAGCAGACCTAGAACAGAAAATCTTTCCCTCTCTCTCATTCCCTGACCCTTATTTCTTGTCATCCATACCATAGGCGATCATAATTCATTTGCTTATTTGCTGTCTCCCTCATTTAGTGGACAGAGACATTATCCATCTCCTAGGACGATACAGCCAGTATCTAGAATACCACTGAGTTCAAAGGAGTCCACAAAACTTCGCAGAAAATAAATGAAAAGGAACTCACAGTCTCAGGGCATCAAGTTTCTCCTGAAGAGGCTTAACATGCAGCTGGACATGAGTCAGAGCTATAGGCACCGGTCACTTGGGGATACTACCTGAACCTCTCTTAAGCGGCCCACTGCTTCAGACCCCACAGCCACCATGGTGAAGGGACAGAGAACATACATCTCATCTTTGAGAAGACCAGAGTCTCCTGGGCACATTCTTGCCTCCATGATCTTTGTCCCTCTCACGGAGCTCACAGAGTGGATGAAGGTTAGGAAAGGGGCCAAGCAGCCATTTGTGGAGTCCTTAGGGTGCTGGCTACTAGGTGCCTAGGCCTAGTTGAAAGTGGAAGATATTTTCTCACTCACTCTGGATGACCCTGAGTGTCACTCTCGCAGGCTTCAGGTCAGATCAGCGCTGACATCTGCCCTTTCCCAGCACCCGAGCTCTTACCTGCTGGGCTGGCTTTGTCTGTGAGCTCCGAACCCAGGAGGAAGTAGTTAATGAAAGTCAGCAGAAGGTACGAGTCACTTCCATGGGCTTAGCTAATATCAGATAGGCCCTTAACTGGCTGGTCTAAAGGTCAGGCAGAGCTGACCAGCAGGCACTGGGGGCAGGCTCTGAATTTTCCTCAGGACTTGCCTCTCACTTGCTGAGACCCCCAGGCCCAGCTCCGCTCTCCGAGGCGCTCTCCGTAGAGGACCCAAGCTGGGAGATGCTCAAGCGCTTTTCCCACCTGGTCATAAATCCTTGTCGGAGAGGACGCGGCACAAGCGACCTTGGACTCCGGGGGAGCTGGACCGTGAAGAACCTTCCTCAAAAGCCTTTTGCCTCAAGAGGCTGATTCCAAATTACAGCGATGATGGCCCCCTGGAGTGGCCCCCCCGCCCCCGTTCCCACTCTGGCAGCCTTAGTTCTCCCCTGGATAGATGAAGGTTCCCGGAGCCCTACACATGCCTGCGTGCCTTTCCCACAAAGCCCAGGAAGAACCCTCAGCACACAGCCCCGTTCTGCTGCTGGTGTTGGCTGGTGGACCCCGGACACAGGAGCCTTACCCAGTGCTCTCCCCACCCCGATCCCTTCTCCCAACTATGCAGCACCTGCTCTATACATCCCCTTTACGGTCCTACCCGCATCCCCACAAAGCACTGGGGCTGCACCCCTTTGTACCAACTAGAAAGTTGAGGCACCATCTCCAAAGGCTGGAGTGGGCAAACTTTTGTTCAGAGTCAGATAGAAAACACGGGGCCGAGAGATAGCACAGAGGTGAAGGTGCTCGTCTGGCACGTGACTTTGAGTGAGACACTGGTTTGATCCCAGGCACCATATATGGTCCCCTGAGCACCACCAGGAGTGACTCCCGAGCATAGAGCCCAGTGTGACCCCTCAGCATCGCTAGTGTGCTCATACCTCACCGCACCCCTCCCCAAATGGAAAGGAAATCTACTTGGCTTGGCAGCGTCTACATAATTCAACAGCAACCACTACTGGCTTCTGGAGCTACAGCGCCGAAGTGGCCACAGGCACAAAGGACGTCTATATGTAGCCCCTTAGCACTCCCAATACCATCCACCTCTCAGCAGATACGCTGCTGTGCCTGCCCTGTCCTGCCCTGCCTTGACCTGCCCTGTCCTATCCTGTCCCACCCGCCTTGCCCTATCCTGCCCTGTGCTGGCAGCCCATGCCCCCCATTCCTGTCGTGGCCCTGCCCTCCCCACTCCCCACTGTTTGGGAAGGCGACAGTGTCCGCTACAGTCTTCGCTTCAGTGTGAAGAGTGGCAGAATGGGCTGAATGGACGGCTGAGGGGTCTTCGCCCTTCTGGGAATGCCCCCAAACCCTGCAAAAGGGTCGCGAGCACCCACAGAGTCTTGCTCTTTCCCAAACCAGACAGATGTGGCCCCTGACCCTGTGCCCGCGGGGTGGTGTATAAGAATGTGTGTGTTCTGTGCCTGTGTGTGTGCCTGTCTGTGGCTGTGTGTGTGTCTGTCTGTGCCTGTGTGTGTGTCTGTCTGTGGCTGTGTGTGTTAGAGAGAGGGAGGAGAAAGGGAGAAAGGGAGAGAAGAAAGGGAGAGAAAGAGTAAGAGAGAGGGAGGGAGAGGAGAAGGAGCAGGGTGGGGGGGAGCGAGAGGGCAGAGATGCTTCAGCAGGAGGAAAAATCCCCTAAGACTCAAGCAGCTCTCGGCTCACCCAAATGCTTCCCCAGATAAGAAGGATGTCCCGATGCTGGAGAGGTTGTTAGGAGATTATCACGAGATTAAGGTGCTGAGGAGACAGAGAGGGAGTTGGAGGGGGAGCTACACTCTGTGGCGGCTGCGACGGCCAGGTGCTTTCTCCAGCCTGGGAGGCAGCCACAGGCCAGTGGGCTTAGCTGTAGGCACCTGGGACAAGGTGGGCTCCTTGCACAGGGACATAGGGAGAGGAGACACTGAAGAGGCATCAGGGAGGCCCAGTCCCCTGCTGACAGGGCCTGCACTGTCCCCCGCTTTCGGCCTTGCATTCCCTGCTCACGCAGCCTGCACAACATCCATTGTACAGAGTGGAAACTGAGGCTCTGAAACAGTCTCACACTCGCCTGGGAAACCTCAGATTGCATGTGACAAGTCTGGAGGGCACCTTGGTTGCCAGGGGCCCTGCCAAGGCTCAGCAGCAGAGATTCTAAGGGCACAGGAGGAAGGGAAGAGGGGCTGCGGCCAGCGAGGAGATTCAGCGTGGAGGAGTCACCCACGTGTGCCCTCTGCCCTCAGGATGGGTCTGGGTCAAAGGCCCCACGTGGGCCCTCCTGGTCTGGGCAGAGAGCAGGTGAGTGCCCACTCCCCAGACAAGTGAGAACCAACCTGCTAGGGCAGAGTCAACTGCCAGCTCCTGTGCTGGGAGTGGGGAAGCAGGTCAGGCTTCATCAAGCAGCACAGACCCCCAGCTCCTTCTTCCTAATGCAAAGTGACCTTTTCAAAGCCAGCTCTGGGGGCTTTTCTTCTTGTTCAGGCCCCCTGCTCCTGAAACCGTGTCACTGCCGCCAAGAACACCATCCTGGTGGGAAATTTTAGTCTGCTCAGCCCCTGCAGACTGGTGCTCAGATAAGCTGGTACCTTGCTCACCACTGGGCCTTTGCACAGGCTGCTCTCCCTCATTCTCTTCTCCTCCCTTCTCCTGACCCAGCTCAGAGTGCAGAAGCTTCCCATGTTCCTGGCGGCCCCGATGACAGTAGGTGAAGGCGTCTTTTCACTCATCCTGCACCCCACTTGGTCAGGGGCGCTCTGTGAGGTAGGAATGACAGCACAGCGGGAGGGCACTTGCCTCCCAGCATCCTAGATGGTTCTCGGAACCCTGCCAGGAGTGACCCTAAGCACAGAGCCAAGAGTAACCCCCTGAGCACTGCTGGGTGTGGCCATAAAACCAAACCAAAGCAACCCCCAAAAAAAAAAAAAACTGAGTGCTGAGAGCTGGGAGTGACTTTCATGTCTAGAGAACACGTGGAGAAGGGGTGGGAGAGGGGCGTGTCCCCACCTTCCCCACAGCTCAGGGGTCTTTTATGTAGTTCCCCACTGGTGTCTGGCAGGGTAGGGAGGCTGAGACGCCTGGAGCCGGGGCTCACCACTGACTGGGGGCGTCTTAGAGAGGCCCCGGCTAGCAGGAAGGGACGGCCGACACAGGGGACCAGCCCCAGCATTCCACACGGCTGCCGTGCCCGCACGTCACTGGCCCGGAATGCGGGAGCACCCGGAGGCTGTACTTATCATTCTTCCCCAGCCTGGAGCCGCTTCGTTCCCGTGGAATGCCCATCCCAGGGCTCTAAATCAGCCCCTCACCCCTCTCACTGCCAATGCTACAGCCCGGGAGCCCAGACCCCACCACGGTACCTCCCAGACGGGAAATGCTGGCTGGGGAAACTGCCCCAACCCAGTTTTCTCTACCCAGAGTTGATTCTAGAGTTGATTTCCCAGCATGGAAATAGCTGAAGTACTCCCCAGGTCTGGTTTGCAGCCAGACGGTGCCGGCTGGGGCCTTTGCTCAGTTTCCCCAGCATTCAAAAGGACCCTTGACATGCAGTCACTGTGATGCTTTAAAGGCAGAAACCTAGAAGAGTTGGAGACACTCCTCTCTCTCTCCCTCTCTCTCGCTCTCTCCTCTCTCCCTCTCTCTTCTCTCTCCTCCTCCTCCTCTCTCTCTTTCTCTATCCTCTCTCTCTATCCTCTCTCTCCCCTCTCTCTCTCCTTTCTCTATCTCTCCTTTCTCTTTCTCTCCCTCCCTCTCTCTCTCTCTCCCCCACATGTGCTTATGGGGCCCATTGCATCCCCTATCCCAAATTGCTTTGGACAGATTCCATGTCCAGGTGAGCTCTGCAGGCCATGAGGCAGCAGGGGAGAGAGAGGCAGGGCCCCACCTTGGGGTTCTCTGGAGTAATGGAGACAAGGTGGGGAGAGGCGTTGTTCCCCAGCACCAACATCCTGGGTCACTGCCTGAAAGTTCTGACTCGGAGAACAAGGCAGGAGAAATGCGAGAAGACGGAGTTCCCGGCTGGAGATTTTTCTTCTAGTTCCTCACCCGCCCGAGAGGCCGCTTAAGCATCACGTAACTGCCCTGTGATGTATCGGAGCCTCCCTCGGCGCATAAATGCAGCAGGTCAACCGCCAGGCAGAAATGCCACATAGATTTCCTCCCATTAGATGAAATATGCCCCTAATTTGGCTGGGGTTTTGTTTTATTAGACCTGTGGCAGCGAGGGGCCCCTGTGCAGAAGAGCCTCCCCCCTGATTGCTGCTTCCCTCCTGTGAGCGCAGCAGGCCCCATAGCAGGCAGGGGCAAGGGGAGGCGAAGGGGGCTTGGGCCAATTATTTTCCAGCTCGCATTCCCAGAACAAAGCACTTCCCAGGCCAAGACATCGTGGATGGCAAATCAAAGAGGCCCCTGCTGAAAAAAACACCCTGGATGTGTATGTGTAAGGGTGTAGTGTACATGTGTGTCTATGTATCTGTGTGTCTCTGCATGTGTGTCTTTGTGTGTCTGTGTGTGTGACTGTGTGTGTCTGGCTGTATGTATGACTGTGTGTGACTGCGTGTCTGTGTGTGGCTGTGTGTATCTGTGTGTCTCTGTGTGTGTCTGGCTGTATTTGTGACTGTTTGTGTGACAGTGTGTCTGTGTGTGGCTGTGTGTATCTGTGTGTCTCTGTGTGTGTGTCTGGATGTATGTGTGACTGTGTGTGACTGCGTGTCTGTGTGTGGCTGTGTGTATCTGTGTGTCTCTGTGTGTGTGCCTGGCTGTATGTGTGACTGTGTGTGTGACTGTGTGTCTGTGTGTGGCTGTGTGTATCTGTGTGTGGCTCTGTTTGTGTGTCTGTATGTGTGACTGTGTGGCTGTGTGTGGCTGTGTGTATCTGTGTGTCTGTGTGTGTCTGGCTGTATGTGTGACTGTGTGTGTGACTGTGTGGCTGTGTGTGGCTGTGTGTATCTGTGTGTGTCTCTGTGTGTGTGTCTGACTGTATGTGTGACTGTGTGTGACTGTGTGGCTGTGTGTGGCTCTGTGTATGTGTGTGTGTCTCTGTGTGTGAATGTGTGTGTCTGTGTGTGATTATGTGTATGTGTGTCTCTGTGTCATTTTGTGTGTGTGTGTGTGTGTGTGTGTAGTGGGTGGGGGAATAAATGGAAAGGTGCCAGGTCTCCGTGAGAGATGGAACCTCAGGGCTGGGGGCCTCACCTCTCTGGGCCTCAGTTTCTCCGTCTGTGAAGCGTGAAGGAAGATCTTCCCTCCAGCGGCTCTGAGGGTGCAATAGAGGGTGTAGAGCACTTGGTGGGGGCAGAGACGTGAGTTTCTCCGTTCAGAACCCTTAGGAGACCGTGCTGGAAAATCGCGCTCCAACCAGGGTGTGACTTGTACCCGACAGCCCCTGAGGAACTATGAGTTGCCTCTGGTCCGGACAGATGTGTGAGAAAGAGAGAGGGAGCAGAGGCGGCGTCAGGCAGGGCACCTGTGTGTCCTTTCTGGAACGCCCCTCACAACCCCACAATCTCGAGGGCTGAGAGGTAAAGGGGACCATGCCGGGGCGTGAAAGCAGTGCCGAAGGGCCCATCAGCCGGGTCTCTGTCATGTTAGGACATGGGGGACACAGCTCACCTCTTTTTCCCTGTAAACTCTAACTCTCACCCTTCCTTGCACGTTACAATTCCCTGGGGAGCTGTTAAAGACCTTTCAGCCTCTCTTTGGACCAGTAAAAATGAAGCCAGACTCTCTGGCAGTGGGAAAGGGGCGGTCCTCATTTTTAAGGCTCCTGTGGTGGAGGGGGACCCCATTCTCAAGCTCTTCATCCTGCAAAGGTTGGAGCAGGGAATCAGGGGGCTTGGTAGTCGCCTGGGCCAGGGGGTTCACATCTCGTGGGTCCCATTTCCGTCCACTTCTCACACCCGTCTCCTTGTTCCTAAAGGACCCATTTGCTCGGACTCGTGGGAAAAGTCCAGGCGCAGCAGATTTGGAGTGTCTGGCTCTTGGTCCCTGGAGCATGGGCTGAGAGCAGTGGGGACGTGTCTGAGACGGCTCTTGGCTGGCATGGCTGCGGTCAAAGGCCCGGGGATGAGCATTTTCAGCTCTGCAGCTTGGCAAGTGACCCAATTCTGTCCCTTTGCCACCCCCAAGCCACAGACAGTAAACAAAGGGCCTGTCGCAGCTGGGGTCCAGGGAAACCTTCTTGTCAAGGGGGCGGGGGCATAGGCGGAACTTGGGCTCTTGGGTTTCTAGCCCAGGGAGGTTCTGGGCTCGGATCATGGTGCCCACTGCTCTCTCGTCTTCTCTGTTCTGTTGTGGGTCTTATGGATCCTACTTTGGTGGCTTTGAGGGGACCTGGGGGCATTCGTCTATCTCTCTTGTTTACCTTCACTCATCTCAGAGGCTGTTCCTATGAGAACCGCATGAACTGAGTTTCCTGAATGTCTAGCATGGAACAGACACTTTGGGAAGGTGGTTTTCTAGTTTCCTAAACTCCCTTCTTTCAACATAAGACTGAAAGATAACAATAAAAGATGTATTTATTTGACAGTCAGTGTAGCGACTGACAAAACTGCTACTGGCTCTCACTGTGCCCAGCCACTCATGAGGTGACCAGGAGGGATGGCAGGTTCTAGCCCTGGCCCGCCACCCCAGCAGAGCCTCACAACAAGCCAGACGACCCCCCCCCACTCCATGAGGACCTCCATTTTACACATCTGGACTTCCCTCTCATCACAACTCCACCCAGCAGAATAGCCTATCACAGCCCGGCTCGGGTGGCCACTTGCGGCCGGGCGGTTCATCAATAAATGCTGGATTTTGAGATGACTACAAGAGTATGCTACCCTCACGGCAGAGCCTGGCAAGCTACCTGTGTCGTATTTGATATGCCAAATACCAGTAACAATTATAGACCTCATTCCCATTACCTGATGGAATGGTTTGAGGCTCTTTATGTACCTGGAGCGAGCCGGTGCCCTTGGGCTCTACTTGCATGAGACAGGACATCTGGAGATGTTACTGGTGCCCGCTTGAGAAAATCAATGATGAACGGGAAGACAGTGAAAGATAACAATAAAAGATGTATTTATTTGACACCTCATGTTTGCCAGCACTGTATACTTACCCTCTGGTTTGATTCTTGGGGCCAGCTTACAGTGTGGGCTGAGGAGGCTGTTATGAAACCCTGTGTTCCCATGCCTTGAGTTGGAGGGGTCTGGAGTTTGTGTTCCAGGTCACAGGGGTGTGTGTATGGGGCGCACATGTGCTTGTGTGTGTGTGTGTGTGTGTCTGTGTGTGTGTGTGTCTGTGTAGACTATGCAGGCCTGCAATGTTTTCTTTCTGCCACCAGCAATGAATTCCATGTTTGCTTGAGACAGGAAGCAAGGACAGAAGCTCTCCACTGCCCCAACACCACGGTCCTTCCGGTCCTATGTGTGGGGCGCTACAGGGCTGGCGGAACACAGCCAGACTGTCTGTAGGTGTGCCTGCACCCACCATATCCAGACTTACAGGAAGCTGAAACTTAAAGGCAGTCCAGTGACCAAAGCAGGGCTGGGTGTTTAGGGGTCTAGGGGCAGGGGTCCCTATTTTTTAATCTTCTCTCTTGTGACCCCTTCCCCTCTCTATTCACAACAGGGGAAGCATCACAGTGGACTCTCCTCTTCCCCCCATCCCCGCCCCCTTATCTCATTGTATGCTGTTGGCCAGCAGGGTGAGGGAGAAAAAAAATCCGCCCAGATAGATATTTTTACTTTATGCAATTCCATTTTTAGTCTCAACTTATCTGATCCTCTAATTCTGTGAGGGACTTTATTTCCTTGTGCTGCGAAAGCCCCCGAGCTCAAATCCTTTCTCTTTCAAGCTCGCAGTCACAGAAGACCCTATTCAGAGCTGAGCCAGATCGGAGCTGGCCCGCGGAGGCGGAATTATCTCTCGAGTCATCACGGTTGCTTACAAATCCGCCGAGGAGGAGGCTTCGTCTGCTTTATTCCCTTCTTCTTTTACTTTCTTCCCTAGGATGGAGTTTGGAGACAGATGATGTGTTTTAGGGGAGTGAGCTTTAGAAACCAAGCCCAGTTTAGGGGTGCCTTCCTGTCTGAATTCAGATACTTGCTCCGGCCATGCTGGGCCTCAGTTTCCCCTGCCCTAATGCCTGGAGGATGTCAGCCTTTCATTCGACCTAAGGAAGACTTTAGGCGCTTAATTGGTAGTACAGCGTGTGGGGCACTTGCCTTTGCACTTGTCTGACTGAGGTTGGATCCCCAGCACCCATATGCACCCACCAGCACTCTCAGGAGGGATCCCCAAGTGCAGAGGCAGGGAGTAAGTCCTGACCACGGCCAGGTGTAGCCCCAAACAATAAGACTTTAGAGCTCCATCTTGGGACAGGAGCCCCTTAACACTCCTTATTATAATAATAAATTCATATTATTCATTTCATCATGGACCTCATTTTCCTCGTTCTTGCTGACAGGCTAAGGACAGGGTCCCCATCACCCTTCCTCACGACACCTTGATAACCTCTGAGGGGTCTCTCTTAGCCTCTGTGTTTCCCCACCCTCGTCCATTCTCAGTGCGCTGCCCCCACTAACAGTCTTGTGAGGGCCACAAGCCCCTTAGGCTCAGTAAGCTACAGCCCATGTGGGCTGAATGTTGCTGAGCTGCTTTTTGAAATAGATGGGTTGGAACACAGCCCAATGGGCTGGTGTTTACGGGGCTGCTTCCACACTCCAGCAGCGGCCCCAAGCCTTTGGAGCCAGACCCTGCGGTCTGCAACACCAGAAACGCTTCTTTCAAGTCCCTTTATGGAAGAAGTCCGCAGAGTACTGCCTTAGAATCCCAGCCGACCTCCGCGCCCAAGCTTCTGAGCCAGGTGCTCAGATAAACCGAGTTACTTTGGCTCTGGGCCCACTCTCCCAGACATTCCCCACATCCCCTCGGCCCCTGGTTCTGTTCTCTGTCTCACTCCTGGTGATGGGATTTGCAACTCTTCCCCAATTAAGATAAGGGTCTGTTTCCCCATCCTGTGAACCCTGACTGCTGTGGCACCTAGGTTGACTCGGAGACACAGCAGAAGCGACATCACTGGAGCCATCCCCTGAGGTGCTGGAGAGGACCGACGACAGGGTGAGGACGGGACAGTGACATGCTGGGGCTCTCTCCTGCTGCTGCCGCCTTGATAGCAGGCCCGGGGAGCCCCATGTGGCCTGTGCCTGCCAGGCACAAGGTGGAAAGCAAAGTGGAAAGAGGACTGGAAAAAAATATTCATAGTCTTAGGTGGACTGTAAGTCCTAGAGAAGCAGTGGGCTGCTTTAATACATAATGAGGCCTCGGGCCAGGCAGAGGCTCAGTGGTAGATTGCTTGCATGCTTGTGTGAGGTCCTGGGTTTGGTCCCTGGGACCCCCATGGTCCCTTGAGCACTGCTGGAAAACTCTCCTGGCCACAATCACATTGTTTCTCCTACACAGAAACAAACAAAATATATACAGAGTTCTTAAATATCAAGATTATGGGGCCAGAGAGAAAATACAGTGGGTAGGGCACTTACTTAGTGCCTTCACACAGCTGGCCCACGTTCTATTCTCCCCACCTTAAACCCTGTAAGGAGTGAGCTATGAGTACAGAGCCAGGAGTTATCCCTGAGTACAAGTGGGAAAAAACAACAAGGAAAAAATAAATAAGAATCATGACATAAAACTCAGTAATTTTTTAATTAAAAAACATAGATACAATTAGGGGAGGTGGAGTAATAATATAGTTGGTAGGGCGTTTGCTTTGCACATGGCTAAACTGGGTTTGATCCCTGCACCCCATATGGTCCCCTGAGTATCGACAGGAGTGGTCCCTGAGTGCAGAGCCAGAAATGAGCCTGAGTGTGGCCCCAAAACCAGAAAAAAAAGTAAAACAGAGGGCTAGAGAGAGTGCAAGGAAACTAAGTGGACTTTCAAGGTATGCAAAAAACGTTCTGCAACAGAGAATGCAAGTCAAAATGACACAGATACAATTTAACTCACCTCTTAGACAAATGAAAATTCAAAGTCTGACAACTTACCGTGTTAGGGGCACAGTGTAAAGGGGAACACAGAGGCTCCTCCCCTTCGCCAATGGAGGGCTTTGATACCATCTAATAGCATCACGTATGCACTACTGATCATTAAACCTTCCATTCTGCTTTTTTGGGGTTTGCCCTAAAGATACTCAAACCCCAGAAAAACAGAAAAACAATAATACTTGCCCAGTATTATTTATTTTTTTTAATATTTTATTACACCGCCATGCGATATACAATTACAAAGATGTTCATGTTTGGGTTTCCGTCACCCATCCCTCCACCAGTGCCCACTTCCCAACACCAATGTCCCCACTTCCCTCCCCCCTCCCCCAGCCCGCCTCTATGGCAAATTCTTTATCTCTTCTCTCTCTCTCTCTTTTTCTCTTCTCTTACACATTGTGGATTGCAATACATACATTCAGAGATCATCATGTATATCTTTTTTCCTATATTCAATGCTCAGTTCTAGACTGGTATTATCATTTTTGACAAATATTAGCACACTGTTCCCTTCTCTGTCTTACCTAACCACTGATTCCCACATGTTTGTGGAAGATTCCACCTTTTTTTTAATTGAAAGATGCTCATGTAGAGCCTTGGTTCCACAGTGTTCCAACACGCAACCTCCGCCCAAACCCATCTCCCATCACCAATGTCCCCACCTCCCTCCCCCTCCCGCACCCCAACCACTTGGCGGGTTCTGTATGTCATTTCTTTCCTCTTTATATCTCCTTCCCAACAAACTTTCCTGCTCTTCGTTGACTGCAGTGCATTAAAAGACATTACTGTTTCACTATCTTAGTGGACCGCGTGCCAGTATTATTAAGTGGTGCAGGATTTGTAACTGTAAAACTCTTGGCAAGTCTGAGCACTGGAGGAGAATGAAATATTAAGCGGCTATGAAAAATGAGGGACTTTTCTATGAAGAGGAACAACGTGATTTCTAAGAACATGCTGGTGAATAAATAAGGAAAGTACAAAATCCATGCTTCCTTTCATTCTAGAAACAAAGGGGAGAAAAGAGAAATAGGTCACTATGAATGTGTTAAAGGAAAAACTAGAACGTCAAAAAAAAACACGGTAATGAAATAAAGCTGGTCGTTGGACTTCTCTTGTGTATTTTTTATGCAATTAGCATTTCCCTAGTACCATATAAGTACAGATTAAAAGATATGGTGCAATTAAAAAAAAGTTGAAAAAAAGAATAACCGGTGCTGGCGTGGATGCGGGGGAAAAAGGGACTCTCATCCACTGTTGGTGGGAGTGCCGATTGGTCCAGCCCTTTTGGAAAACAATATGGACATTCCTCCGTAAACTAGATATTGAGCTTCCATTTGATCCATCAATACCACTTCTGGAAATATACCCTAGAGACCCAAAAACACATAGCAGAAACACTATCTGTACTTCATTATTCATCTCTGCACTGTTCACAATAGCTAGAATCTGGAAACAACCTAAGTGCCCAAGAACAGAGGACTGGCTAAAGAAACTGTGGTACATCTACACTATGGAATATTATGCAACTGTCAGAAAAGATAAAATTATGAAATTTACCTGCAAATGAATGGACATGGAGACTATCATGCTGAGTGAAATTAGTCAGAAGGAAAAGGGCAGATATAGAATGACTGTATTCATTAATAGAATATAAATAGATACCAGTGTTTTACTAAGTGTGGGAAATAGTAATGACAGACTAGAACTCACCGTTGAATATACACAAAGAAACTTAAATGATAAACCCTAAATATCTGCAGGGCAGCCACAATGTGTAAAAGAAGAGGGAGAGAGATGCAGAGACAGAGAAACAGAGAGAGAAAGAGAGGAAACGGGGGTACCTGCTATTGAGGCAGCCTGGGGGTGGGCGGGAGGGGGTGTGGGTACATTGGTGGTGGGAATGGGGCACTGGTGGAGGGATGGGTGCTGGAATACTGTATTACTAAGAACCAATAATGAACACCTTTGTAATTGTATGTCTCATGGTGGTGTAATAAAAAATTTAAAAAAAATTAAAATGACAAAAAAAGTTGAAAAAGGACAAATACTGAAATGGAGTAATCAGAAACAAACGTCCCTCAATATCAAATTAACATCTTGTTTTTCCCTTGGTGGTGGGAGGGATGGGGTTGGAGTCACATGGGGTCAGCTGTGTACAAGGCAAACACAGACCCCTGTCCTCTCTCCCAGACCTCTAGTGAGAAGCTTTGGTAGTGGATCTCCAAAGGATATCTACAGAACCCCATTTCCTGTGGTGATCTGCAGATTCCTCACTGCTTGGATGTGGTTCTGCCCGGGCACATCTAGTTAATGGACCACCTGGAAAGGTGAGGGTTCATACTTTTGGAGATTTGTCTTGAAACAGTTCTAAAGGCTTTTCTGATCTTTGATGGAGAAGCCACCTGGAGAAGACCTGAGGGACATGAGACCCAAAGCCAGAGAGAAACTACCTTCTGCTCGTAATCTCATGTGGTGTCCCTGTCCTTCCCCTGTCAACTACCCAAAGGAGCCTGGGTCTCACCAAGGGGACAGAGGGATTGCTGTCGGGGAGACCCCGAAGTCAGCACCCCAGGCGAACTGTACTGCAGCCCAGGAAAGCAGGAGATAACGGTTGGTATTTGATGTCCCTCCACAGGGGGCACCAGGGACAGTTGGTTAAGCAGCAGTTGATGATCTGCAAATAGAAAACCATAGAAGGGGATGGTTCAAGTCACCTTTGAACACGATTCTTTCATGGCGCCCTCTCTAGGGAATGGACGTTAATGTCAAGAACTTCAAAGAAATCTTGAGCTTCAGTGAGGGGGCAGTTGATTGTTGGATCGGCTACTTCTGAAATTTCCCTTCACGTACAGAGCACAGCTGGTGAACCAGCATCTCTGTGGATACTGACGGCCGTACAGGATCCGAGATGAAAATAAGGAATGGGGAGGGGTGTGTGGGAAGACTCTGGCGTGTTAGGGTGGAGCTGGAGGCAACATGCGGGTATGTGAAGGGCAGATTCTGTTCTCTGAGATCTTTGGAACGGTAATCCCCTGGCTGGAGTTGTTGTGGGACTTCACACCAGCCAGGCTGGAATAAAAACACATGCTCACTTTAACTCAGCTTTACACTAGAACTTATATCACCTGGGGTGCAGACAGAGCTCCCGCTATTGTTCTGGGCTCTCAACAAAGACAAGGCGGAGACTTTATTCGCTCTATACACAGGATGGGATAATCCCCCTGAAATGTATGTAGCATTAAAAAGCAAAAGAAGGGGGCCAGAGTGACAGCACAGCAGGTAGGGCATTTGCCTTGTAGGCCGCGGACCTGGGTTCGATCCTGGCATCCCATACGGTCCCTGAGCACAGCCAGGTGTAATTTCTGAGTGCAGAACCAGGAGCATTGCCAGGTGTGACCTCAGAAAGCAAAAAATAAATAAATAGACAAATGAATAAATAAATAAATAAATAAATAAATGGATAAATAAATAGAACAAATAAATAAAAATAATAGCAATAGAAGGACCAATGGGGGAGAGCCAGGAGGAGATTAAGCGATCAGTGGGAAATAGAAGTTGGGGGTGGGGATTCTGCAGCTCCCGAATGGAAACACATGGGTGCTCTGTAAGGAAAGTTCTGGGAACCTGATGTGAGGCTCCAGCTGGGTACCATGGCAGAACACTGGAGCCCACCATACGGTGAGCACGCAACAGACCCTTTCCCCCTGTTTCTAACTACCTTTCTCAACTGCAAGATAGAGACAGTAGGAGAAAGAGGTGGCTCCAGGGAGGAAGCTGGGAAACTTGGCAATGAGCCTGAACTACTCAGTCATCTCAGAAAATAGGGACGTTCTTCATGATAGGCAAAAACCTAAGGGCCTGTTTCAAAGGGCTCCTTTAGTCATGCTGAAGACAGTTTGAGCGGGGCGGGGAAATGCCAATGGACAGTAATGGGGATACAGAGGGAGAACTTTTTTATTTATTTTTTTTTCTGTTTCACTTTGTCCTGTTAGGGCACATCCTTGACGGGACTCAGGGCTTACTCCTGGCTCTGCATTCAGGGTCACTCCTCACAGGACTTGGGGGAACCATAGGCAGTGCAGGAAATTGAACTTGGGTTGACCATGCAAAAGGCAAGTGTTTTAGCTGTTGTACTATCACTCGGCCCAAGGAAGTATTCTTTAGCAAATAATATTAACTAGTACAGGTGGGAAAGAAAACCGTTAAAAACCCTTTGTGCTGGGTTCAGAGAGACAGCTCTCTGGCCTGAGTAGGATCATGCAAACAGGGACCCCTGGCTTGGGTCCCCTGCACCCTAGCTTGGAATGAAGCCCAAGCATGGATCTGGGTGTGGTCTCTGAGCATCTGCAGGTATGCACCTGCTCCCCACCCTGGGCGCAGCAGCTGTGTGCCCCCTGTCCCAGACAAGGACCAGCCCTAGTGACGTACCATGCATCATTCAGCCCAGGAAAAGTGTGCTGCGGTGAGGAAAAGGGGGTCCTCTCCCCCACTGCACCCACTTAGCTCTCAGTTCTGAACCAGGGGTCAGCATCACCACTGTAAATATGCTGATGGGGAAGACGTAAGGCACAGCTTGGGGCATGTTCTCTGCTACATGTTTTCTCATGTTCTCTTTAGTTCTGGGCTTCTCACAAATGCCAATATCATCAATTAGGAAGAAAGAAGATGATGGGGCTATTCCAGGTTAAAGGGACACCCAAGAAGGTGTGAAGTTCAATGCTCATGCTTGATCCCAGCTTTCAAAACCAGTGATAGCTGAATGCACCGCTGACTGTGCCTGAAAATGGAGCATCCATCAGGTATTGCTGGATCTAGGCTGGATTCTTGGGCGGTGGCAGATCATGCATTCAGAGGATGGGTGTCACTCTTAGGCAGTGTGATCCAAGTACGGAGGACAGGGTGCACTGAGGACCTCAGTCTCCTTTGCAATAAACTGGGAGGTCCAAGGAGTGTTGGTCACGCAATGCCATCAGTTCTCAGCAGTGTGACTGTGGGCTGGGAGTGGGGCTGACGAACCCGGCTTTCTTACTTATGGATGAGACCAGCAAGGGGTACCTGAGATATAGGGGTGCAAATGGGAGAAGTGTACAGATGAGACAAGCTGTGGATGCCGTGAGGAGCTAGGGACAAGCGCCTCTTAGGGAAACATTCTGTAGTGTATGCAGGGTGCCCTAGGGGACGGTCACATCTTTATCTCTGGACATATCACTGCCCCACATGTGGAAGGAGCTGCTGTATTTGAAGCTTCTTTCTGTCTCCAATGACAAGGTTCCCCTCCCTCGCCCCCGGACTCTACTCCAGGATTCCCAGCCTGGCGTGGGCTGCAGGGAGCAGTCAGCCTTCCTGTCCATGGACACGGCCACTGTCCAAGAGCCTATGGGCATGACCACTGTCCAGGAACCCACGGACACAGCCACTGTCCAGGCTCTCATAGACACAGCCATCGTCCAGGAGCTAATGGGCACAGCTACTGTCCAGGAGTTCATGGATACAGCCACCGTCCAGCAGCTAATGGGCACAGCCACTGTCCAGTACTTCATGGACACAGCCACCATCCAGCAGCTAATGGGCACTGCCACTGTCCAGGAGCCTGGTTCAGGACTGCTGTTCCCAGTGGCTGAAGGGAGTTTGGGGATACAGAGGAGGGACTTGCCTAGCTCTTTGTTAGGTTTTCTCTGGCCATTCCTTGCCTCTCCCTGGCCACCTCACCCCGATTTCCTGGCAAGCGCTGGGGCTATTATTTCATCTAGAGTGACGGGAATCTTCCTGCTACTGTGACTTATCTCTCCCGGTCCTGCTCTCATGAGAGACCCAAGGGATGGAGCATCTGGGCTGTCCAGGCTGTGGCACATGCCTAGACACATGCACTGCACATATATGCACACTCATGCACACATGTATTCATATGAATGCACACATGCATATGCACAGACAAGCACACACATAGACACACATATGTATCCACACACATGCATTCACATCCACACATGTTATACAAGTATGCACACATGTGTTCACGTGCATATATACATTCACACACATGTGCACATATGTAGACCTGTTCATACATATGCATCGACATGCGCACATGCATATACACACATGCAAACACGTTCACATATATTGACATATACACACATGAACACATGTTCACATATATGCACTGAAATGCACACATGTGTGAACACATGCATATGTGTTAACATACACTGGCATGCACATGTGTATACACATGCACACGATGTTCACACATATGCATTGTCATGCACACATTCATATGCACACTTGTTCATACATATGCACTGACATGCACACACGCGTATACACATGCACATGTTCACACATATGCACTGACATGCACACACGTGTATACACATGCACACATATGTTCACACAGGTACATATGCATGAACACACATATGCGCTCACACACACATTGCTCCCGTGCTGTCCACCTGCCGCCCTGCGCCCTGCATCTGCCGCACTTCTTATTTATCTCCATGCTCCCACATAGCTGTACCTGACTCTTTCCTGCACTTGGTCTCGCTCTCCCTCACTGTTTCTGGATCAAAGTGTCTCTGGGTCTCCCCTCTCCACGCTGTCCTGTTTCTCTCTCTATTATTGTGGGTCTTCCTCTTTCCCTCACCATTTCTCTCTAGAAGCATCGTCACCACTCCCCCCCGTGCCCCTACTCTGGCACTTCAGTTCCGTTACAGGATTCCAGATGGTCGCAGACACACACACACACACACACACAGACACACACACTCATTCAAACACACACAACCACCCTTACACATATACATCCTGGGGTGTCTTCCAGGACGGTCCCTTAGAGCAATGGAAACTGGGATCTGGGAGGGGACAACGCTGGTGGGGACTCACCTGCAGGGGGGCCCACTTCTGGCCACGCTCCTTGGCACGGACCTCAGCATTGTTTCCACGAGGGCTGTGTGCCACACCTCGGCGCTCTTGGATTCACACCTAAACACATCCCAAGTCCCTGCTGCAGCGCCCACGTGGCCAAGTCTCCAGGCTCAGTTCACACGAGGCGAAATATTTGGACCTCAGAAAAGCATGAAGTCATCAGAGGACTTTTTTTTTTCTTCTTCTTCTGCCTTTTCCACTTGCATTTGTTTGTTTCCCCACAGGGTTGCCTGACACCAGCCAGCCTTAACTCCTATGGCTGCAGCTGCTGGGCTCCATAGCGTGGGCTGTGCCCAGAGCAGCTGGGTGGGTACAGGCAGGAGCGGGAGGAATACATACCAGGGGTCTGCAGAGGGGGTGTTGGAAATGGGATCAGTGCTCCTCAGGCCCCTCAGTTGGCAACCCCCCGTGTGGTATAGCAGAAAGGACATCGCCAGATCCCAACAGCAAATCTGTCAGCTGTGGCTACTCCAGAAATGACCATCATTGGGGCCGGAGTGATAGTACAGCAGATATAGTGCTTGCATTGCACACAGCTGACCTAGGCTAGATCCCCTGAGCACCGCCAGGAGTAATTCCTGAGTGCTGATCTGGGAGTAACCCATGAGCATTGCAGGGTGTGACCCAAAAAGTCCTCCCCAACCAAAAAATGAATGAATGAATGAATGAATGAATGAATGAATGAATGAATGAGAAATTACCATCACAAGGAAGCCAGGGGCCCCTGGACCTAAGATGCCTGGCTGGGGTCTTTCTGCAGCTGGGTACATCATTTCAGCTCTTGGCAATTACTTAGTGGATGAAGCTTGTGGTTGCCAGACGTGGCACAGAGAAGCATCTCCCAGGCACAGAGCTCGCAGAGAAACAAGGGGCTCCTTTTTTTCGTAAGTCGGTGCCTCATATTAGGTCTGGGACTTGTCGCCTCTCCAAAACCCCAATGGGAAGAGCTTCTGCCTTCCATTTGGCAGCTTAAGGTCCCAATATTGCACCCTGGCCTCTGAGAGGTGCCAGGCCCCTGGCCAGGGACGTGGACCCAGCACGGTCCTCACGCATGGAGAAGCAGATGTTAGAGGTAAACATTGGAGCAGTGCACGAGTGTATATCCTGGACCCGAACGTTCAAATTCCCACCCAGCCTCCTGGTCCCTTCCCTCGCCGCCTCTAGGGATGGAGCGAGTGTCGGGTCCCATTTCCCCACGGCTGTGCGCCATCTCCTGCCTATACCCAATCTGGGACACAGAAACCATGGTGCTTTCACCACTCTCGCCTGTTTTGCAGAGGAGACTAAAGGCTTGGCCCATCATATGGTTCTTCAGTGGCTGAAGCACCAAACCCAGGCAATCGGCTGCCCTGGACGGCCATACGTGACTCCCAATCCTGAGCATCAGCAAGAGGGGCTGTGGGAATCGGGACCCCAGGCTGGCATCCAGGCAGGTTGCCAGCAGCACTTCCTTTGCCCTTGTGGGCTGTGTCTGGGGCAAAGGGGCCCCTGTTCCCATTCAAACTGGATCTGAGACTTTTCTCAGGGTGCCAGAGTCAGGAGCACCAGAGGTCGGTGCAGGAGGAGGCCAGAAAAGTCGAGGTGGAGGAGGGTTAGAGGGTGAAGTCTAGACACCCAGTCCTGGCTCCTAAGGCAAAGTTCTGCTCTTTCCTGGCTGTGTGACTTTGGGTGAGTCGCTGGCCTCTCTGGGCCTGCATCTTTGCCCAGAAGACAGGAGTAAAACAGAAGCTGTCTTTGAAGGGTTCCTTTCATGGAAATCACTTACTTCAGCACCTCCTGAGACAGGAAACAAACCAACAAGACTGTAAAATCAACATGAGCACCGGAACAGTGACTATACCTTGAGAGCAAGGGAAACAAGGTCGGTAGAGCAGGGCCTCCTATTGGAAAATAAGGAAGAGAAAGAGAAAGGGGAGAAAGAAGAAAAGAGAATGGAAGAAAAGGGAGGAAGAGGAAGGAAGTAAAGAAGTTAGGGAGGACAAGCACCACCAGGAGTAATTCCTGAGTGCAGAGCCAGGAGAACCCCCTGAGCATTGCTGGCTGTGACCCAAAAAGAAAAAAAATAGAAGTTAGGGAGGAAAGGAGGAGGGGAGGAAGGGAGGGAGGAAAAAAGGAAAGAGAAAGAAAGAGAGAAAGAAAGGAAGGAAGGAAGGAAGGAATGAAGGAGGAGAAAGAGACAGAAAGATAAAAGAAAAGAAAAAAGAAAGGAGAGAAGGGGTGTGGAAGAAAAAAGGAGAAAAAGAGAAGAGGCGAGAGGAGGGGAGGGTAGAGGAGAGGAGAGGGAGAGGAGAGGAGAGGAAGAGAGGAAAGGAGAGGAGAGGGAGAGGCAAGGCGAGGAGAGGAGAGGAAAGGAGAGGGAAGAGAGGAGAGGCGAGGCAAGGAGATGCGAGGGAGAGGCGAGGCGAGGAGAGGAGAGGAGAGGAGAGAGGAGGAGAGGAGTGGAGAGAAGAGAGATAAATGGAAAAAAGTAAAAGCAAGACACAGAGCAAACTGGAATGACCACACCCGGACAGCAGGCCATGTGAGCTCACAGCCCACTCTTCTCGGTCACGGACAGAGATACTCTTATGCAAGGCATTTGGCTTTGGAGAAACTCGAGTTCCTCAAGATTATTATTTTAACAAACGCCGCTTTGACATGTCCAAAGGCAAGCGGGCGGCTCTGAGGGTTTCCAAGAAAGCGTGTGTTTCTCGGGGTTATTATTTCAGACTCCAAGTTCAGGGAGGGAGACTGTTTTGCTCAACTCGTGTTTCTGGAAAAACAGGCCCTTGGAAAGAGTTGGAGGAGGAGGGCAGGATGTGGAAGGGCGAGCCTTGGCGGGGGATGGCAGGGAGGAGCAGGGCCAGTGCCTGGAGCGGCCTCGTCCTCACTCGGGTCTCCGGGAGCCTGGCTCCCACCCAGAGGCCCGAGTCAGAGCCTTTAGAAGAGAAGAGAGTTGGTCACAGTCCCTGTAACCACCCCAGCCCCCTTGAGGAACAGTCCTCCCCTGCCCAGGCTTCCCCCTCAGGTTGGGAGATGAGGGATGCTGACAGGGCCGCCTTGGTGGCCGCCATCTTGTTAGCTAGGCAAGACATGGGCTCAGGAAGTGATTCCTCTGGGGCCCTGGTAATGTTCAAGGGGGCCACGGGTTCAATGGGAGTCACAGCACAGACGAGAGGGCCCACCAGGAGGATGGAGGGGGTCATAGGAAGGAGAGGCAGCGTCACATGGTTCAGGAGGATGGAGGGGGGGTCATAGGAAGGTGAGGCAGCGTCACATGGTTCAGAAGGATGGACGGGGGGGTCATAGGAAGGTGAGGCAGCGTCACATGGTTCAGAAGGATGGACGGGGGGGAGTCATAGGAAGGTGAGGCAGCGTCACATGGTTCAGGCACAGGGGTAGGTCCAGGCATCACTGAAGCAGCCTCAGTCTCCCTCCTGGAATCAAGAACTTCAAGAGCATCTTTATGGCCGGGCCCTTGCCTCTCACTCCCTGTATCCCCTCTCTTCACACACTGGGGTCTGGCTGGACCTCGGCCTCCCTCAGACTCTGGAAGGCTCCGACCCCTGTGGCTGTGATCTCTGCCTCATCCCCACCTCAGAGTCTCCTCTGAGGGAGCCTTCCCAGCACCTCTCAGGGTGTCCATGCCTCTTGGGTGTTGTGCTACAACCATGCACGCACCTTCTGCCCTGCGTCCCTCTCCCACTCACACCTGAGGCCCCTATCAGAGAAGCTGTCTTCACCGTCACTGACATTCAGTGCCCGGAAGTCAGCTCCCTGCTCCCTCCTGCTGTGGCCATGTGCCTCCCACCCTCTCCCAAGGGAAGAGGCAGAGCCGGGGTCAGGCCCCCAGGGACCAGTCAGCCCAGTGGGCAGATGGAGATGCCTCATGTTAGGCTCTGTGCAAGGCCATGGGCTGAGGAGTTTGGCCCCTGGTGCTCCTTCATTGTCCATGTCAATCCAAGCCTTGGGCTTCCCAAGAAAGGCTTTATTCAGCCAGTGTAGACAGGCACTTCAGTCCTGTGGGTCGTTTCTCCTCCTGGTAATCCCTCAAACCCATGTGGCAGAGACTCCTGGCCAGGAGCCCCACTCCACCCCCTGGAGCCAAGCCGGAATCCCTACTGCTTGGCCCCTGCAACCCTCTGTGGTCCCAGGGACCTGCTGTCCATTCAAGTCCCACGGAGTGACCAACAGGTCCCTGCACAACCCAGTAAATGTGGAGCGCCTCCTGCTGTAAAGCCTCACGCCCGGGCTTGTTTTATGGGGTTTGGCTGTCTAGGGCCGCCGCCGATTTCATCCATCAACTCAGGCCCACTCCAACACTAATGCTGAATTTATAGAAGTGGTTAAACAAAGTGTTGACAATATGGACGGCGTGTTTCTGATTAACACGCGATTCCGAGGGAAACTGCCAAGTGCAGGGAAGTCAGTAAAACACAGCAGCGATTTCCCAGGCTCGCTGGGTTCAGGCCTTGACATCACAGGATTAACACATGGGGCACAAGGACCTTGCAAAGCACTTTGGAGGCTGCACTCGGCCGTTCTTTCCTCCCTTTCTCACCTCCCTCCCTTCCTCCCTGTCATCCTTTCCTTTCCTCCTTTGCCTCGTTTCTTCCTTCCTTCCTTCCTTCCTTCCTTCCTTCCTTCCTTCCTTCCTTCCTTCCTTCCTTCCTTCCTTCCTTCCTTCCTTCCTTCCTTCCTTCCTTCCTTCCTTCCTTCCTTCCTTCCTTCCTTCCTTCCTTCCTTCCTTCCTTCCTTCCTTCCTTCTTCCTTCTCCCCCTCTTACATCTGTTCTCTTTCACCCTCATGCATTTCTAGCAGGAAATTCTTTCCCTTCCTATCCCTTTGCTCTCTCTCTCTCTCTCTCTCTCTCTCTCTCTCTCTCTCTCTCTCTCTCTCTCCCAACGGCAAATATTAACCAGGGTGTAGCTCTTGTTTTTCACTGGGGGTCTGATACTTCATACAAGTCACTTTGTGATATCCCCATTACAAGGCAGGGATGGTACAATCAGCTGCATTTTCAAAATAACTGTTTTAGTCTGAAGTCAGTGAAGACTCGAAGGATGTTACCCAAACAGTACAGAAGCGCCCACGGCTCCAGCTATGGCTGCAACCAGCAGTCATGCGGCGTTGTCAGGAGCCGGGAACCTGACTTTGGGACAATGTCACCCACTCTCAGTAGATTTTTATCAGTTTATACATGGTCTCTTTAAACACACACACACACACACATCCATTTCTGTGACATTTTATCCCAGTCAGCCTCCAGAGAATGTACAACAATTCCATCCCCACCAAAGTGCTCCCTTGGGCACTCCCAGAACCATCTCTCCATCCTTCACCCCTGCCTAAGCCCCTGATCTGTTCTCCGTCACTGACATTTTACCCCCTTGAGAAATTGAGGTCAGTGGAATCACACAGCAGGCAAGCTCTGGGGGCTTTCCCCCACCCCACGATGGTGCTCCCCTGAGATAGGGCCAGGGGGCAGGTATTCAGAGCTTCTTCCTTTAGCCCACCTCCGCCCCTCCCCATCCCACCTGCTTAAAGCTGGTGCATGAGGGGCTGCGTGCAGGTTGGGGGGATTAGGAATATAGAGTCACGGGCTCACCAACAGATACTGACGGGGTTTCCGGCTCTTAAGGGATGAGGCTTTAGAGCCCGTGAAGGTGAAATGAGGGCCCCCAAGGTCACTGCCTCACAATCTGAGTCACAATTGAACACCCACAGGCTAGAGAGAAAAATGCGGGGTTAAGGGGCTTTGCTGAACGTGTCCAAGCCTGAATGTGTCCAATTCTTGAAACTCTATTTGGTCCCCAAACACTGCCAGGAGTGATCCCTTGAGCACATATCTGGGAGGAATCCCTGAACACCACTGGGTTTGGCTCTTCTCCTCCCCAAAAAAATATTCCCAAATCTCAAATTTCAGAGACTGCATGCTTAACCTAACTCTACAAGGCAGCAAATTGTAGCCAAGAATAATTAAGTCAGAGCAGGGGGAGAGCTCAAGGGCTGGAGCAAGACTTTGCATTCAGCAGGCCCGGGTTCGACTCGCCGCACCACACGGTTCCCCAATCACCACCATGAGCCCCCCAATACACCCACACACACATACACCATCACCAACAAGCAGCTCACTGGGAATAGCACCCATGCACTGTCAGGTGTGACACTCTACAAATCAACAAAACGAACTCTGAGTGTACGAAGACTCCAGGAAGATGTTCTCTGGAGGTGCTATGGGTCCGGTGCACACACCAGAAAAAGCTCCACGTCTCTTGGGTGCTACGGAACAAGGAGAATCAGATGCTACAAAGTTGGACCCTTTATTCATTCTGTGGGTCTCTGCCTGCCTCTGCCGCCTCCGGCCACCTTCTCCGGGGATCAGGAAGCTCTGCCAGAGGCCAGAGAGATAGTCTAGTTGTAGAGTGTTTGCCTTGGGTGCATGTAAGGAGCAATTCCCGCTCCTTACGCGGTCCTCTGGGCAATACTAGGAGTGATCCTTAAGCACAGAGAAAGAAGAAGGATAAAAAGGAGGAGGAGGAGGAGGAGGAGGAGGAGGAGGAGGAGGGAAAAGGAGGAGGAGGAGGAAGAGGAGGAGAAGGAGGAGAGAATGAGGTAGAGGAGGAAGAAGGAGGAGGAGAAAGAGAATGAGGAGAAGGAGAAGGGGGTTGAGGAGGAAAAGGAGAGAAGGAGGAGAAGGAAGAGGGAAAGGAGAAGGTGAGAATGAGGAGAAGAAGGAGGAGAAGATCTGTTCCGTGGATCTCACCTTCTAGAGATAAGTGTCTGTCCACCAAGCAATGTTCCCAAGGCTGTCCCCAGCCCTGAGCTGAGCCCCAAAGGGTCAGAAACAACCCATTTATACCTCAGAGTCCTGCCTCCTGGCACATCCCTGGGTACGATTCCTCACAGAGATACACAGACAAGGACAAGAGACAAAGACACCACCTCCAGGCTCAGGAAGTGAACAGGCAGTGTCCAGTCCTGGATGGGCAGCTCAGGCAGCTTGAGCAGCAGAGCACACACTGGGGAACCTCTAAGACAGGGAGGTTCTTCCTCCCAGTGCTGAGGCTAGGGTGCAGGAATAAGTTCCGGCTGCTTCGGTTTCTCACGAGGACTGTGGTTCCGGCTTGCAGCTGGTCCCCTTCCCGCTGTGTCCCTGGATGGGCAGTTCTCATTGCCAGTGCCTGGGCTGGGGGACATAGAGCACAGGCTCCATCCTCTCACCTCGGGAAGACAAGCAGTGTGGGATGGGGGCTTCATCACCTCCTCAGAGGTGACCCCTCTCTGCAGGGCAGTCACAGGGAGTGATGGACCTGCACTTCAAGAACTGAGGATGACCCTGGCCAGCACTCTGGACCTTGGTTTCTCTGTCTGTAAAATGGGACGATCAATTGGTGGTTGCGTGAGCTCTGCCAGGCTGAGGAAGAGGCTTCATGCAGACACTTCTGGTATCAGACTCCGGGAAGGAGACAGTGACCTCCCCAACTACCCTTGGCACTGTCCAGGGATGCCCCCTGAACCCCTTACTGCCAGCCCACCGGACTAGATTTCATGGACTTCCCTGCCTCCTGTGGGAGTGGGGACTTAACACGTGGGTGTTCGCAGGAGGCACTGACCTCACTGTAGAAACTCTGTCAACTCCTCTGGCCCCTATGCCCGCAACTTGTGCCATCAGCGTCCGAATCCTCATGCCCTTGCCTCCATTGGATGTCCTCCCTCTAAGGGCCGCCCCCTGCCCCTGCCTCCATTGGACGTCCTCCCTCTAAGTCCCGCACCCTGACCATAAAACCCAATCACCTTCTGCTTTCCGCTCAAGGAGGAGCCAATCATTGCACACAAAGGCTACCCATTGAGTGTTGCCCACGACTCAGGGGGTCGCAGGAAGGGGCAGCCAGGAAGGCCTTGGCCCCAGAGGAGAGGATGTGGACAAAGAGGACCCCCAGGTGCCGTGGGAGTTAGTTTTGACTGACATGAGCCCAGCACTCGCTGCAGACAGGCTCTCTCCTGCATCTGTAGAAAGGGTCCCCTGAGAGTTTTTTGTTTATTGTTTTGGCTTTTGGGGCTGGGGGTCACAGCTGGCGGTGCTCAGGGCTTACTCCTGGATCTGTGCTCAGGAATCCCTCCTGACTGGGCTCAGGGGACCAGATGGGGTGTTAGGACTGAACCCTGATTGGCTGCATCCAAGCCAGTGCCCCCCCCACTAGTCCGCTGTGATTTAGTTGGACTCTTGCACCTATGGAACATGCCCCATGCCCCACGGCCACGGCTCAGCCAGCAGGAGGTAAGAAATACCCAGGGGACCACACCAAGTTCTAACTCCTCTCTCCCCACTCAGTAGCCCATTATTTCTCTTGCTTTTGGAGGAGGGATGTAAGACCACATCCGTTGGTGCACAAAAGCTGTTTCCCTCCCTGGTCACAGTGAGACCAGCTCAGTGCTTGGAATAGGACAAAGAGGCCCTGGTTTATTTCCAGGCACCCACGTGTCTCCTGATCTCTGGAAGGAGTCACTCCTGAGCTCAGAGCTGGGAGTAACATCTGAGCACTACCAGGTGTGGCCTAAAGCTTTTTTCAAGTGTGTTGGGAGGAGAGAGACCTGTTAAGTCCATCATTGTTAAAGCAATGGGGTTGGGGCGGGGAGAGAGTTAGAACAGAGGTTAAAGCACTTTTTTTTTGCTTGTAGCTGACCTGGGTTCAGTCCCTGGCACTGTGCATGGTCCTCTGAGCCCTACCGGAAGTGACTCCTGAGCACAGAGCCAGGAGTAAACCCTGAGCACCACCGGATGTGGTCTTACATACCCCCCCCAAAAGCAAGAGAAATAATGGGATGCTGAGGGAGGACAGAGGAGTTAGAACTTGGCGTTGTCCCATGAGTATTTCTTACGTCCTGATTAAAATGGTCATTGCCCTGTGAATGAGTGCCTGCCTGAGGCAGAGAATCAGAGTCTTGTATTCAGGTAAAAAGAAGAATGTTTAATTTCCACCATTCAGCAATGACCACTGCCGACGTAGATTTAATGCATTTCCCCGAGTCATGGACACCTCTATTTTTATAAGAATTAGGCGCCACCAGAAAGGATGCAGTCTGGTTTTTCACTTAACATTCTAGCAGCATTTCCCCAGGCAGCAAACTGTACCTACAGCCACACTCAGAGGCCCCTGGCAGCATGACCACCTGTGTTTTCCCAGCCCCTTTGCACGCTGGGAAATGATCCATTAAGTACTAGAACACTCTGCTAGGCCAGTCAGAGCTAAGTCCCTCTTCAGAACCAGGGTCTCATGCAGAGCGCCTTATAGGATCAATACATAAATATATACAGAAATAAATGAGCTGAATACCCAAATAATAAGGGCTCAAGAACGCAAAGCAAATCATGTAGGAGGAGAGAGGCAAATCTTTGGCCACAGATGCAAAATAGGAATCATTGGGAAAGCAAATTCAGACTAATGGGGGACAGTTGTCCAACCTGTTCCTCGCCTTTCAAAATCTCCCTCACCCCCACCCCACTTCCTAGCAGCTGCTGGGAGATGCTTCAGCCCCTCAGCTTGGAACCCTTTCGGGGTGTCTCTGGTCCCGAGGAGCTCTGAGTCACTCCAGGCTTGGAAATGAGCTCTGGCCACCAAGCTGGGCTTTGAACACAGCCCAAACAAATTATTGCTCTGGTCCCTGGAGAAGGGGGGTGTCATTTCATTCTCAG
Organism: Cryptotis parvus; assembly: GCA_021461705.1. Taxonomy (NCBI): domain Eukaryota; kingdom Metazoa; phylum Chordata; class Mammalia; order Eulipotyphla; family Soricidae; genus Cryptotis; species Cryptotis parvus. Next base: position 348,093 of record JAJIBD010030486.1, on the reverse strand, counting down.
ACGAGGCTGCGGTGAGTCTGCTGTTTGACTCAGGGTTTCCCCAGGGTGCCTGTTGAGCAGGGAGAATCCTGGGAAGTGGCAGGAGAGAGAGAGAGGAGAGAGAGAGAGAGAGAGAGAGGGAGAGGTGGAAGAGGGAGAGAGGGACAGAGGAGAGAGAGAGAGAAGAGAGAGGAGGAAGAAGAGAGGAGAGAGGGAGAGGAGAGAGGGAGGAGAGAGAGGAGAGAGGAGAGAGATACAGAGGAGAGAGGGAGAGAAGAGAGAGAGGGAGAGAGAGAGGAGAGAGAGAGTCCAAGGTGGGCTTCTGCAAGCGAGTCCTTCTAACCCTAATCTTTTTTGGCGGTTGCCGCCATCACCAACATGGACTAAAGGCTCAGAGTCTGAAGCACCTTTGTCTGGGCGTGAAGTGCCTCAACTCACTGTTGCTGCATCTGAATATTGCTCTGCATTGCTTTGGGCTCTAGGCCCCTGACTTGGGGGTCCCCTAGAAGGTCCTCCCATTCTGCCCTTGAGGGTCACATGAGCCCAAGTGCAGCAGTGCCAGACATACAGGTGCATTGTTTGAGCGTCTCTGGGGGCATCAGCTTGCCACAGGCAAGCACATCTTTTCTCATCACTTGGGCTGATCACCGTGGTTTGGGCCTTGGTGGCCTTGAAGCCACCTGCTGAGAAGGTCCAGACCTGAGATCCAGTGTCTCAATGGCACAAGCTTCAGCAGAGGAGGGCAGTGGCCCCTGGGCTACCCACGGAGCTCCAGACACTAGAACAGAGACCACAGCTGGTGAGGCAACACTCAACAGGGAATCTAACATCTATTCTCCAGGTGTCACGTGGCCACAGGCCCCCAAACAAGAGCACCCCAAGACTCCTTTGATGTCTTGGGCTTTGTAGATGCTTCTGACTGAACCCCCATGACTTATCTCCCAGAGAGTTCCATCATTGTTCCCAGGGGCAGAGTGGGAAACTGAGGCACGGTTCTCCTGTCTGACATCTTGCCTAGAGCAGAGATTCAAAACCAGAGGGAGTGTAGGGCTGAACCCATGTCTTGCCCAGGGGCCATCTGGAAGGGCAAACCGTGATGTCTGAGTCAAGCCAAGCATGTGGCCAGCTCACACTCATGCCAGTGGTGTTTTCTGCAACAAGGACCGGCTCTCAAGAGACCATGCTTGGTGCCAGGCCATCCATTGCCTCCAGAGGCCCCAAGTCTCTCAGGAGGTAGGAGGAGAAGTAAATGACTCAAGTCCTGTCCGCTGAGGGACCACACAGGGGGTCTGCCGGGTTACACCTGGCTGGACTCACTCTGGCTGTAGAAACATTAACCGGCCTTAACCAATGCCCCACGTTACAACTATTGTCATAAAATGTGGCGTGCACACCTTCTGCTTGGGGGGTTCATAAAGGGGACCATGATCACCTTTGACTTTGGGGGTTCAGGGAACAATTTGCAGCTTAGCCCTATTTGCCGTGTTGCCGTGAGGTCCTGTCCACAGCCTGCACACTTGGAGCCCCTCCGAAACACATTCTCAGCCCTAACCAGAGGCCGGTTTGGTGTGACTCCTTCTGAGGCCCAGCCCAGCAACTCCTAGCTTGTTTAAGGAGCAGCCCGAGACCCATCTATGGGCTCTGCCTTGCTCCCCGTGGCCCCCCAACCCATAGATGTCTCAGATTCCTCCATGTTTGACCGCGGCTCCAGCTACCCAGCTCCTGGGGATGCTATTAATAGCCTGAAAGTTAAACTCAATATCCCTTTGGAGGAAAAAGAAAGGTCCCATATAGACTGATACATGTGGGCATAGGTTAGGATGGTCTCAACCTACAGGTGCTGCTTGGTTGCTCTGTCATTCATTCCTCAGATGAAAACAAAGAAGGCACCAAGGTCACAGTACCCCTACCTGAGAGAGGGTAGATTCCTCCAGTCCCGAGAGTTCCACTGCTCCAGCTGCAGACCTTATCAGGTGGGGTTCCCTGGAAAGCCCCTTTGTGGTGGAGGGTGTTGGGGGTGGCTATAAAAACAGACCCTCATAAGGCCTTCCATAGTTTCAGCTCTCTGGTTGCACACGGGGCCAGAAAACAGGGAGAGAACAAATGCTGTTGGAGTTTGTCTTGGTGGGAAAAGCGTTGCAAGGCTCCAGGAAACATTTCTCTGGTTCCCGCCCTCACTCCCAGCCCAAGTCCCAGTTTCACAGCTTGGGTTCTTCATACCTGCCAGTGAGAATCCTGATCCTCCCACTTGGCTGTGCTGGGATGGATGGAGGCGGGAAGGTGCTGGCCCTAGCCTGAGCAACGGGTAGAACTCTTTTGAAGAGATCTTAATCTTAAATATTTATTTAAATCTGTTCATTTTAAAGTCAACTTTAAAGGTACCTGCATGTAAATCACCTCATAAACTTCTCCCTTTCCATCTAAGGTCCCCTTCACTTGGTAGTTCTAAAATATCACCATGAAACCATAAAATGTCAATTATTGACATAAATTTCCACTGGACCAGAAAATTCTCTTAGTTTCAAGCTAAACCCACCAGGCTGGGTTTCGTATAGATAGAAGCAAACTCAGACTGATTTTTTATACATAACTTCTGTGTCAGGAATGGCAATAAGCACGAAGAGAGAGACTCAACATGACAATCTTTCATGAAGATTTTAGTGTTCTCCTGTGCCAAATCAACCAAAAAATACCAAATTTTCCTACCCAGACATCCTTGGTACAGACCCTCTGCTTCAAGATGTCTCATGGTCTTGATAGAGCTGCCTTGGCGCCAGCTACCTCATCTGTGTCCCCTAAAAGGAGCCAGAAGGGTGACTACCTGCAACCCATGACAGTGACCTCTTCTAAAAGATTTTCTCAAATATCCCACCTAAAAACTTCAGCTTCTATTGTGTTGAAGCACTCTACATGGAAGGAGGTGGGAAATCTGCTCTGGATGAAGAAGGAGTGGCTTTGCTTAGTTCCGACTGTGACTGCCTTTACTCTAAGTCTGTTCCCTAACTGGTGTCTTGGCAAAGCAGAGAATATTCTGTCCTTCAAAGTGGCCAAAGACAAGCCTTTGCCAACCAGTGCAGGTAGCAAAAGTGGACACTGTCGTTAAGGCCAAAGTGGCCCTTAAATGCCTGGTCTCCGGGATCCACAAGAAGGTGGTCGGCTTTGCACAAACCGGGCATTTGAAATTGCCATCAAGTGAGCGGTGAGAGCCCCGTGCTGGCTCTGAAACTGGGCAGAGCCTTGAGCTCTGGACACCCTTGATGCCTGCAGATGGCCGTGTGACAGCTAGTGCGGAGGGTCATTGGTGACAGACCACACATGTGCGGCTCTGCCGTGGATGCTGTCGGCCCTGGGACTGGCATGTTTTGTTGGTCACACGGCAAAGGGAAGCTCCCACACAGTTTTGTCTTTAGATTCCTGCAGACCCTCCTGGACTTCACACTAGGAGAATGTTGAGGTCCACTAGGACACTCACAGGGAAGACAGTACTAGGCAGCCCAGACCCTGCAGCAGGGCGTGTCCTCAGGCATAAACGGTCACTCGGGTTATAAGAACTTTTTTTTTTCCAGATGACACTAGACGAGAGACTAAGGACACGGGGATTTATCCGTGGACAGCTGCCTCTGGGAGGATGACGTTTAAAGGCCCTAAAATCCATGAGTCTGTCAACATCCACTCAGGGAACTTCACTGAAGAAAGGAAGGCCCAGAGAGGGAAAGCCACTCTGTGAAGGTCACACAGCATATGAAGACAGAACCGAGGTTCGTTCTTGCTCAGACTTCGGGCTCTGCGGGGCTGGGCAGGGCAGGGAAGCCTTCTGCCCTCCCGAGTCTGACAGCCAAAGCCCTTGAGTTGCCACTGCTGTTCTCAGGGTCCCCAAATGGAGGGGACGCTCTAGGTTCTAAAGACCCTTCATCAGTGCTCAGGCTTAGATAGGGCTCCGGACTCAAGTGTCTGCTGAGCAGATGGGGAAACCGAGTCACGGTGGATCAGAAACTACTTAGTTGGGAAGATGGCCACAAAGGTGGGTGGTTTCTGAAGTCTGGGTCTAATTCAGCCCGGTTCCAGGGTAGGAGGACCAGAACAAAATCAGGCATCCACACCGGCTGGGGGCAGGAGAGGCCCTAAAATTCACTGCCATGCCCAGCAGGGTTTGAACCCCGCAGCCAAGATTGCAAGCAAAGCCTGTAGTGCCTTCACGAGAAATTCAGCTGAGGAGAACAAAGGGGGCTGCAAGAGAGGCCCTTGGGTGTCCTCTGCTTCTGTCTCTTCCTCTGATCTGCTCATGCTCAGGAACTGGGAACCTGACGAGACACACAGGAAGTCCTGGTTTTCTGGGGGCAGAGACAGATGGGATAGCACAGGATGAGGTCTGGGTAGCAGCTCAGCATTTGAAGCCCATCCCAGCTGACACCTAAGCTAGCTGGACCTCTGACCATGGGCATGCCTCAGTGTCCTCATTCGTGAAATGGGCATGATGCCCTGTGGTGGCTACATCTGAGGGTCCGGGAAAGAAGCGGACACGTCAATAACGGCGGAAGCTCTCGGAGCTGAGCTGGCGCCATGGCTGGTGTTGTCATCACTGCTCTGCTCCAGGGCAACTTGCTAGAGTCGACTTATTGGCTACTTGCATTCCTGGTAGCTGAGAAGCTACCCCCCAGGCTTCTCAGCCTGGTGCTGGGCAGAGCCATCCTGGAAATCCTTCTTCTCCATACCCTAAGTACTATGCAGGAGCTGGATGGGGGTGGGGTGGGGTATGAAGGAATGAAATTATCAGAGTTCCCAAAGCTAGTCCCTAGGGAGCTTCCAGACCGCCCCACCTTCCCTCCTAACCCAGGAGTAAGCATGAGGGGCCCCAGCCCCCCTCTCAGAGCCCCTTCACCTCACCAGCATGCAGCGGACTCCTAATCCACCCTTCTTTGGTTTAAGAGTCATTACAAAGTGCTTAATTAAGTAAGCCTCGCTTAATCACCAAATGTTTGCATGCGAAACGAGTTCCCGGGAAGCTGGGGCACTTGACATGTTCTGTACAGAAATAATTACGTGGAGGGGGTGCGGAGGGGCTGGGGGCGCGGCTGGGACGCAGAGCCTCGCCATTTCATTTGAGGGCCTCGCCCATTCATCACCCAAGGGGAATTAAAAGGCTTTAGCTGGAGCATTTGGAGGACTCCCACATTCCAGCCAGATGAATCACAGGAGGAGCCCCTCCCCCACTCTGTCTGGGCTTCGGGGGCACATGGAGGGAGGAGGGGCTGGAGGGGATTTGGGGAGGGGCTCTGAGGAGATCCAGGCATCTGCCTTTCCTTGAGTTTCAGTGTTCCCACCCCACCCGCATCACTGGAGAAGTCTTCTCCATGTCCTGGAAGCTGGTGGTGGTCCTGGCCGCCTCTTAGAGGGTGTGCCTTGATTTTCTTCCTCCACCCTGGCCTGAGCCAGGCTCCCTGCAGCGCACCGGGCGAGTCCTGCAAAGAGAAATTGGACTCCTCGGACTGCGAGGCTCCGTGTGTTTTCACCTGTACTGCAGAAATAGATACCCAGAGCCAGTCCCTGGAGCCCTGGGTGGGTGTTAGCAACGCAAATACAAGCCTGCTGTAAAGCTAAGAGTGGCTCTTGCCTGGGGGACTGGGGGGAGGTACGAAAGATTTAGGTTTGGGGTATGGGAACCCTTTTCAGATGGTTCCTGGCTTCCCACAGTGCTTGCCATGGGTACTTGCCACGGCCCTGCTGGCCCAAGTTCTCACCAAGTCCATGGCCCCTGCTGGCCTGAGTTCTCACCAAGCCCATTTTGTCGGTGAAGGAACTCAAGTCCCTGAAAGACAAAACAAAAATTGCTTGTGGGGGTTGGAGAGATAGTACAGTGGGGAGGGCGTTAGCCTTGCATGTCCCCATCCACCTAGGTTTGTTCTCTGGCACCTCATATGGTCTCCCAAGCACCTTCAGGGAGTGACCTCTGAGCACAAAGTCAGCAGCAAGCCCTGAGCACCACTGGGTGTGGCCCAAGTCCCTCCCACGTCCCTGTCCCCAAAATCACTTCTCTTCTTGTCCCTGGGATTGGTGGCAGTGGATAGCAGAGGTTTCCTGCCAATAGAAACTTGCCAAAGACATGGCTGTAGATGAAACAAAAGCAAACAAACAAACAAATAAATAAATAAAGGAGGATATTTGTATGTTCGAAATATCCTTAGAAGACAAAGGCTTTGTCTTCTAATTTCCAAGCTTCAAAAAAAAGAAAACTTAAAAGTCTGAAACTCACATAAATGAGTCATACCATCAAAATGAAAATGGCCATTATCCAGCGCAGTGTCATTGCCTATCGCCTGGAGCCTGCAAGGACGTGCACACACATCCCCACATCTGTACTCGCCTGTGTGTGTGTGTGGGGAGTGTTGGAATTCGTCCTCACCCCCACCTCCTGATCCCTCATTAATTAAGGAGTTAAATACAATCTTTGACACAGGCTCGTTTTATAACAGCGCTGAAGGGAGTTGCCAGCGTACCTTCACTTCAGAATAATCTCCTCGCTGTGTCGACCCCTGTAAAACATTCTCTTTGGGGAGGATGACAAGGTCAAGTGAAACAGGTAGTGCGGGTGCTGTGGGAGATGGGTTGCTGGGGGAAGCATCTGGCTTGAACTAGGATCTGGGTTGAGGTGTGTGTGTTTGTGGGCTGCGTTTTGAGGTAGGAATCCTACTCTTCTCTCTCCTCGTCTCATAGCAGGGCCTGTGACCCTGGGGTCAGGGGAGAAAACAATCAGAGGACGACTGGGAGACCCAAAGGTTAGTTTGAAAACCAGTTTCTGTCTACAGAGCCCCGTGGGAGCCAGTCTTGCAGAATATCTGATCAAGATTCTATTTACCACCTGCTCAGTGGGGCGGAGCTGGAAACAAAAAGGCTGCTGGCATACGGACATGGAGCAGCTGTGGGGGGTCTTGCGTTCTCCTGAGTGGGAGCAGGATTCAAGTCCACCATCAGCAACGAATCAGAGAGTGGCACGTGTTCCCCAAAGCCACACACACAGCAAGCCAGAGACACCAGCCTGTGGTCAGGGCCTGTTTTATCTCAGGATGGTCGAATTCTGCCCAGCATCTCAGGACAGTCCAGGGAGACATTGATGATGCCTGGACCCTTCTTTAGGTTGGTCTTGGGGTGAGGTCCAGGACCCTGCATTGTGCCAACAAGCAGGATGATGGTACTGTGTCGTTCACACCTGGAGATGCAGTGTTTCCTCACGCTCATCTGAACACATACAGGAAAACAGAAGCTCTGAGTTAAGAAGAGAGCAGAAGGCTGGGAGGGGAAGGAACCACCAGCGGAAGTTTGGAGGAACCAGACTCAGCGTCAAAGTCAGGGTGAGCATTAGCAGGACTCTCGCCCGTTGGACGCCCCAAGTCTGAGTTGAGGTGAGAACATCAGAATTCTAAGCTAGAAGGGTTCTCCCCCACTTTTCTATGTCATGGTAGGAAAACTGAGCTCTAGCGAGGAAGAGGGATTTGTTCTGAGTCCCCCAGCTGGACACAGGTAGAACGAAGGGTCTAGAACTCAGGAAACAAGCCCTCAAATATTCACAAGGATCCATGCAAACAAAGCGGAAAGGCCACAAGTCTGCCGTGGGCAAAGCACGGAGCATTCGAGGCCTCCACCCGCTGACTTTGTGGGCCCAGAGGCTCTGGACCAGACCCCGAGGCCAGCAGAGTGCTGGGAGGGAATCAGGTCATCAGATACCTGAATCAGCGCAGCAACGCCCATGGAAGCTCATGGTCCCAGGACAGTTCTCAAAGCCACTTCCTGCCGAAGCCAGATTAAAGGCCAAAGGACACTGCCCCCCACAGGAGGGTCTTTGTTCAGGGAGTGGACCACAGTGGGCAATCTCACTTGCACTGCTCCTTGTGGTTTCCTGGCTACCAGCTTTCTCTGTCCATGCAGCTCCAGGAAGCAGCCCTGGGCCAAGTCCAATGAGCCCTGGTGTATGCTTTACACGGGAGCTATGTGTTAGTCAACCTAAGTTACTCTATAACAACCCTTTCAAAGTGGTTTCCCTTCCATGCCTCTCTTTCCTGAGATCGCCCCAAAACTGAGTCACGTACAGAGGCCTATCCCGGGGAGACAGCTCACGTACCCACCAGCTCAGTCCCCACAGTCCACGCGCCTTTAAAAATTTTCTATTTTCTAGGTGATCAAATCTGTCTGCCTAAAACATGGAGTAGGTGATGACACCCCTGAGCACACACTCTCCAACTGTCTCTCTCATGGGGCTAAGCAAACCTCCCTACTGAGGGAGAGCGAGATAATATTTACGATTTTGTAGGCCATAAGGTCTCTCTTACAGCTACTCAGGTCTGCAGGTAGAGTGCAGAAATAGCCATAAGCAATGTGTGCACACCTGTGTTACAATAAAACTTTATTGGTTAAAAAAAAATCAATGGCTGATCTGGGTGGAAGTGGGCCCGAGTACAGCATTTTGAGCACCAAGGACCAAGCATCTTGTGTCATATCAGGCCAGTTCTCCAGCCTCATGTTGGCACTTTGTACATGTGTCACCACCGGTATGGGCTGATTGGGGGGTCCTACAGAATCTCCCCATCTGGGGGAAAGCTCCAGTTTGGTTCTATAAATATCATGCAGCAACAGAGATCACTGAGTTGGGATGAGGCTGTTAAAGAAGAGGGCCCCTCATGGAGCCCATGGTGGGAGAGGGTGCGAGGTACTCAGAAAAGCCCCCTGGAGGTGTGTGTGTGTGTGTGTGTGTGTGTGTGTGTGTGTGTGTGTGTGTGTGCAGAGCGAGATGCCAGCTAAGAGCCCAACTGAGGTCTCCTGCCCCCCATAGGAATTCAAACCTTCACGATGGCGTCAAGCCTGGTCCTTACCACAGCTGCCCACCTGAGTCCAGTCAGGCCTGAGAGTGGACAACGCAAACCTGGTCGCTCTGGAGTGATTCATCACAAGGCACTAATGAGAGACACTCCCCTCACTCTAGACCCTCCTTTTTCCTTATGTCCTCATCACAGACTATATTCTCTACCTAATCTTCAGGGCCCGTGTGTGCCTGGCCCGCCGTTCTCCCCCACACTCCTTGCTCAGCTGTCTGAATAAGGCCGAGTCCATAGATAAACTCTCTCAATCCAGAATCCTCCCTCAAATTTTTTCTGTGCTAAGTGCATTCTCCCTGCTCCCCTCCACGATATAGCTCAGTTTAAATGCCACCCCCTCTAGGCAGTCCTCCCTGATTGCCCTTCAGTCAGTTCACTGGCTTCCCTGGGCTTCCAGTCCATCTCTGCTTTTCTCAACTTGGCACTACCCAATCTCACTGATAAATGTTTCATTGCATCTCTCTTCCTGATAGATTGCCAGCTTGAATAGAGAGAACTCTGTGCCCGATATTCCCTGCCTCTGAAATGTACAGTGCTAGCACAGTCCAGCATACAGTAACCGGACAAGTTGAGGAAATAGCTCAGGATGAAAGGACACACGTCTGAACGCACAAGGATGGAGCTGGATCTCTGGCATTGTTCCCCTGAGCCAGGTAGAGCCTAGTGACTTCCAAGAGCCCTGGTGTAGCCCTGGTGACCCCTGAGGACTCTTTGCCCTGAGCAGCACCTCATGCTTGAGCACTGACATGAAACTTTACAGTACAGTTGCTCGAGTATCTCCAGGAGTAGCTCCAGTACTGGGTGGGACACACCACACACACACACACACACACACACACACACACAGTGCAAAATTTAAACATTGTTGATGTGCAGCTGGGGAGAAAGTACAGGATCAGGGTATGTTTCTCCCAAGTGTCTGACCCCTGTTAGATTCTGGGCAATCTGGGCAATCATTGACTAAGGGTTCACTGATTTCTAGATGCTCTCATGGTCCCCCTTCAATGGCACTTCTCTGAACCCCAAAAGTCAGTTTGATCATGAGTAACATGTCCCTAATGATACCTGGTTCCACCCGTCCCTGCCCTGATTTTGCTGAGTGAGCCCAGCCCCATCTCCTTTCCTGATTGCGACGTGCGAGGCAGACCCCAGAGCCTTAATGAGTTCTGTCTCCTTCGGGCAGAGGCCATCCCTCCAGCCAAGTGGGCAGTCCTGCTTGGCACCTCCTAAGACAGCTTGGGAAGAGGGTGTGCTGGTGTTTGGATTCTGACTGTGGGAAGTTATTCGAGCTTAGCTGTGGGAAGTTATTTGCTGTTTTGGCTAGACTGTTGCTATTTATAGCTGACAGTGAAGATCATCCTGCAGCTGGGCTGCGCTTAGCTGGGATCCCTCCTGGGACAGAAGGACCTTGCAGCTCATGCTAGAAGCATATACCGCCCCAGCAGGGGCGCAGGTGAGACAGCCCAGGTGTTGCCCTCACAGCCTTCGGGGGCTGGGGGGTGGGTTGTCAGTGGGGCAGGTGTATGGTATGACGAGGAGCCTTGAACTGCGTACAGCCTATTCTCTGCCTGCCTCCCCCCAGCTGCCTCCCACTTTGGTTTGCTACGCAGACACCTGACTTGGCGTGTGCTTGAGAGCAGTCAGTGGGTGTGAGCAAGTTATCAGACCACCATCCTTGTTACCTGGGGGAGAACGTCCTGATGGTAAGTTGATTTCCGAAGAACACTTTTTGTTTGTTTGTTTTTGTTCTTTGGGGACACACTCAGGACTACCCAGGGCTTATACCTGACTCTGTGTTCAGGGATCAGTCCTCGAGGGGCTTGAGGTGCCAAGAATCGAGGCCTGGGACAGCTCCATGCAAGGAAAGTGCCCTCCCGCTGACCTATTTCTTCAGCTTCACTTTCCAAACATCATTTAAGGTTTATTGAAAAGTCCTTCTGCTTCCACATTCTCCTTATTAGCTCTGAGGTGAATCCATGAACTGTGTCTATAAGGAAAATGGGGCCCAGTGTCCAGAAATGCCCCAATGTCACACAACACATCAATCTAGGTCCACACAGAAAGCGAAAAACTAACTGGGTCTCTGAAGCAGGGCAGGGTGCAGACCAGGATTCAGGCGCTTGGAACCCTAGGAGGGTCAGAGAGAGAACGTTCTGGGTCCCTTGGATAATCTCTTGGAAAACAATCAGAGTTCCTTGATGGTTACAGCCTGGATCTTGCTGGAATCACGTGGCAGAGTCATGTCACACAATGTCTGGGTACAGGAGCATGTAGCAAGGTCTCAGATGATTGGCTGACATCAGCACCTCTGGCCAGCCACCAGAGTTGTCAGGAAATATCCACAGAGAGTCTCCTACCTCCCCAGCTGCAGGAATCAGTGGACACAGGACAGCGCCAGGAAAACTTGGGCTCAGTCTCAGCTCTGCCAATTTCTCACGAAATGTCCTTGGTACTGCGGTGGCTGGAGGGTATGGGCAGCCCTCTCAGAGAGGCGTGGGGTGTGGGGAGAGTTAAATTAAGTTGTGCAATGCTTACCCAAGAAGCTTGACTAGCTTGAGTCTCTTACTCACAAAGGGAAGGTAGTTGAGTATTGTAACTGTTCTAGAAAAGAATATTTCTCCCAGAAGGAGGAGGGGGAGGAGGAGAAGGAAAAAGAAGAAGAAGCAGCAGCAGCAGCAGCAGCAGAAGAAGAAGAAGAAGAAGAAGAAGAGGAGGAGGAGGAGGAGGAGGAGGAAGAAGAGGAGGAGGAGGATGAAGAAGAGGAAGAGGAGGAAGAGGAAGAAGAGGAGGAGGAGGATGAAGAAGAGGAAGAGGAGGAAGAGGAAGAAGAGGAAGAAGAAGAAGAGGAAGAGGGAAGAGGAGGAAGAAGAAGAGGAAGAAGAGGAAGAAGAAGAGGAAGAGGAGGAAGAAGAGAAGAAGATAAAAAAAGCAAGCAAGAAAGAAATCGCAAGAACTCCTCAGGTCTATGTGCTTGGGATATTGAATTTCCAGGACTGTCTGTCATCTTTGTGTGTGGGGGGGTAGAGATCATGGAAACGATGTTGGAAGGAGATTGATAGCACAGCTCATCCTTCCCTGCAGCTCCCAGAGGTGAACAGAGCACGGGGGAGAGGGAAGAACTCTTAGAAGAGGCCAGAGCGATAGCACAGCAGGTAGGGCATTTGCCTTGCATGTGGCCACCCAGGTTCGATCCCTGGCATCCCACATGGTCCCCTGAGCAATGCCAGGAGTAATTCCTGAATGCAGAGTCAGGAGTAACCCCCTTGAGCATAATGAGGTATGGCCCAAAAGTCAAAAAAGAAGGAATCATCTCAGCAAGGAACAAGTGCTTGATTGGCTTGTGATCATGGAGAAGGCAAGAAAGAGTGGAATGTTCTTGCTGGCCAGTGGTTTTAGAAATGGGGGGACAAACCCCCAGTATTCTAGCTCCAGGGAGGCATCAGGTGGGCAGCAGAAGGTTCGACTACAATTAGGCAGCTCTGTGCCCTCACTGCAGTACTGACCCTTCTGAGTTCACGACCTTAAGTAAGGCTTCATCCCTCCCAGCACCTCTCCTCATCCTTCGCCCACAGGGGTTGGTGATGAGGGGCAGAAAGACAGGCCACAGGAAAGGTGAGCATTCTGCTTGCATGTTGCTCCCTGGGCCACGTCTTCGTGCCTCAGCTCAGCAAGGGCTTGTGAGTTCAGGCCTTGGAGAGGGAGATTGGGGCATCCATCCTGGTGGGCAGATGGATGCTGCTCAACAGGCCACCAGCCACAGACTCCTCAGGAACTCACCACCAGCAGGAAAAGGCAGTGGGGACCCCGCTAGTGGGTCACAAGCAACATCAGGCCATGGAGGAGCAGAGATGGGGGAGGGGAGAGAAAAGTGGCCCCCATGTGTTATGGGTGGCTGAGTGCAAGGCAGGGGCTGGCCTGCCCCAGCTCTACCACATCCGGTGACAGTGGCTGAGCTTCCTGGGAGTGTCCCCATCTAACCGCAGAGGATGAAGTTATGAGGGTGCCATGGTCAGTTCCTGGCACCTGTCAGGAGGCAGAGCTGGCAGCCCTGGGGAGGGGCGGAGTGCCTGAGGACCCACGGACATGCTAGGGAGTCTGAGCTGTGCCTGGCAGCGGGGGTGCAGACCTGGCTGCCTGTGCCATGTTGCTCACCAGCTGGCAGACAGACCGATATCACAAACCAAATTCCCCTTCGCAGGCCTGGGCCCTTCCGGTCCAACTGTTCCTGCATCTGCTTCTCTGGGAATGAATTTATTACACCAAGAGGAATAATTGTGGGTCTGGGGCGGGGCCTTCCAGGGCCTCCTAGAAACAACTGCACCCCACTAGGCAGCAACCCTAGACCTCCGGGAGGGAAAGACCACTGGTGATGGGGGTACGGGCTGGAGGTCAGTCTGTAGGACTGGGCGTGGCAGAAATTTGCACCCCAGTTTCTACTCGGTGAAAAGGAAGTCAGACACACTCATATACAGACATATACACATACACACATGCACACACACAGACAGGTATACAAATGCTCACACACAACTACACTTATGTACATATACATGCAGTATCTACATAGATGTCCACAGGCACATAGATACACGCACATGTATGCACGTGAACATTTGTACACAGATAGGCTCATGTCATATGCACACATAAACAAGCCTGGTTACATACATACCTGTGTTTACATATATATGGGTGTGTATGTGCATTAGCAAGTGCATGCACACACTGAAATTCCCCTCACAAGAGCTCTTCAGTAAGAGATCTCCAAGAGCAACGTGTCTGCAGTTTCACACATATACACACAGCACTCATTTTGCCTGAGAGGAACAGATTTAGGTAATGTTAAATGATGCAAAGATAAAACCTATGGGCGAAGAGTTAGCTCAAATAGTAGAGTACAGGCACAGTGGGTGTGAAACCCTGACTTTGATCCCAGCTCTGTATCACCGTCTGACACTTTTGGGTTTAGCCCTAGTGACCCTGTGGTCCAGTTCCCTAGGTCCTCTGAACAACATCAAATAAAATCTATTGAGTATTGCCATGGATTAATGAAGGAGATGAGAGAAAAGAGGTGCAGAATTTATTGCTTTTCGTTTTACCCTCAAATTTCATGGAGATGCTGAACTATAATGCTAGGATGATTGCAAAAATCAGTATATATGAACATGTACATGCAAAATATATAGTATCAACTCATTCTTTCATCCAATTTATTCATCTATCCACTCATCCATCCACCAACCCAATCGTCCATTAATCAGTCCACCTACTCGTCCATCTGTCTTTACGTCCAATCATCTAACCACCTGCATCTCCAACCATCCATTTCCATTTGTCCATCTGTCCACCCACTCATCTACCTGCCCATCTATCCATCCGTTTCCACTCACTCATCCATCTATCCATCCATATGCCTATCCCAAATCACACATCCATCTAACCTATCCATCTACCTTCATCTACCCAACCCCATCCTCCATCCACCTATCCCCCATTCATTAACCCATCCACCTATCTACCCACCCAACCACCCATCCACCCACTCATCCATCCATCCTTCCCTCCCTCCATCCATACTTTCTCCAAACAGTCACCAATCACCAGGTACTGTTCTAGTACTGACAGTTCGCTATGATAAAGAGGTGCAGGGAAGAACTGTTCCCAGTCTAAGAAGTTTCTTTACAGTTTGTGAAGAAAAGTAACAGTGGCACTGGGTCTATGATAAAATCAGTGTGGATTGGCTGTTATTTTTTTGAGATAACCCTTGGGTGGTAGATAACCTAATTAGTCCCATGTCAAAGCCAAGGAATTAGATCTCCAAAGGCAACCAGTAGGTTGTGGAAATGAAGACACAGAACCTTCTTCTTTCTGACTCCAGGGCCCACGGTCTTCACCTGTTGATCCTTACAGAACATGGAGGAGGGGCTAGAACTCTGGACCTCTTTATCCTTATGCTTATTGGCTAACCAAATAGACAATGTGTGAGGCACTCTGTCCATACTAGGGTCACAGTGGGGACCTTCACGTTGTTCTGCTTTCAGACTCTGGATCCCAAGAGCCTGTGCTATTGGTTATGATGAGAACAGCATTGTGGGAAGGAGATTCCCAACCCCTCGGATACCTGGGGATATTCTTGAAGACAGGGTCTAAGACAAGGAGGAGTTAGCTTGACTACTGGGAGCTGAAGATGTGACAAAGGAAGAAAACCACATCTAGGGAGGTGAACCGTCTGTGCAAAGGCCCAGTGGCAGAAGAGCACAGGGCATGTGACTAGCTGAGACATGGAAGGGGACTGGGAGGGACTGGAAGATGCAGAGGACAGCCACACCATGAGATATCGTCAGCACTGGGGTGAAGACTCCATGTCCAGGGTCTGTTATGTGAGGCTCATCAGGATGGGGAGAGACATGGAGCATAGAGGCAGACCCAACCTCACACTGTGATGCACGGAGGTTTCAGGCGTCCACTGCTAATGCCGTCCTGTCTGTTTCCTTGCTGAGCCAGGGATGGGAGAGCTTGAGTGTTCTGGGCTCCTGCTGGTTTTCCTTTGAAGCTTTTCACAAAGCTGGAGACTCACAAACATTTGCTGAGGGTCCCAGACAACAACCATGAGTCCATGGTACCATTTTTCTTCCGTTGCCACATCTCCAGCTCCCAATAGCCGAGCTAATGCCTCCTTACCTTAATCTTCAGGTACCCAGAGGTTGGGAATCTCCTTCCTACAATGCTGTTCTCAGCATAACCAGTAGCTTTGGGCTCCAGAGTCTGAGAGCAGATATGTCAGGGGTTCCCCACTGATGGTCCCCACTGCTCTTTCTGCATCCTGGAGAAGATGCAGAGACCCAGTGTGCATGACAGAATCAAAGCTGGCATTTAGGAGGTGCCCAAAGTATGTGTCTATTCCTGCCCTGCACCCAGCATGGGATGGCCTAAGGTGTGAGGGGCAACCCCCCATCTCCCTGAACAGCCGCTCCATGAGCTCTTTTCTCTCTGCTTTGCAGCCTTTACCCTGCTTCTACACTCGGAAGCAGCTGCTAGTGAATCAGTGGGAGGCGTGGAGGAACTTTTGCAGCATGAGTCAACAAAGCAGTGACCACATGGACGCTCCAGCACAGGTGTGGGGATGAGGACGCTGCCACGCCCTCACTCACTACTGCCTCTCATTTGGAGAGTTTGGGAACACACTGGAGGGTGAGGTCAGCAGGCATGCACAGCCCTGCCAGTCTGCATTTAGGCATCTGTATGGGGCCCCCTCCACCCCTGGCACCTCTCAGCATTGGTAGTGGACTCAGCTCAGCTCCGGGAAGTCTTGGGGACCTCCATGAACTGACCTTCCCTTTGTGGACAGGAAAGTGCCCAGCCAGCCTGGGATGGGGAGGTTTGTCCAGATCTACTGGGGCTTCCACCAGCTGGTTAAATAAAGGGTGTCCAAGCCCGTTCTCCTGCGGAATTCCAGCAGCACAACTGGATTCTCCAGCAGAATCCAGTTTTGCTGCTGCCTCTCTGGATGACCTGACCCTGTCACCAGCCCATGTCTTTGTTTACTCATCTGTAAAATGGGAACGTTCCCAGGACTGCGACCAGCGTCCAATTCATGGACACATGAACCAGCCGCACACTGGCTGAGTCCGGCGCACCTGTCACCTATTATGGGGGTAGGCTGGCAGATGTTTCTTCCATTAGAGCTAGGATGGTTGGAAGTCCTGGGGTGAGGGATATCACCTGCCCCTCTGCACTTTGGTTTCTTCTCTGGAAACAGGCATAAGAATAACCCTTGGCCATGGATTACATTTGGAATCACCTGCATCCCATTTTGCGGTGTAGAAGTCCTCTTGTTTTAGGGCGTGTCTGCTGTTCCTCCCTAAATAAAGCTATTTTACATTAAAAATATATATTCCTTGATATGTGGTACTGGGGATCAAAAGCAGGTTGGACGCATGCAAGGGAAGGGTCCTCCCCTGCTGTCCTATCGCTCCAGTCTACCTGCTGTCCCCCCTTTCCTCTTCCACTCCTGGTTTCCAAAAAGCCTCTATTGCACAAACAGTACCTACAGCGATGTTGCCAAAGACCAGCAGAGCAAAGCAGTTAAGAGTTAAGCAGAGCCCAGAGTAAGCCCTGAGTAGCACCAGCTGTGCCCCCAGCCACCACCCCCCTGCCATGTTAAGTGTTTGGGGCCAGAAAGAATTACAGCAACTAGGGTACTTGCTTTGACTACAGCCAACCCAGGTTTGATTCCCAGCAACCCCTGAAGCCTGTCAGGAATGGTCCCTGAGTACAGAGTCAGGGAATAAGCCCTGAGTATCACCAGGTATGACCCAAACAAATATATGTATTCCCTTGCATTGGAGGGTCAGACATGGATCAGGCTGAAACACACAAAGAGCCCAGCTGTGACCCAGAACACTGTAGGAACCCAATCAAGGTCACAGTGTGCTCTCGTAAATTCTCTCACTGGACAGTGTCAGAATCCCAACCACGGGGTGGCACCTTTGTGCCACTCCTCCCTCTGACCACTGCATAGACCCCTTTACTCCCTCTTGGGTCCTTCAGGTCAGCCTTTCTCCATGTCCAGGAGTAGGGAGAGACCTCTAGGCTCCCAGAGGCCGCTGTGACCAGTCACTGATTCCAGTCAAGCATGTACACGTGGCTTCTTCCTGCTCCGCTCTCTTGCTCTTGTGAGATGAGTGGAGGGAAGGAAGGCATCACCCTGAATCTGAGCAAACAGCACTCAACTAATACATATCACTGGTCTGTAAGGCCTGCAGCTCGGATGGGCGATACCAGACAATCCCCCACCTCGACTCTCTTTCTCTCTCTCTATTTTTTGTTTTGCACCTCTGCACTCAGGGTATCTCTTGGTCCTTCTTTTATCCAGTTTCGGCTTCATTTCAGGGACAAGAAATGCACATTGGCAGGGGCCCATAGTGGGTGCCAGGGATCAAACCTAGGTTGGCCACATGCGCCGGCAAATGTCCTACCCACGTTGCCATCTCCCTGTCTCTATCTCCCGCTGATCCATTAATCTCATTCTCTGAGCAGTCAGGATTTAGCTGGGGTTTCTAACCAGTGTTCTTGCTGCTTTACACCCTCCCATAACGTGTGTGCCCCATCACCCCCAGCTCAGCAGAAGCCATTGCGTTTGCTCCAGTCGTCCGTGTTAGCAGGTTACTGCACCTCTAACTCTAGGACAAGCCCTGGCTCCTGAGAGCATGAAGCAAAATTCTCATATCCATGGCAAGTCCATTAGGTTTTTGAAAATACACAAGTGGTGAGGAAATTTCGTGGCTGAAAACATTTTCCTAGGAAGAGACGGGCAAGAAATATCTAGATTAGAGAGGTAAAAAACCAAATAAATAGGAAGAGCTTACATGGTGTCTAAAATGTTTTGAATTCTTGTCCCGTGGAGAAGAAATCAAATGCAGACACTGGTCATGAGAGGTGATACATCACAACGGTAGGTTTCACATGGAAAGATGCTGAGTGTGACTCCAGGCAGAGAAAATCAAGGGAGAAGGCCCGGGGCTCAGAGCAGACCTTGGGTGAATGCAAACATCCATTTCCCGTGGCAACAGACTGCAATTTTGGTTTGCTCCAACCAGAGTCCCCAGATAAGCATGCATTTTCCCACACAGACACACAGACACACACACAGAGACACACACAGACATGGGGGATGTTGGGGGCAGGCAGCTCCCCTCCTGTCACCAGCAGAAAGGCTTGTTTCTTACTCCTTAAAGAGCTCATTTTGCCAATCAATAAGAAAGAAAAAACTAATAACTTATTGGAAAACCAGAAAAGAAATGGACAGTTAACAAAGAAAATACCAATGGCCATGGGCAACATGTAAGAAAACAGTTTTGGCTTCATTTCGGGGACCAGAAAAGTACATTGGCAGAACCCCAGGAAGACACACACACACACACACACACACACACACACACACACACACACACACACACACCACTGCACCTCCAGGAAGACCTCTTGGTCCCCAGTGGTTCTGGCAAAGTGTCAAAAGCAGATTGACTGGTGACTGGTAGGGGTTGTGGCCAAGTGGTACTCTGGGGTCTTGGGGAAGCCCATAAAAAGGGGGTTTGCTCCTGGGGATGCACAGAATGGGTGGGGGTTATCCAAGCTGCGCAGGGGTGGGCTGGGCTGTGAGGGTCCGACATGTATTTAGCTCAGTCACTCCATGCCCCGCAGAACAACTCTTGCTGACCATTTCCCCCACATTCTCCATGTCCTGTGGGTGGACAGTGTTGGTGATCTCTTGCATGCACAGCAGGGTGGGCAACCTAAATCTCCACCCACTGTGTGGGGGGGTCCGCTGCCTCTCTGAGATGCTTGCTTTGGTGACCACAGCACAGTGCAAACAGCCTGTTCTCCAAAGGGCAGAAACACCTACTTGCCTTGCAGGGGTGCACAAAGGGCTTGGGGTGGGGGGTGTGGGCTTCTCCAGCATGCCGTAGGGGCTGCCTTGAGGCAGACATGAGCAGGGAAGGAGACAAGTGACTTCACTTCCCAGTTTCCTTCTGGGCCTTTTCCCCTTTTTTCTATTTTTTTCTTTTTTTTGCATTTTGAGACACAACTGAACCGCTGATGGAAAAGCAACTCATTTTAGACTAATAAACATTTAACCTTAAAAAACATATATTTTTAATTAATATTTTATTATACCATCGTTAGATATACAATTACAACGTTGTTCATGTTTGGGGGTTTTGGTCACATAGTGTTCCAGCACCCCAACCTCCACCAGTGCCCATTTCCCACCACCAATATCCCCAATTCTCTCCCCCTCCCATAGCCTGCCTCCATGGCAGGTTCTTTATCTCTTTTCTCTTTCTCCCTCTCTCTCTCTTCCTTCTCTTACATATTGTGGGTTGCAACACATATACTTAGATGCCATCATGCACATTTTTTTGCCTGTATTTAATGCTCAGTTCTAAGTTGGTATTAGCCCTTTCGACATTTATTCCGCACATGTTCCCTTCTCTGTCTTACCTAATCTCTGACTCCCACACGTTTGTGGTAATTTCTACCTTTGGTGAGACCTCCTGATTCACGAGAAAAACATATTTTTTTTAACCTTATGAGCACATTCCTTAACAAAGTGATTCCTGGGCAGGCAGAGAGAGAGCACAGGGGACAGGCTTTGCCTGCAGCTGACCCCGGTTTATTCTTGGCACCACCACTTGGTACTTGCTTCCCCAAGTACCGCCAGTGGTCACTCCTGAGCACAGAGCCAAGAAAAGCCAGTGAGTACCACCAAGTATATTCCTCCATGCAAACCCCCACCTCCAAAGTTACTCCTTGGGACTGGAGAGATAGTAAAATCGGTAAGGACTTGTCATGCAAGTGGCTTACCCAAGTTAGATCTCTGACATCCCGCAGGACCCTCGAGCCTCAGAGTGCTGTCTGAGCACAGAACCGGGAGTAAGCCCAGAGCACTGCTGGGCGTGAACCCCAAAGAAAGAAACAAAAAAGTGATTGCTTCTT
This sequence comes from Cryptotis parvus, assembly GCA_021461705.1. Classification (NCBI taxonomy): domain Eukaryota; kingdom Metazoa; phylum Chordata; class Mammalia; order Eulipotyphla; family Soricidae; genus Cryptotis; species Cryptotis parvus. The sequence continues at coordinate 327,751 of JAJIBD010030486.1, read as the reverse complement.
TTTAATGACTTTTCAATGTCATGTTGTTTTTCATTCTGATTTAGTTTGAATTCTGGATAATGACATTTTTAACTCTCCTAAGTTTTCTATAATGAAGTGCTCAGGGAGACGAGACAACACGTAGATTCTATGTGGTAGATTAGAGGTCATAGGCGGTACATAAGTGCACAATATTACCGACGCATCAATGCTGGAGTGAATCTATAGCCATGCCTTGAACTAAAAACACAAGCAGCACTCACAGATGCAATGTTTAGACAGTGGAACCCCTGGGACTGATCCAACACTGTCCCAGATGGACGCTGAGCTTCACCCCTGGAATCCAGCTCCCGACTTCACCCCCACTTACTCGAACACGTGTTTGCAGGCTGATAAAGGTGTGCCATGTCCCTGCGCTGTTTTTAATTAATTTCTGACATGAAATCTCCCCTTTCCTTCTCCTGCCTTTGAGACCCGCACACAAGCATGCCTCGTCGTCTCTCCCTTTCACAGGAAGCAGCTGCCCTGAAGAGCTGAATTTCCAAAAAAAAAAAAAAAAAAAGGAGGGGTGTGTTGGGGGATCACACTTTTTTTTTTCATTTGCACTGATTTGCATATTAATGGTTTTGCATATTAACCAAGCGACTTCAGAGGGTGGGCGGGCTAATGAATGCAGCAATCTCCTCAATTTTAACTCAATTTGCCTCATCCATATTCCAATGACTTTGGGGATTGGTGTTCAGCGTTCATTGAAATTATCCCAGCCAGACCCAGTGTCGGCTGCTGCACCATTAATCCAATTAATTAGCCCCGTGGATCTGGAGGCCTGGGCGAGAGCCCTTTGTTCAGTGCTGGGGGCTAATGACAGCCCCCATCTGATGGGATAATGAGGGAAGACAAGGAGGGTTTGACCCCAGCCTGGGCCCTAGGTGGGGTTTGGAGCTGGGAGGGTGGGGTGGCTTTCTGGGAGGAGACCCTGGATCTCAGGGGGAGCAGCTGGTCCCCCTTCCCTCCTCATCCACCCCTTCTTGCTTTCTTCCCAGTCTCCTGAGCTCTTTCCATACCATGCGCTGCTCTCCCATTTGCCCCTTCCTTGCTCCTCAGCACCCCTCCCCTCCACCCTCTGTGCTCCCCAAACATGCTTCTTTCCCCATTCTGCTGTGCCCAGGAAGGCTGCCCTGCCTCAGGGAACCAGCCCTGAGTTTCTTCTGATTGGTCAGCGAATGGGCGAATGGGGGGTAAAAATGTAAGGAAGGAGTCCCAGCTCCACCCCAGAGTCTAGCTAGCCTTGTGACCCCAACCCAGGTGGCCATTGGTCAGGAAAGGGGCGTGACTCTGTTCTGCTCCAGCCTCATCCCCATCTTACTTGCTTCTCCCACCCTCCCAGCCTGCTTTGAGGGAGCCATCTGTTCCTGTTGGGACCCCAAGCCCACCCCACCCCTCCCTGCTTCCAGCTTTCCTCCTTCTCCACACCCCCGCCCCAAGCCCAGACACGCCTTTGGAGAAGCTCCCCAGGATTAAGCCGTCTGCTGTGTTTATGAAGTGCTTAAGCAGCAGGTCTGGTGTAGAGGAAGAGTTCCAGAAACGTGGGGAGAACAGGTACGCGTGGGGCTCGGCCTCCAGCTGCTTAGAAAAAGAGCCCTTCAAATTAATTGTGTGAAATCACAGCCCCATTAAGATGGTTTTTGATAAGAGGATTCCCTGGTAAGTCAGGTCTCAGAGCGCAGCAAATCCCCTTCTTAGAGATTCCGAGTGTGCGTGCTTGGAGCCAAGACAAGGAAAAGTCCTAGTGGAAAGAGAAGCTAGAGCTGGAGCCATAGCCCAGCGGGTAGGGCACTTGCTTACCCACGAGTGGCCCTGGTTCGATCCCAGAGAGCCCCACCAGGAGTGATCTCTGAGCACAGGGCCAGGAGTAAGCCCTGGGGGTCGCATCACTGGGTGTGACCAAAACAACAGGGTTGGGGGCTTGAATTTCACTAGAAGCTTGAAATTCAAGTGTCCCTATAATGGATCGACTTTTGTTTTACACCTGAGGGATGGCAGCACCCAGAGCTTGTGGGATTGCTCATAGGTGACATGATAAGTGACTGCTGCATTCAGCCTCTGTGTGTGTGTGTGTGTGTGTGTGTGTGTGTGTGATGCGGTCTAGTGCCAGGTGGAAAACTTCGGGTTGCCTGTATAAAGGTGGAATTCCCTCTCAACACTTTATCAGTTATCTGGCCTGAAGGGAACCCCCCACTTCACCTCTGGAACCTCTGTCTTCTCATCTGCAAAATGGAAAGAAAAACTCCCCCAAAACCAGGGAAGGGAGGATTCCCTTTCCCAAGCTAGTTAAGTATGAAGCTGGTTTGTTGCACCTGACCCCAGCATCGAGCCCCATGGGAAGACAACCCCCTTCCTTCTTTCTCCTCAGCCAAGTCTCCCTGAATTCCCTAAAATTGCAATGAACCCTCTTAAGGAGATATTGGGACCAGTATTCAAGAATAAATACCTGTAAGGTTGTCAAGTCTGAGCAACAAGTTAGGAGTAACCTCCATGCCCACCAAAAGGGGATGGGACTGTAGAATGCTGTTCCCTAGGTGGGAGATGGTGCGAAGGAAACTTCCTTCCTTCCTTCCTTCCTTCCTTCCTTCCTTCCTTCCTTCCTTCCTTCCTTCCTTCCTTCCTTCCTTCCTTCCTTCCTTCCTTCCTTCCTTCCTTCCTTCCTTCCTTCCTTCCTTCCTTCCTTCCTTCCTTCCTCCCTCCCTCCCTCCCTCCCTCCCTCCCTCCCTCCCTCCCTCCCTCCCTCCCTCCCTCCCCTCCCTCCCTCCCTCCCTCCCTCCCTCCCTCCCTCCCTCCCTCCCTTCCTTCCTTCCTTCCTTCCTTCCTTCCTTCCTCCGCTTTCCTTCCAAACACAGGGAAAGACTCTGAGTTCACTCCTGGGGTTCCTTCCAAGGGAATCTCAGGCAGAAGCTACCCAGAAATACTCTGTGAGTTTCTTGTCTCAAGAATTAAATTATTTTTAAATTAAATAAAATTAAAAAAATAGAGACTGGTATCTCATGTGAGTGTACACAGGTGCCTTTTTACAAAACCATTTTTAAAGGCTCTTGAGAGATTGGAGTGATAGTACAGAGGATAGAGCATTTGTCTCGCTTGTGGTAGGCCCAGGTTCTCTCTCTCTGGCTCAGCATATGGTCCTCTGAGCCACCAGGTGTGATCCCTAAGCAGAGTTAGAAGTAAGCCCTGAGCATTGCTGAGTGTGACCCAACACCCCCTGTCCCCAAATGCAAATGATCTCAGGGCAAGAGAGATAGTTTAGGGGTTAAGGCTCATGCTTAGCAGGTGACCCCTCCCCCTTGATCCTCTCCACCTCACAATCTGAGCTGTGCTGGTATGTCCCTGAAAACAACCGAGTACTGGGTGACCCTGGGGATCCTCAGCGCCACAGGGCCTGGAGCAGCATCAAACACTTGGGCCCTTGAATTTCACCGGTTGACTGAGAATCATCAGGCATGTTCCCTGGCCCATGTATCACTTGGGCGTTCCCTCTAATAGTTCTGGTTTTAAGATCTACAACAACCTATTGACAGACTTCATCTCCAAGTGAGAACTTGTAAGCAATTTGTTTTCTCTCCTGTTTTTGAACACTAAGGGTTGTGTTCATTGGGGCTTGGTCAGGTCATGCCCAGGGGTCACCAGGGCCACACCCAGCAGTGCCACAGTGGTGGGGTCAAGTTCCAGAGTCTCGGAGTCTCACTATGTGTGTGCTCCACCTTCTAGCCATAGCCCAGGCTTGCTCCCTCCCAGCCTCCTTCTCTGCCTCTCTCCCTCTTCCTTCCTTACTTTTCCTTCCTTCATTCGTTCATTTGTTCCTTCCTCCCTTTATTCCTTCCTTCTCCCTCTTTCCTTCCTTCCTTCATCCCTTCCATCCTTTCTCCCTCCCTCCCTCTCTCCCCCTCAGTTCCTTCCTTCCTGCCCTCCTTCCTTCCTTCCTTTCTTCCTGCCCTCCTTCCTTCCTTCCTTTCTTCCTGCCCTCCTTCCTTCCTTCCTTCATTCCTTTCTTCCTGCCCTCCTTCCTTCCTTCCTTCCTACCTTCCTTCCTCCCTTCTATCTTTCCTTCCTCCCTCTCTCCCTCCCTTCTTCCTTCCTTCCCTCACTCCCTCTCTCCCTCCCTCTCTTCCTTCCTACCCTCCTTTCTCTGTTAGCATTTTATATTCTTTTTATTTTCATTTTCTTCAATATCTGTGAATGATGACTTGTGTTATCATTTCCCAAGGATTAAAAGCAGCAACACTCTTGAGCCTTGGGCCTGTGATTCCTGCTTCTTTCATCTCCGGAGTCAAGAGAGGTTCCGGGTCCATGGGCACCCCACAAACTCTCCCTTTCTGGAGCACCGAGGAAGCAGGAGTCACACGGGTCCTGTGCTCCCGTCTCCACTGCCCAACACCTGCATGTCACTGACCTGTCACTGGACCATCACTGCTGGGTTTCTGGTCTCACTTCTAGAAACCTCGGAGGGGGACCCCAACCTGCCTTGGGCTACCTTGCACTTACAAATTACCGCAGCCAAATGGATTGTCTTGACAAAATGTAATGTTTTGTGACAGAGCCCCAATATGCATTTCATTCTTCAGGAGCTGCTCCAGGAGCTCGTTGGAAATATTAAATTAAGCAGCGTAACAGCTGAGAATAATTGGGTTTTCTGCCCTGTTGCCTGCGATTTTGTGTGTGGTGTTGGAGGCAGTCGGGCAGTTCTATGTGACTGGGGTGATGGAGAGTGATTGGGGTTCCCTGTAGCTTAGGGTGGGGGGATACAGGCTCTGGGATCTGTTGAGAACAGGGAGGCCCCAAATATCTTGGCTGGTGGGGGGCAGGGGGCTGGGCTAAGACATTCCCAGACAAAAGAAAAGTCTCTTTGTTCCCATTTCATGGACTGGGAAACTGAGTCTGGGATACCCTGCAAGAGACCAGCTGGGCTCAGACTTCCACTGCTGACACAGAATAGACCCAAGAACAGGGTCCAGCCTGGTCGCCTCCCTCCACTGTGACCCCAGGGCCCGAGTGCCCAGAAGTCTCTGCTGAGTGAATGTGGCCACTTGAGCCCTGGGTTCTCCATGCGTCCCTCTCCCGGGCTGTGGGTCCCAACAACCGAGCCTCCATCCGCCGAGTCTTCCTGCCCCACTCAGGGCCCAAGGCTGACTCTGGCGGCTCGTCCTGCTCTCCTCTGCCCTGTGCCCAGGGGTCTTGGGGAGTGAGACCCCGACTGCCTGAAGGAGGACTTCCAAGTACTGGAGTAGGACCAGATTCTGGAGTGGGAGAGAGAGCCCAGGGGTTCAGGGACTTGCCATCAACCGCAGATCCATGCCGGGCCCTATGGATGGATCCGTAGTCCCAGTGAGGGAGTGACCTGAGTACACAGAGCCAGGAGGAGCCCTGAGCACCGCCGGGTGGGGCCCGACAGGAGTCCTGGTCTTTACTCCTAGCCCGGCCCTCAGCTCCTAGGGTCACCTCCCTATACTTCTCTTCTTCGGAACCGACCTATGCATGGGTCCCCAGGCTCCGTCCCTGCTCTGCCAGACAGTCTGTCCCTCCCATCACTTCCTTCTGCTCCAAGGGTGTCGCAGACTGTCCAGAATAGGCCCCACTGAAACATCAGAAAGTGGCCACAGCTTCCTGCTGCCTGAGACTGGCCCCCTCCCTCTCATTCATGTAACATCCATGTATCACTCACAGGATGGGCATTTGGGGGGTGGTTGTTTGGGAGCTATGCTCAGGGCTTACCCTGGCTCTGTGTTCAGAAATTATTCCTGGCAGGGCGCAGAGGACTATATGGACTGCCAGGGATCAAACACCTCACCCACGGTACTAACATTCTGGGTCCCCATGGAATGACCGTTTGATCACTGTATCACTGTCTTCCCGTTGTTCATCGATTTGCTCGAGCATGCACCAGTAACATCTCCATATGTCCTGTCACAAGCAAGTATAGCTCAAGGGCATCTGCTTGCTCCAGGGACAGGAAGAACCTCAAACCATTCCTCAGGTCATGGAATTGAGGTCCATAATTGTTACTAGTTTTTGGCATAACAAATAGCACATACAAACACACACATGCACACACGTGCACACACATGCATACCTGTTCAAGCACACATGCACACACAAGCACATTCATACCCATTTACACACTCTTATACACATTTGTGTGTGCACACACTCATACACATACTCACATACACCATGTATGCACACACTCATGCACACATACACACATGCATGTGCACAAGCACACTCATATACCCATGCACACACATACACATGTATACACACAAAAGCATATTCATCTATCTCATGCACATACTCACATACACACATGTATGTGTGTGCACACTCATGTACACACACTCATGCGCACACACCCATGCACACAATACATACTCATGCACACATGCACAGACTCATGCACACACTCATGTACACACACTTATCACTTACACACAGACTCATGCACACACACTCATGCATATGCACACACATGCATACACACTCATGCATCCACACACTCATGCACGCACACACACTCATGTACACACACATGCATGCGCGTGCACATTCACAGCTTGAAGATGCCCTCTTCTCTCCAGATTCCCTCGTCTGATTCCGAGCGCCAGTTTCCTGCTCTTCATTTCACTGTAGGCTCACGTTTTTATTTGTTTGTTTCCCACCCCAAAGCCTTTCCACAGAGCAGCTGTGCCGGCACAAACTTCCCAAACGCGGCTGCCGCTGACATTGACGGGAAGAGTTTATGATCCCTTCCGAGGGGCCCGCAGATCTTTTTTTTAATAAGGTGCTGCTGTGACTCTGCCGCCCGCAGTGCCACAGAAATTCTTCTGTGAGCTGCCGTGCAACAGGGGCCTCCCACCCGCCTCCCTGCTCTTTGAGCAGCCGTCCTAATTGAGGGAGGTGTGGGGGTGTCTATCAGTACCTTTACATTCCTTTAAATTCCTTTTTCCTATACAGCAGGAAGAAGTCTGCTTCTAGGGGACCCTCATTCCAGGTCTGTGGGGCAGGGGTTCCTCCAAGTGGAGAAGGGGCCCATGTAAACCGGAAACCCTAGGGTGGGATCCTGGAGTCAGAGTTCAACAAGTGTCCCCAGGGCGGGTTCTGATGTGTAGCACAAAGGACGCTTCAAAAGGCGAAAATCACAGCTAGATCGTACCTGCTCCTATATGCCAGGAAATCAGCGCAAGGTTTGGAAAACAGAGTTGTTGGCACACAGCGTCTGGGCTCTGTCTTGGGTGCCAGCGACAGGTAGTTTGGCAGGAGGCACCAAAACTTGAGAGTTCAGTTCTCCTTTCTTCCTCTTTCTCCAGTTGGCCAACAAAGCCAGCAACAATCTCCCTTTTTTGCGTATATTCTTTCTCCCCAGCACATCATTTCTTCCTGCTTTTCTGCTCATCAACGTCTTTTCCTGGGATGTTCTTCCTGTCCCCAGACTCCTAGGCATACCTCAAAGTCCCACCAGAAGCTCCGGACTTTGTCCTGACTCTGAATGGCTCGCCTTTGCTTTGTTATTTGTGATCGTTGCCTGTCTCACATAGAATCAATCATCTGAGCTCCCAGCCCTCGACCACACACCGCCCGGGCACTATCTGGGGCCGTTTACAGGTGGGTGAGAGCAGATTTGGCGGCCTGCGTGCCTTCTGTATTCCCCTGGGCTTTTCTGGGGCAGGAACCAGGCCTAATTCTTGGCACAGTCAGTGGACAATTTTTTTTTCCGAGGGTCTAAAGTTCATGTTTCAACCACACGAAGATGAGATAACGGGAGGGACTCAGCAGGTGGGACAGAGAACTGGGAGAGGCCATCTCCCTCTGTCCCCACCTAGCCCAGCCTGTGCAGAGCTGGGGCCCCCATCTAGACTGCACGGACACTGCTGATGGCCCTGACTCAGCACCCAGGAGATACCTCACCTCAGACATCTGTAGGTTTGCAGAAGGCGCCCTGCAGCCCAGCTACCTTCATTTGTGGCACTGGAGGACCAGGAGGCTGGATGGTCCATCAGACCAGGCATAATGCCCTGAGCTAGCTGGTGCCTCAGGGCAAGTGAAATGTGTCATCATAGCCCAGTAGGAAACACTCATCCCTGTGCCTTGGCGCCACCTGCTTTGGCATCAACAGCTCTGACTTCCAGTCCCAGCCCTGTTCTTTCAAGGCTGTGTGTCTTTGGGGAAGTCGCCTTACCTCTCTGGGCCTCACCTTTCTTTCCTTCAAAACGGGACTCAGGAAACACGACTCAATACAGAGCTACATCTAATCATTGTGTCATTAGTGACCACCGCTGTTCATGGTTCTCAGGACTCTCTCTCTTGGTACTGCTGTCCCCTCCCACCCAGGGTTTCCTGCACCGTTGAACTCCCTCAAACTCTCCTCCGCGATGACGCCATCCCGCCCCCCTCTGAGCTTTCCCTCTTTCCTGGTTTGTATTTTTTTCAAGTCTCTTTGCTGAAATTCATTTCCCTGCCAATCTCCAATTTGATGCATCATCCCGATCACGCTATATTATGTTTGGCAACACAATGTGATGTGACCGTGGCTGGCGGTGACGGATGGGGTGCCCGTCAGCAAATGGAACAGCACCCAATCTCCTAAAGAGCATGGTTACGGAAACAAACAGGATGGCCTTTTAACTCATATTGATTTATTTCTGAAGAATGAGCCCCCGCTCTTACTTTTACAAGAGCTGTGATTAGAGGGGAGAATCACCTTTCTGGGGAGAGGGTACAATGAGCTCAAGGGCCAGGAGGGGTCTGGGGGAGCGGCAGAAAGAGGGCGTGGGAGACACTCCAGTGGGCCGGTAAGAGCCCATGAAGGCGTGGAGGTTCAGTGCATTCCATCCTCCCTCCTTCCCTGGATTATCCTCCTCCTGCTCCCTCCCTCCCCCATCCCTCCCTCCTTACCTCCTTCCCTCCCTTCATTCCTCCCCCTTCCTTTCCTTCTCTTCCTTCCTTCCTTCCTTCCTTCCTTCTCTTCCTTCTCGTCCTTCCTTCCCTTCCTTCCCTTCCTTCCTTCTCTTCCTTCTCTTCCTTCTCTTCCTTCCCTTCCTTCCTTCTCTTCCTTCCCTTCCTTCCTTCCTTCCTTCCTTCCTTCCTTCCTCCCTCCCTCCCTCCCTCCCTCCCTCCCTCCCTCCCTCCTTCCTTCCTTCCTTCCTTCCTTCCTTCCTTCCTTCCTTCCTTCCTTCCTTCCTTCCTTCCTTCCTTCCTTCCTTCCTTCCTTCCTTCCTTCCTTCCTTCCTTCTCATTCATGACTCTCAATCCGTCCTATTTACTCTTTACTTTTGCCCTCCTACACTTATCCATCTGTCTATTCATCAAGTATCCAACCCAATATGCCTTCTTACTTCTTTCCTCTCCCCTTATCTTTCCTTTTAGGTATTTCCTTTTAGGGTCCATTCACCCTTCCATTATCCATCTTGCCTACTATCAATTCATAATCTTCCCTTTTTTCTCTTCTCCCTCCCTCCCTCCCTCCCTCACTCTCTCCTTCTTCCTTTTTCTTCCTCCCTTCCTTCCTCCCTTTCTTCTTCCCTCACTTCCTGCCTTACCTCCCTTTACCTCCTGGCCAGGAGTAAGTGCTGGCCATCATGGCGTATGGCCTTGGTGCCACGGCTCCCCCAGAGAAAGAATCCTAGAAGCTATGGAGATGCCTCAGTGACCAGAGGATCTGACCTTTCATTGTGACATAATTTTAAAGCCGTGCTCCATGTGATGTACACAAGTGACTCTGAAAGTGGTCACTGAAGGCATAGTCCTGCTGTGTGATCGTAAAGTCAGGAGTCGGAACTGGAGTGATAGACATCATGTAGGGCGTTTGCCTTGCATGTGGCTGACCCAGGTTTGATCTCTGGCATCCCATATGGTCCAATGAGCACCATCAGGAGTAATTTCTGAGTGTAGAAACTGGAGTAACTACTATATATCACTGAGTATGACCCCCCAACCTAAATAAATAAACTTAAATTTTAAAAAATCATCAAGTTGTGCAGGCACAGTGTTGAAAGGATCGCACAAAGCAAACGCCTAACCAAGACAACAAAGTAATGCGGAGAAGAATGTTATCAGCATCAGGAAGCCGAATTTTCTATCATCTGACACCTTTCTGTTCATGAATGCTCCTCTCTCTCTCTCTTTCCACTCCTTCTTCCTCTTCTCCCTCTCTTCTCCCTCTCTCTCCCTCATCTCCATCCTTCTTCCCTTCCTCCTTCCTCTCTTTCCTGCTTAGACGATATTTTCTCTCTTCCCCTTCCCTCCTTTCTCTTTCTCCTTCTCACCCTCCCACACACGTATAAATCCCACCAAAGCAAGTGATTCATCTCTTTCATCACTGTTGTTTTCACAGGGTCTAACAGTTCCTGGCATGGGCTAGTGGGTACCATAAATCCTTGCAGCGGGATGAAGGTGATAAGAGTCACGGGCCAGAGACAGTACAGGAGGTAAGGCACTGGCCTGGCATGTGACTAACCAGATTCCATCCCCGGCAGCACAGGATCTTCTGAGCCCCACCAGGAGTAATTCCCGAGCACAGAGCCAGGAGTAAGTGCTGGCCATCATGGCGTATGGCCTTGGTGCCACGGCTCCCCCCAGAGAAAGAATCCTAGAAGCTATGGAGATGCCTCGGTGACCAGAGGATCTGACCTTTCATTGTGACTGTGATTTCCGGCCCCTATGGCCCACTGCACCCCACCTGTACTGCCAGCTTCCATCCTGGAGGACCCCACTGTCTTCAGGGCTCAGCCCCAAACCCTCTGGCCCCTAGTGGTGGGGAGTGGACTCCAGATCCTCAGGGAAGGTCATGGGAGGACAGTGCTGCCAAAAAATAGAATCATGGAAGGGGCCAGAGCAATAGTCCAGCAGGAAGGGTACTTGTCTTATATGGGGCCGACCCAGCTTTGAGTTCCTGACAACCCATAAGGTCCCAGGAGCCCCACTAAGAGTAATTCCTAAGTGCAGAGCCCAGAGGAAGCCCTGAGGCTACCAGGTGTGACCCCTGAACAAAAACAAACAAGTGACAGAGCCTGGCATGAAGGTTCAGCTCAGACTTTTCTCAGGGAGCTCAGCCCCGCTCCCATCCACATCTGTGACCACAAAGAAGTGGGTCTGGCTGCTCTCAGAGGGTCTCTGGGCCTTGTTTACTCTGGGATGGGGTATGTGTGTATATGTGTGTGTGTATATGTGTGTATGTGTATATGTGTGTATATGTGTGTATGTATGTGTGTGTGTGTGTCTCTCATGCTTCCCTTCTGCCAAATAGAATAATCATGACAGACTCCTTGGGCTGTTATCAGGGTCCACTCATCCATGGGAGCCAAGATACCTGAGCTCAGCCTTCCTGCGTGGTGGCTGGTGGGCGCAGAGAGACCTGCAGAGTGCCCAGAAAATCACCCAGTCCTGGGTACATGCCAGTGGTGTACAGTGCCCAAGCTGTGCCAAAGGCGAGAACTCATGAGAAGGGGCAGAGTGGAAATCTCCCGCCAGCCCCAAGGCCGCTCTCCAGCCTGCATCCAAGTGTCTGGCCCCGGAGTTGGTGGGGAAGGAGATGAGTGTGTTCAGAAGTGAGGGCCACGAGTGGGGGGGCTGCAGAGCCATGAGGCTCAAGCTTAAATTGAAATAAGCCAATGGTTGGTCACCAGGTTATGTCTTAAGATTGACTCTGGGGCTCAGTTTCCAGAAGGTTCCTGTTAGGTTACTTACTTTTGTTTTGTTTTTGAACCACGCCTGGCAATATTCAGGAATCACTCCTGGAAATACTTAGGGGACCCTATGGGGTGCCGGGATTGAACCCAGGTTGGCTGCATCCAAGGCAAACATCCTCCCTGCTGGTATGGCCCTGGCCCCGCTTGCAGAGGCTTTTCCTCCTTCTGATGCAGCTCCACCTCCTGGGCCAGAACAGTCCACACGCTCGCTATGGACACAGCCTTGGGACGATCCCCACATCCAACGTGATTCTGCAGTCCCTGATGGGGTTCCCATGCCACACAGAGCACCCGGGACCTACCTCCAGTTACCCCACGTTGGGCTTCATCAAGGGTGAGCGGAGAGATAGAACAGGGCGGCCATACATCTCACGTGCAGCTGACCTCACCTCTATCCTTGGCACCACATGGGGTCCCGTGAACCCCACCAGGAGGGAGTGATTACTGAGTACAGAGCCAGGAATTGCCCCGAGCATGGCAGGATGTGGCTCTAAGGGCCCTCTTTGACATTTCCAAACTAACACCCTTGATACTGTGCTTATAGTCCCCAGGATGTGGGTGCCAGGAGACACACACTGGGTGGTGTGGGAAGGGGTCTCCCTTGCTCTCAGGGGCCCCCCCACATCGCAGCATCTCTGTGTACCAGCCCCGGTCTCTCTGTGCCCAATGTCTTCTTCCAATGGCATGGGAGCCTATCCTGGGAGTAGTCATGGACTTGTTGCTCTTCCAAGACTCTCCCCCAAAGCACGGTCATGTGCCGAGACAACAGCCATGAGCCTCCCTCCTCGGGAGGAGAGACCCCATGGAACCAGACCCCCAGCATGGAAGAAGTACATGAGGGGCATGGCCCGCCCCTTTCCCATGGCCCCACCCCTTTCCCTCCAGCTCTTGTCCCAATCCCTTTGGAGAGGCTGTTCGGATCCTCTCCTGGAGCTCTGGGATCCAGAGAAGAATCTCCTGTGTCGTCTTTCTAGAACTAAGTCACAGGGTCTCCCCTGCTTTGGCCTCGCCTCAGAAAACCACTCCCAGCCCACTCCCCAGTAACCCCAGTGTTATCACCTGGTGCTCTAAAGGGAGTTATTATGACCAGGAAGCAGCAGAAGCCACCAGGGCCTTCTGGAAGCTTCTGTTTTGTCTGGGCTCTCTTTCCCTGCCTCTCTGTTTCCGGGGCTCCTGCTCCGTTTGCTGCCTTGTGGCTCAGAGACATTGTCACTCCCCCCTCACCCTCCTCCCCTCGCTGCTCCCCAACCCTCTCTCCCCCTTTCCTCTCTTTTCTTTTCTACAAGGAGAATGGAATCGCAAATATGCTGGGTAGGACAATGTCTTCAGCTAAGGAGGGATTATTGGGGTCATCTTTTATTAAGAAGAAAGCTATTGAAATGACGCACTTGAACATATTGCTATTAGAGCCTTGGAAAGTATTTCCCTCATTAGTGTAAAAGGGAAGAAGGGAGCTAGCAATCTTGTTGATCAGCGGTGGCAATTTATTTTAAACTGTCCATTTTCTGGATGTCAGGGGACGACTTTTATGTATAATCTTATTTCCAATTTCAACAAAGAACACTTCACTCATGTGCTGTGCGGGTTTTTTTTTCATAGACAATAACCGATTATAAAAGCTCTTCTCAACCACCCCCCCCATCTCGTAGTGGTGTTGACATATGGAAATGAATCAAAATGTAATACGCATAATTACAAGCATTGTAAGCAGGGTACAATTAGTGTCTCTTCAAACCAATGTTGTAATCAAAAGACACCACTAAAACAGTCCAAAAAGTGAGGGGGACCAGCCCAGGGATCAGACACGGATTGAAGGAAGTTTCTCCCACACTCTTGCCCCCCCACTTTTGTGTCTAGAGACGAGAGTCTCTCCTCCTGACCCTCTCCTAGTGGACGCCCAGAAATCAGTTCTCATTATTTTCCCCAGGTGAATGCGGACAAGGAAACTTTGCTTTGTCTTCAGATGACACGGGGCCTATGACAGGGAGGAGTCTCTGCAAAAGGGTAATCTTGGTGGCAGCAAGTATGTGGTGGGATCTTTCAAAGTCCCATGTCCTCAGGGAGCAGTTAAGGGAAACAGGGGCCACGGGACCAAGAGAACAAGGGACCAAGAGACCAAGAGTCCAAGGGACCAAGGAAACTCTTTGGTCTGGGCTATTAGGAGGCAATGAGTGTGTGTGTGTGTATGTGTGTGTTTGCCATGTGCGTTTGTGCATGTATGTGTGTGCATGTGTTTGTGTGTGTATGTTTGTATGTAACTGTGTTTGTGCATATATGTGTGCTTGTGTGTGCAATTGCGTTTGTGCGTGTAAGAGTGTGTGTGTGTATGTGCATGTACGCTTTTGATTGGTTTTTGTGGTTGCTGACATCATACTTGACTTTTTGATGAAATCCATTGCCAACATTTGGAAATCAGGAGGGGCGCATCAAGGCAGACTTGTCACTGTCCTCCGGAAGTGAAGGCAGAAAGGGTTGGAGGTGGCCCCACGGGGCATCACAAGGGACTGTCTCATACCCACATGCCCAGTAGGCGGTGAGGCTGGGGTGTTCCTGTCCCTGCACCCTTTGTTCCTGGCCCAGCCCCTCCCGGAAGGCTCCTGCTTCTGCCCCCAGTGATAGAACATGTGAGGCACAGGGTTGAGTCCTCTGTGTTTGCAGAAAACCACCAGACACCAGCCATTCTGCCCAGGCCTGTCCACTGCTTTTACCCTGGTCTCTTCTCTGAGGCATTTTCCACTCAAAAATCCCCATTGGTGCCCCTACCCTGGCCTGGCTTTGGTGTCTCCTGGGCCAGGAAGCACTACTGACCATGAACCCCGAACTTGCTCGTGGGTCCCCTGGGCCTCGCCTGGCCTCTTTGTGTGTGAGCCTCCCTCTCCCATGCGGCTCCCCAGCCTGCAGCCCCCAGAAAGGAAGGACCCGCCTCCTCTATGGCTGTTTCCCAAGGGCCTGGCACAGAATCTGGCACTGGGGAGGTGTGAAGTCCTGGTTTGGATTTCTGAATGAATAATTCAGCGAGTGTTGCCTCTTTGTCTCCATGGAGCCTGGGCCCGGGACCGGTGGTGCTCACTGGCCTGGGCCCGCTCTGCCCCCTGCACTTGGCCCAAACCACCCTCTAAAAGAGGGGTCTCACTGAGGCTTCACCAGGAAACTGATGGACCACCCAGATCTCCACCCCTTCCCCACAGAACCTAAATCTTTGTTGGCTGATAAACTGTGATGCCTCCTATCAAATTATAGGTTTGAACAAACCTCTACTTTAGTACCTATGCGGTACCTGCAGCTCTCCCACCCTACACTACATTTGTGAATATAAATATACCGGACATCTCCTACACTCACCTATGCAGACCCTACACCTGTCCATGCACCTACACTCTCCTATGCAGACCCTACACCTGTCCATGCACCTACACTCTCCTATGCAGACCCTACACCTGTCCATGCACCTACACTCACCCAGGCAGACCCTACACCTGTCCATGCACCTACACTCTCCTATGCAGACCCTACACCTGTCCATATGTCTACATTCACCCATGCAGACCCTACACCTGTCCATGCACCTACACTCTTCTATGCAGACCCTACACCTGTCCATGCACCTACACTCACCCATGCAGACCCTGCACCTGTCCATGCACCTACACTCACCTATGCAGACCCTACACCTGTCCATGCACTACACTCACCCATGCAGACCCTACACCTATCCATGCACTACACTCACCCATGCAGACCCTACACCTATCCATGCACCTACACTCACCTATGCAGACCCTACACCTGTCCATGCACTACACTCACCCATGCAGACCCTACACCTATCCATGCACTACACTCACCCATGCAGACCCTACACCTGTCCATGCACCTACACCCTCCTATGCAGACCCTACACCTGTCCATGCACCTACACTCACCTATGCAGACCCTACACCTGTCCATATGTCTACACTCACCCATGAAGACCCTACACCTGTCCATGCATCTACACTCTCCTATGCAGACCCTACAGCTGTCCATGCACCTACACTCTCCCATGCAGACCCTACACCTGTCCATGTGTCTACACTCACCCATGCAGACTCTATACCTGTCCATGCACCTACACTCACCTATGCAGACACTACACCTGTCCATATGTCTACACTCACCCATGCAGACCCTACACCTGTCCATGTACCTACACCCTCCTATGCAGACCCTACACCTGTCCATGTACCTACACTCACCTATGCAGACCCTACACCTGTCCATATGTCTACACTCTCCTATGCAGACCCTACACCTGTCCATGCACCTACACTCACATATGCAGACCCTACACTTGTCCATATGTCTACACTCTCCTATGCAGACCCTACACCTGTCCATATGTCTACACTCACCCATGCAGACCCTACACCTGTCCATGCACCTACACTCTCCTATGCAGACCCTACACCTGTTCATATGCTTACATTCTCCTATGCAGACCCTACACTCACCTATGAAGACACCTACACCTGCCCATACACCTACATTCACCTCTGCAGACCCTACTCCTCTCCATACGCTCCATCTACACTTAGTTCTATGCATACCTCTACACCTACACTCACACATCCCTCTATGCCTATACTAATACCTATACGTTACATCTACACCTACACTGACACCTACATCTTCATCTATGGTTCACCTGTGCCTACATCAATACCTATGTTACACCCAGCCCTAGAGATCCACATATACTTATACTTAACCCTTAACCTACACCAATACCTGCACCTACACTCATACTTATACTGACCCTTAAACCTAAAGCTACACCTACAGATAAAGCTGTGCCCACACCGCTTACACCTTCATTTATGTCTGCACCTACCTATAAACCTGTTTAAATTCATTCCTATAGCTACAACTTCATCTATACTACATCTACATTTATGGCTACATTTACATTACCCTATACATTCCTCTAAACCTTCATATACCTGCATCTTCAGGAATATCTACACCTTACTCTGCCCTTCTCCTTCCACCTACACCTTAGCTGCACATGCCCTGATACTTATCCTACACTGTGCTCCTAGAGGAACACCTCCACCTACACTCATGCTATATCTACACTTGCACCTGTACTCACTGCACTTACATCCAGAGCTTCTGTTATGCCTATCTGTCAACCTATAGTCACCCTGAACCTGTAACTACCCCTGTACATATGTCTACACACACCTGCATCTACAGCAACCCCTGAACTACACAGCATTTACACTCACACCTACATTTGGAAACAACTTCAAGATCCATCTCTAGGGCATCGTGTCCACACACTGTAGAATGTCAAACATGAAATATTCTGAGGCCAGGAGCATGTGGGCAGCCATTGCTTCCCACGTAGAAGAATCCAGCCTGCTAAGAACATGGCAGCCCGCGGAATAGTACAGGTTGCCAGGGAGCTGACCTCTCTCTTCTCCACATTCAGAACCTTGCATCAAAGGTTTGTGTTGGTCAGGTTGCGTTCTTCTAATATCTTTGGCATGAATATCTTTGCTATTAATTATATCCTCTCCAAAGTGATGATTTGACTATAAGCAGATACTGTGACTGTAAGCAGATCTCCCTTATCCTTTCATTTCTGTGTGATTTCCTGAGCCTTCTGCCTGGTGCCCTGACTCTGCCCTCTACTCCTACACCTGCAGCATGCAGTGGGCTAGGTCAGGTTCCATCTCTCTCATTTGAGCAAATCTCCACTTAGCCCTTTTCATCTTTATAGTTTCAGGAACCAGGACTCCTTATTATCTGAATTTTCTAGCTATTTGATCATGAAATGGGTTTATCCAAAATTCCTGTGAGAAGGCACCATTAAAAAAAAGCTCTCTCCTATGTTTGGGAAACTAAGGCCAGAGGCATGTTGGAGGGAGCTGGAATTCTGAGGCAGGGATGAAAAATGAAATTGAGCTTATATAAAATGGGTCTATTGATGTTTGATCACTTGATCACTTGAATCCCGTTATTCATCGATTTGCTCGAGCGGCGCCAGTAACATTTCCATTGGACCCTATCACGTGCCAATGTAGCCCAATGGCATCTGGTTGATTCAGGAATATGAAGAGCCTCAAACCATTCCTTCAGGGTCTTGACAAGGAAGTCTGACCATCTTGTAGTATTGATGTTTATAGCACTTTATTCATAACAGCTCTAAGCAGAAAACCCGTTCAAAGGGAGAAGGGTTCAATAGACGGTATACATTGGAGTGCTATGCAGTCAGGAAAAGAAACAGACCATTTACATGCCACCTCAGGGATGGCCCTCAGGGGCACTGTGCTAGATGAGACAACCAGTCTGTTTGCTAATATTCACCTTGAATCTGTAAATATTCCAACTCATGGAAGAGGATGTTATCTTTGAATGTTCTCAACAAAACACAGTTATCTCTGTAAAGAAAAACTTGAGTTATCAGAGTCGGTGGTTGGGATTAGAATAAGGTGAAAAGGGACATTATTTAAAGGCACACATGTGATAAAACTTCAGAACAGTCTATGCCAAACAATAACAACAACAAAATAAAGCCCAACGGATTCATATTAAAGCAAGAAAATCCAGAACAGGACACACCAGGTAACA
Organism: Cryptotis parvus; assembly: GCA_021461705.1. Taxonomy (NCBI): domain Eukaryota; kingdom Metazoa; phylum Chordata; class Mammalia; order Eulipotyphla; family Soricidae; genus Cryptotis; species Cryptotis parvus. Next base: position 309,425 of record JAJIBD010030486.1, on the reverse strand, counting down.
GAACTGCCCAACTGCCAATGTGGTGACTTTATTACAGTTTCTATAAGACACGACCACTGGGGAACCTGAGTGAAGGGAAACTACTTGACTACTTTGGAAACTACAGCCCTCATGACTACTTTGGCAATTTCTTGTAAATTGTGAACTATGTCAAAATAAAATAGTATTTAAAAATTCAAAGAAAAGTATAAATTCAAAGCATGTACACCAAAGTCCTTAGAGGGGATAGAGAAGCAGTTGGGGGAGTCTTCAAGAGAAGCGAACAATTCACTTTAATACCCCACTGGACGTTCCACAAAGACACGATTAGCAGTTGAAAGACAAAAGCCAATAAATGCTGGTGGCTTGTGTTACAGACACGTTTGGGCAGTGCTGGTCAAGAGGGTCTTTATCGTACAGAACTACAGGGCTCCATTTCTGGAGTCACCCGTGTCAACTTCCTCTCTGAAGCTATTGCCTTAAAAAAAAAACCCTGCACATTGCTCAGGAAGACCCATTCCCACACATACGCAAATCCTCGGATTCAATACCCCAGCCCAGGTCACTGCACTCACCAAGCAGATACAGAAACAATTTGGACTCTGTTTCAGAAGCACGAAGACCATGTTGTGGCAGGGAGAGAGTAAATTCCAGGGACAGCGTCTGTTACTTGGAAGGAAGGACAGGGATAGTGCCTGTTACTCAGAAGGAAGGACAGGGACAGTGCCTGTTACTCAGAAGGAAGGATGGGGGCAGTGCCTGTTACTCAGAAGGAAGGACAGGGGCAGTGCCTGTTACTCAGAAGGAAGGACAGGGACAGTGCCTGTTACTCAGAAGGGAAGGATGGGGCAGTGCCTGTTACTCAGAAGGAAGGACAGGGGCAGTGCCTGTTACTCAGAAGGAAGGACAGGGGCAGTGCCTGTTACTCAGAAGGAAGGACAGGGGCAGTGCCTGTTACTCAGAAGGAAGGACAGGGACAGTGCCTGTTACTCAGAAGGAAGGACAGGGACAGTGCCTGCTACTCAGAAGGAAGGACAGGGACAGTGCCTGTTACTCAGAAGGAAGGACAGGGACAGTGCCTGTTACTCAGAAGGAAGGACAGGGACAGTGCCTGTTACTCAGAAGGAAGGACAGGGACAGTGCCTGTTACTCAGAAGGAAGGACAGGGACAGTGCCTGTTACTCAGAAGGAAGGACAGGGACAGTGCCTGTTACTCAGAAGGAAGGACAGGGGCAGTGCCTGTTACTCAGAAGGAAGGACAGGGGCAGTGCCTGTTACTCAGAAGGAAGGACAGGGGCAGTGCCTGTTACTCAGAAGGAAGGACAGGGACAGTGCCTGTTACTCAGAAGGAAGGATAGGGACAGTGCCTGTTACTCAGAAGGAAGCAGAATTTCAGTACCAGGGCCCACCTCCTCCCAATGAATCACAGATCCTGGCTTGAGGAGGCTCAAGGATCACTCGATGTTTCAGCCATTAGGTGAACACCGATGGGGTCCCCTCTCCAGGGGACACATAGGTAGTGGGAATGACAACCATCACTCTTCCAGGGCCATACTTGTGCGGCACTACATACATGTGCAACACTAAAGACATGTGAAACACTATATACATGTGAGACACTACATACATGTGAGAGATGACACACATGTGTGATACTACATGCAGGCAGAGTCATACATGTGAGGCATTACATACATGTGAGATACTACATACTTGTGAAGCAATACATACATGTGCAACACTACATACATGTGCAACACCATATACATGTTTAATACATGCATGTGCAACACTACATACATGTTTGAAAAGACATACTAGAATAGAAAGCCCTCAGTACACATGTGCAGTCATGAACACAGTGCGAACGGGCATTGTGAAGGATGGAAATGGAGAGAAGCAAAAATTCAGTAACTAAAGACTTTTAGTTACCCTGTTGGTTAACACTCTAATGTATCTGTGCATGTGCAAGCATGTACCCGCAGGCACTGTGCCCCATAGACATGTGTATACATGCATACATACACATGATCGCAGATATGCCTGTGCAATGCTATATATGTGCTATGTGTGCAACTGTGTACATATGCATGAACACAGATGTGCATGAGAAGTGACCCCTGAGGAGTGACCCCTGAGGAGTGACCCAAAGTGACCCTTGAGGAATAACCCCAGAGCTCAGAGCCAGGAGCAAGGCCCACGCACAGTTACCCCCAAAAGTAACAACTTAAAAGCAAATTTCCTGACACTCTCTGTGCCTTTCAGCCCTTATGAGTGTGGGTGGATCAGGGAGAGGGTACACGGAGGCGTCCCTGGGCCCAGTTCACACGTGAGAACATTGGAGGCAGCCAGCAGGTCGTTCCAAAGCCTGAGTTCCAAAGCCTCCCGTGCCCCCAACAGGCCCCCAGTTCCATCCTGACCACTGGCCCCTTTTCTCAGGGGGCTCCTGCTCACAGCCTGGCCCCAGCCCCTTAAAGCTTCAAGTTTCGGGGACACTGAGAGTCAGCAGCGCGAGCTGGGTCTGAGTGTGTGCACGGTGTGCAGCAGCGCTGGCGGGCCGTGGGCTTTGCTGAACTGATACATGCTGGCTCCACCCGTCTCCAACTGACCCAGGTGTGAGGCTGAGTGCGGGCGCCAGGAGGATTTTCCCATTGGAGGTCCCCCGCGCTAACTCTTCGGAGAAGTCTTAATCCCTCGATCACTTTTATTAATCTCATTACAATCTTCGCAGCACTGGTTACATCCTTCTTATCTCGCAGAAGCGTCCTGTCACTTGGGGAATGTTTTCCTCTGCTCTTACGTATTCTCCCTCCCTCTCCCCTTCTCTCTCCCTCTCTTTCTCCCTTCTCTCTCCCTCTCTCTCTCCCTGTCTCTCCTCTCTCTCTCCCTGTCTCTCTCCCTCCCTTCTCTTTTCCTCTCTCCCTCTTTCTCTCTCTCCCTCTCTCCTCTCTGTCCTCTCTCTCTCTCCTCCCTTCCCTCCATTCTATTTCCTTCCCCACTCCAAACATGCTGTTAGAACCCCAAACTCCTTAGAGGAAGCTTCCCCACCACCCCCCCTGGACATTCTCACCTGTCAGCAGAGATTGAGGCATGGGGTGCCAGCGCCCACCCTGGCCACATGGCGGGAAGAGGTGAGCACACACAGGGCCACCATGCACTCCCACTATGGGGGTGAGTGCTCAAACACGTCTCCTTTGAGACACCTTTCGGCTGGGCTCTGCCAAGATCCCCGCTTCAGGGATGAGGAAACTAAGCCCCTCATCAATGAGGGCCTCAGTCAGGAGATTGGAACTCCGGATCTGCTCTGTCCACACCTCAGTCTCTCCCACAGTGCTTGAGGGGGGAGTCAGTGGGCAAAAGGGGCACAGCCATCCCCTAACCTAGTGAAATGAAATGACAAGAAGCGAGCTCATGGGAACTGTGGACCCCTATGCCAGTGACCTCTGCAAACGAGCCCTCAGGGGACTGAAAGGGGGCAGTAGCAGACATCTGCGGTCTGGCGCTGCCCATCGCCCTGACTCTGGTAACTGGGATCTGGCCCTGCCTGTGGCCCCGACTCTGCTAAATGGGGTCTGGCACTGCCCGTCGCCCCAACTCTCAGTAGTTGCTACAGCCAATTCCTTCCTCTCTGGGTGCCGCATCCTTCCTCTCATGTCCAGAAAGAGGTGACTGCAAAGAGAGGGCTCCACTGACCCATCTTTCTGGAAAGGCAACATTATGGTAGAAGCCAAGAACGTTTCTGAGTCAGCTGCCCTGGAAGGGAGGGTTTTTGCATGGAGGGACACCCCAAATCCTGCTCTGCTACCAACCTAGAGCACTGGGGGAGTCTCATACACACAGCTTCAAGGTGACACAAGAAGGTGACCCCAACACACACACACACACACACACACACACACACACACACATGAGTGTGCGCATATGCCTCTGCACACACAATCACTGCTCTTCCACCAAGCCCTTGTACAAAGAGGAGTGTCCCTGAGGTCTGTTTCCATACTGATGTTTACTTTTTTTCAGCTTTTTGGGTCATACCTGGCGATGCTCAGAGGTTAGTCCTGACTCTGTACTCAGGAATTACTCCTGGCAGTGCTCTGGGGACTTACAGGATGCCGGGATCGAACCTGGGTGGGCTGCATGCAAGGCAAATGCCCCTCCCCACTGTACTATTGCTCCGGCCCCTTACACTGTGGTGTCTTGCTGGGGCACAGAGGTTGGCTTTCATGTCCTCTTTCACGTTTTTCCTGGCCACCCCCTTGCTGGCTCCAGGCACCCCCTTCATCTACCATCCCCTCTACTCTGGAGCATTCACCGCCTCCCTTTTGTCTGACGTGAAGCTGGACAAGGCCAGAAGAGAACATCACGTACTGAACTTAGAAAATCCAAATACCCCGGTCAGCTTTGAGCCTCCTGAAATCCACTCTCTGATTGCTGCCACGCCCAAAGGTCATGTGTTTCCCCCAGAACGTTATTAGAATGAGAGAAGGAAATAAAGAAAGGAAAGTAGAAATGTTTACAAGGATGACTGGGGAGAAGTGCAGCGGATCTTCCTGGGAACGTACAAGGTGATGCAGTAATTGCTATGGAAACTAGTCATTATAATTCAATAAAGGGAGGGGGCTCATTGTTACCTGTGACTCACGAGTCATGTTCTTTCCATATATTAGCATAAAATCATGCCCCACTTAGAGTCTCGGTGTGTTCACCAGCTCTGCCTTCACAAAGGCTGTGTCGGGCACAGCAGAGATGAAGGCCTGGAAAAGAAGGGGAGAAGTCACTTTGCACCAAATAGCTCTCTAGTTTTCATTCCTGGGGAAATGTTGAATGTTTCTGCAGGACGTGTGAGCTGATGGGGAGATCAGGGAGCTGTGTGCCCGAGCATCGGAGAGTCCCTGCATTCTTGCTCTCTCTCCCTCTCTCTTTGCTCTCTCTCTGTCTTTCTCTAGCTCTTTTCTTCCTCCCCTCTCTCTCATTCTCTCCCTCTTTCTCTTGCTCTCTCTTCTCTCTCTACTCTTGGTCTCTCTCCCTCACACTCCCTCCTCTCTCTCTTTCTCGCTCTCTAGCTCTCTCTTGCTCTCTCTCTCTCTTGCTCTCTCTTGCTCATGTTCTCTATCTTGCTCTTTCTTTCTCTCTCTCCCTCTCTTTGCCTCTCCCTCTCTCTTGCTCTCCCCCTCTCAGCTGAGATGTGACTGAATGCCATCACTCTTCTCTGTGACATGAGGAGGGAGCACAGTCACGTGGTCCATCACACATGTTGGTCTGTGCGACTCTGGGGCCCTTGGGAGCTAGTTATTGGGAAAGTTGGGCAGGCACTAGTGGGGACACCCCTTGCAGGTCTCTTCAGATTCTTCACACTTGAAAACCAGGTCCAGACCAAGGCAAATGCTGCCTCCCACCCCCTGCTAGGCTGCCGGCTGCTTAGACGCCTATTTCCAGCCCAGGGATATAAAGGAAACCAATTCCGAGCGGCGGGTGTGTGTGCAGTGTAAGTGGGCAGAGACTGCAGAGTATCATGATAAAAATACTCTGACAGAGCTCGCTCCATCCTGAGCCCAGAGATGGGGACCAGGGTTAGAAAGTAGGTGGGGCCCTATCTAGCTCTGGGTGGGTACCTTGGTGAACACATTCTTCTCTTTGAACCTCTCAGACTGGAGGCATCCATACACACACCATACCCACAACGAGTGGTTCCCAGGTGACCCTCCTACCCTCAGCCTGCAGGAAGACTTTCAGGGCCCATAGGCCAAGGGAACTGTTTGTCCATTTGCTTGGCAGGTCTGGTGCCCCCTACCCTGATACCAGTTGCTCATCCTGGTCTGTATGGTCCTTCCCAAAGTTCCCGGTGCCAGCACAGTTCTCACTATTCCTGTCAGAGCTGTTGGTGGGATTTTCTTCCCCCAGTCTGTCTCACCCCCAATATCTCCCCTTGTCCCCAGAGCCCAAGAAGGGTGCAATTTCTTGCACTGGTTATTTTTACTTCCTGCTACAGCCTTTGACTTTTCCGGCTCAGTCACTCCTGGGCGCGCCCTGGATTGAATGCTCTCTCTTAAGGACCTGGCTGGTTTAGCTGTACATCTCCTTCCTTTACCCAGCCTGCACTTTGATCTCCCAGAAAGAAAGAGCTTTCTGACTGCCAGTGTGGACCCAAATACTGCAGGGGGTAAAGGCTTGCCCAGACCCTGTCTCCAAGCCTGGATACTCTTAGAATCCTTCTGAACACCAGGATCCAGCAGGTCAGTTCCCCCAACTCTGAATGGGTTGGTAAGATGGAATCTTTCCCATCCTTACCCTGGAAGCTAAATCCCATTGCTAAGAGAGAATCCGTGAGCTCCATTTGTTAAGTTGCTCCCATTTATGAGCTTTCCTTCAACATCGGCATCCTACTGCCTGCCTGTATAGAATCTTCAGAGAAGAATTATCTAGTGGATCCCATTTTGCATACAGGAAGCTTTACCTAGATTAGAAACTCTACAGATTTTAGTGTATGAAAGAATCTGAACCTTATCTGAACCCACCATAATATCTGGAGAGATTCTTCTTTCAATGGAGCCTCATCTGGTGTTGTTCAGAGGCTACTCCTAGTTCCTCCAAACATGGGTGGTTCTGGAGATCTTAATGTTCCCAACCAAGAATTGTTGAGAGAATGACTGAATTCCTTCTCTGCAAGGAGATTGCTTCACAATCCACACCCAATGGCAAGGGGCACCCAGTAGAATTCTGATGAGAATTGTTGATGGAACCCATCAGAAGGTCTTATTGGGAATCCTTGTCAGATGTGCAAGATGCCAGATGCTCTGTTCGAGGTCACTAGAGTCTGCGCCTAAACATGTGTGTGTGGCAGTGTTTGAATTCATGTTTGATCACCATTTTTGTGGGTGCAGTGAATTTGTGTTTGATCGCTACCTTTGCAGGTGCAGTGAATTCATGTTTGATCACCACCTTTGTGGATGCAGTGCAATAAGTACTTGGTGGCTATCAGGGGAATCACTCACCAACCTTCAAGGGTCCAGTGTGGTCCTCTAGGACAAAGAATCCTTTGGTACAAACAGCAGAGGAGTCCACAGACAGGTTCTCTCAGTCTGAGTTTTCTTCTCTGCCTTGACTGACAACCTTGTGTTGAATCCCATTTTCTGTTTACAGAGGAACAAGTAATCATTTTCTTTGTAAGTTGCCAAACATCGGCATCAACTCTTGGAGGTATTTGCAAGGTCCGAGTGCATGAGATTCATTTCACCAGACACTGCCAAATGAATGACTCTTCCCAGCACCTTGAATGCCTCTTCTTGGCTCTTATGTTGGTCCCAGTTTTGCTCTCTCTCTCTCTCTCTCTCTCTCTCTCTCTCTCTCTCTCTCTCTCTTTCTCTCTCTCTCCTGGCACTTTGCCTTCTGTGGTCAATCCAAGCCAGTCCCAAGGACACTGGAAAGGCTCATTGGAAACACTCGCCGTGAAGTGAAGACAGAACTGGCCGTGGGTCTGACGAATGGCTCCCATCGCATTCGAACTAATGCATTTCCCAGCTGAAGCAGCTCCAATTTGTTCTTTGGGAACCTCTCCTGCCTCAATTCACTCCAGCCGCATTCCTCATCTGGAGGTCCAATTGCCTGCAATAGAATCTGATGTTCCTTTCGCCAAAGATCCCCTGCTCATTCCGTTCAACCTGCTGTGGGAATGGGTCCAAGGTTTGGAGACGTCTGCTAAAGTTGCCTGTGGTAACCAGCACGCAATTGTCCTCGCTGATTTTATCATTGGCTTGATTCTTTCCATTTTGGCTTTCTTCGAAGTGACACCCACACCTCCAGCTCTCTCTAGGGAGTGAGCACAGGCCATTGGTTTCATCAGAAAAATGAAGGAAGGTTCACAGAAGACTCAGCCAGTGGGAGGAAGACCCAGGTACCTTTTACACTAGAATCACACCCGGACTACTTGTCTCTGTTGCCAAGTGAGCTCTACCTTTGCTTTTCTCTGATTGGACAGAGCAGGACCTTGAGCCTGGACCTTGAGCCTCACGCAGGAAGATGAGGGCAATACCCCCAGAGACCCAGAATTCAAGCTTTTCTCCTTCCCAATAGCACATTTTCTAAGATGCAACTCAACGCCTGAGACTTCTAGGATCAGAGAGTTTGTGCAACTTGTGAAATTTGAGTTTGGAGATCTAGAAGACTGGAATCGAGTGGTGAAGGGGTCTCAAAACGAGAGAAGCCACTGGGCTGATAACAACATCAGGATTTAGTCATTGTGACTGTTTTCATGTTCAAGAACATTGTTACAGCTCCTTGGAATCACTAAAAGTGAAGAAACTAAAGTGAAGAATTGGACACGTCTGGATTCTTTTGTCCCCTCCCCGGCCCTCCTTATAACATTTATTGTTATTTCCACATATGGTGCCCTCAGAAAGGGAAACTGCTTATAAAGCTTCAATTTGTCACTCCAGGAAAGGGGCCCTAACCCAGCTTTCCCCAGGATGTGGGCAAGTAATGAAGGTAGAATAATGTGTGGATTCAACGAAGTCGTGAGGGATCAGAGTTTGGACATTCAAGTCAGTGAAACGATAAGGAGTGGTGGGGATGGGGCAGATGGGGAATTATTGCCAACTCGGTCCTGGGGCTGATTATTACCCAAGCAACGAGGAGATGGTTGCTTTGAAAGGAAGGTTCCTATTGCAATAGAGAGACCCGAGATTCTAGTTTTCAATGTTGCTCAATAATGCAGTTCTCACAAGGACCACAGGCCAACACGGTGTACAGTATTAGCCTAAAGGGCCCTGTGGAACTCAGTGTACCTTCGTTCACACTCTCTCAGTAGGAGATGGTCAAAGAACCACACAGGGATTAGGAGCGAGCACTGCAGCCAGAGCACGTGCTCCAAACCCCAGCTCCGCTCTTGCCTTCTGCACAACCTTGGTCAAGTTACCAACCCCTTGGTGCTCAATTTCCTCCTCTCTACAAGAGAGGTGTTGCAAGAATCCCTCCTCTGTGAGGTTCCAAAGGGTTGCCATAGGGTGGGGGAGGCTGCTTAAAGACCTGCAGTGCTGGGTTTATTTGAGGGAAGACTTGAGACTTAGTACTCAACACCACGACCTTGTACTCAGTACTTGAGACCACCATGAGTACCACCAGGATGGGACGCCCCACCCCCAGCCACGAATCCTGGATTATCCTCAGTGGAGACTGAGTGCAGCCTCCATTCAAACTAATAATCAATAATAATAACGAACGAGTTCCAATCCGCCCAGTCTTTGAGAAGTCAACGTTCGTCAGCATGGATAAAGAACTTGGCTAAACTCCCTTCTGCTGGTCAACCCCCAAGCATCAAGATCTTTTTCTGAGAGTGTTGTTCAATCTTTCTTCTATGAGAGGGGCTGGGGTCAGGCAGAAGAGGCAGAAGTCCTAGCTCCATTTCGAAGATGAGAAAACTGAGGCCCAGGCTGGAGGAGTTTCTCAGCCAAGGCCACACAAGCATTGCTACCTCACACGGCTCCAGCTCAGGACCATTTTGAGAGCACTGTAACTGTCTCCTTTCAGAGGCTGTCCCGCTCGTCCTAGCTCTGCCAGCACCAGATCCCAAACAGAAACTGCCACAGGGCCAGATGTCCCATGAGGCAAATGACAATGAGGTGCCTTTTTATTTTCAGAGTGAGAGAGGGGCTGGGGGACGGAGGGGGAAACAACTGTTCCCATCACAAATTCCTCTCTGGCCCTCTTCCCAGATTGGGAGTTTCTGGCACGGCTGGCAAGACTCTCGGGCAGTTGAGAAGAAGGAGCGTGTGCTGGGCAGCCTCCGAAGTGCTGAGACCCTGCACCAGCCAAGCTAGTTTCCAATGGAATCCGCTGTGGTTCTGGAGGCCAGTCCACAAGGGCAAGGCGGGGCTGTGAGATAGCTGGGTGGGCTGTAGTGCGAACATGCAGGAGGCTCAGTTTCAATCCTCAGCACCCCCGGATGTGCCAAAATGCAAAAGACAGAAAATAACGGCCGGGCCAGGGGAATATAGCTCAGTGGCAGAGCACAGGAGACCCTGGGACTCATCCTTGCTACCAAACAAAGGAAGTGCAGGAGTCCCTTGGGCAAAACTGATAGAAAATTTCAAGGAGCCTCAAGGAAGAGCAGGAAGCCCAGCACAGGCCCTTCTGAGCCCAGGGCCACTGGGACTGGTGGAAGTGAAGGCCATGGGCCACAAGCCTTCCCAGAGCCTGTCACCCTCTCCCTAGAACCCCCTCATCCCAGGCCACCCAGCGGAGAACGAAGAGGGGGTTAAAAGACGCTCCCCCTCCCTTCGCTATGTCCTGGTGAGATAAAACCACTGCTGGGAGACCCAGGACAATTTTTATATAGGATTAGAAAACAAAAATCAATATTTAATTATCTGTAAGCTTTTTATGTGGCTGAATCTTTAGTACCCTAACGGGGGGCGCGGGGCTGCAGAGGCAAAAAGTAAGTCATTAAAGACGGAGGATCTCAGGCCATCCCTTTGGAGAGCGGGGCCATAAATAGAGGACATTATCAGTCCTCGCATGCACCCATTGTTATTTATCTTTACAATCTCTATTTACCGCTATTTATAGCACATTTCCCCCATATATTAGGAGGCCAGGTTAACTTTAACGGAGTTCATGAAAAGAGGTACTTAAAACTTTGGAACATGCTTATGTGGACAGATGGCGGGTTTTCAGGAGCTATAGGGCCCAGAAGGCCCATCTGAAGGGTGTTGATTTTTTCCCCCTTGCTTTTTTCCTTATTGCCTACACTGTCTCCCAGGCAGGCTGACCGGAGCCTCCCCCCCCACACATATGGGTGGCTGCGTCTCAGAGGTCAAAGCTTGGGGGAGAAGGACCTTCTGATTCCCAGCTTCCCAGCTCACTGCAAACCAGCGGGATTTTTCTTCTTTTTTTGGTTGTTGTTGGCTGACCAGTAGTAAAGTTAACTTCCCCAAGGCTAGATGCCACTACCTCACCCAGGGAAATCCCCCGTCTCCCACTGATGTATGTGTATGCACCTCTGATTATAGCTTACTTCTGCAGGGACAGAGAGCGGACCACCCCAGCTTGAAGCTTACCCAGACCCATGTGCAGCCCTGACTTAGAGGCACACTGAAAGTGGGTATTTCTAGGGGCCAGAATGATGGTTCAGTGGCTAGGGCACTTGCCTTGCACCCAGTCAACTGAGTTTAAGTCTTGACACCCTGTATGGTCCCTTGAGCCCCAACAGGAATGACTCCTTAGCACAGAGCTAGGAAAAGCCCTGAGCGCTGCCGGGTGTGGCCTGTTAAGAAAATTAATAAAGGGGCTGGAGCAATAGCCCATTCATTGCTTAGGGCGTTTGCCTTGCATACGGCCAACCGGGTTCAATCCCGGTATCTCATATGGTCCCCTGAGCACCTCCAGGAGTAATTCCTGAGCAAAGAGCCAGGAGTAACCCCTGAGCGTCGCCGGTGTGAACCCCCCAAAATAAATGAATAAATAAATAAATAAATAAATGAATAAGTGAGCAAATAAATAAGCAAGTAAGTAAACAAACAAATGAATGAATGAATGAATGAATAAGTGAGCAAATAAATAAATAAGTGAATGAATAAATGAATGGATGAATGAATGAATGGATGAATGAATGAATGAATGAATGAATGAAAGAACAAAGTGGGCATTTATTTCGCCAGTTGAGGTAGCTTAGAAAAAACAGCATTATTAGACTGCCATGGCTGTGAATTCCTGGAGTTGCCTAACCAGGACAGTGGATGAGCCTCTCTGAGCCCCAGACTTCTCACTGAAAATGTGGGACTAAGCCTAGTGCTCACAGACTGCAATGAGAGGGGAATAGGGAATTGCATGGTCCAGAGCCCGGGAGAAGGCATGGGAGCTGGTGTGGTGTCGTTCATCCTGGGAACCCGGTGTTCAGTGCTAATATGAGCAAGGCGAGTGAATGGAACATAAACATGGGGTTGGATGGGGCGCTGTGAGAAGGAACAAATGTATGAAAGCCTGGGAGAGGCCGCCATCTCTGGAAGCAGAGCTGAGTCCCAGGAAATATAATCTAGAGAAGGATCAAAGGCATTCTTGTTTTGCTTTTGGACCACACCCAGCTGTGCTCAGGAATGACTCTTAAATCACTCCTGGCAAGTCAGGGGGACCATGTGGGGTGCCAGGAATAGAACTTGGGTCAGCCATGTGCAAAGCAAGTCTCTTACCCGCTGCATTACCCCTCCCATCCCTAAAGGCATTCGTGTTTGTTCATTTAAAAAAAAATAAAACTGGGGATAGAGAGCTCATAGAAGGGTTAAGGTGCTTTACTGTACATGTAGCTGACTCTGGGTTGATCCCTTGCATCTCGTATGGCTCCCCAAGCCCTACAATGGAATGACCCTGAGAAGAGAGTTAAGAGTAAGCCCTGAGAACAGCCAGGCATGGCCTCCAAGCCAAAGAAATTATAAAATTAAAAATTAGGCTTTTCCAGATCTAGGATCTGTAACTATCAGCATGGTAGTATTTCATCTGAATTGGGGAAAGTTCATTGCATACATAGCACTGGGGACTATGGTATATTGGGACTATTTGAAAAGCATAAAAAGTTTAACTGTACCTCACAGCCATCAGCAAAATCAAGTCCCAATGGACTGAAAGGAGGAAAAAGGCATAAAACTCTGAGGCCCAGGTGAAAGTATGGATTAGCAAATTATTATTTCCAGAAGTGAGGGTGTTTCTAAGTATAAAAAACAAGACAGGAAGTCACAAAACAAGACATAAATTGGTTAAATGTCATAAAATTAAAAATATTCAGAGGTTAAAAAAATAAAATACAATCCCCTGGTGGGAACTTTATTAAAAAGCTTACACTTTTATATATAAAACCCTTGTATTATATATATTATAGTACATAGGTATATAAGATATGTCATGTACTATATTTTCTATAGTATATAAGTTTAATATACACTATCACTTGTATCACTTGTCTTGTATCACTTGTCTTCCTGTTGTTCATTGATTTGCTCGAGCAGGCACCAGTAATGTCTCCATTAGTTGGGAATGAGGTCCATTATTGTTACTGTTTTGCATATCGAATATACCATGGTTAGCTTAGCTTGTCAGGCTCTGCTGTGGCTCTGGGTTAACCCCAGGGGTTGAGTCTTTTTCTATGTCAGACCATCAACAATCCAGGGACCACGGGGCAGATACATAATATGTTTTAATGTAATATATGATAGATATATAATACAGTATATACAAAACCTTAATGATAGAAACCTTATATATCTGATTCAAAATATTAGTAGACATTCTACATTTTACAAAGAACTGGATGGTATTAAGAAAACAGGGGCCAGAGCGATAGCCCAGCGGGTAGGGCATTTGCCTTGCATGCAGCCAGCCTGTGCCGGCCTGGGTTCGATCCCCGGCATCCCATACGGTCGCCCGAGCACCGCCAGGAGGAATTCCTGAGTGCAGAGCCAGAAGAAACCCCTGAGCATTTGCCGGGTGTGAAAAAAAGCAAAAAAAAAAAAAAAAAAAAGAAAAGAAAAGAAAAGAAATAACTGTGGCTTTAGAGATAGTATAGCATGTAGGGCACTTGCCTTGCACATGGCTGAACCTGGATTTGATCACCAGCATCCCAGATGGTCCACTGAGCACCACCAGGAGAGATCCTTCAGAACAGAACCAGGAGTCATCCCTGAGCTCTTATGGATCACTGTCTGTCTTCCCGTTCATCATCGATTTGCTCGAGCGGGCACCAGTAACATCTCCATATGACCTGTTTCATGCAAGTAAAGCCCAAGGGTACCTGCTTGCTCCAGGAACATAAAGAGCCTCAAACCATTCCATCAGGTCCAGATATGACCCCCAAAATAAAGATAAGAAAAAAGTAAACAAAGAACCAAAATAAATAGGAATGTGAAGTTCATCAAAGATGGCGTCAAAATGGACAGAGACATATAAGACAAACTAAACTCCAAAGAGGTTAGGAGACGTGCAGTTTATGAGAACAGTAAGTGTTTTAAATGGTCACGTTAACAGTTTTTAGTGGCAATGCATTACTTAGGTGGATGGTGCAAAGCAGACACTTTTTATCACTGTGAGTATCATCCTTAAGAAGCACACTAGAAAAATCCTCTTTCTTCTAGGCTTTGAAATTTGTGGTCATTTTTTATTTATTATCTTTTTGTCTAGGCGTTGAGAAATATCATTTTGACATAGTTTCTCTGTCCGAATTTGTTCTCAGAAAGAAAAGACATGGATGGCTTGATTTTTTTTCTTAGGTAACTCAGCAGTTTCCATAAAAATTTTAAATATTTGGTGCAGCAATTCTGTCTTCAGACATCTACCTCCGAGTGATATTTTCACAGCTCCTTAGAGCTATATTTTAAACAAGGACTAAGACAACATCATGGACATGAGCTCAGAATAAAGCGGCTAACAACCTAATTGCCCATCAAGACAAAAATGGACAAAGAAACCAAAGTGACTGTTTCATATAAATGAAAAGAGGTCGTGGGGCTACAATTCTAACTAAGTAGACCAAACACAATAGAATACTATGCAACTGTTAAAAAGAACAAGGCGATTTAATGTGTACCGTATTAAAGAAAGGCACCCACGCTAGTTCAGAGAGAATAGAATTTCTAGGTAGTACATATCTTACAGTCTGATTTAGGTAACTAACTTAATCATGCTTATTACAAAGGCCCCAAACAGAGGGTGGTTTAAGGGGGCGTTTGCTTGTCACTCTATGGCTTTCTGCACTGGCAGTATCCTCAGATGACACTCAGCGTCTCACCCTGGTTGCCCCAACCACACCTCCACATCCATCCCGTTGCTCCCGCACATTCCGGCTGTCTCTTGCTCCAAACCTTTCCCGCTCTGCTCCAGCTACCTAAAACTCCTACTTTCCAGCCCACCTGGATCCTCACAGCATCTTCCACATGAAGGGTTGCCTAATCGACATAGTCCACCCATGGCATGATTTGCTATGGGGATTTAAAAACAAAATAAAACAAACAAACTAAAACAGCCTATGAAGTACATTTTTATGGCAATTTTAAGCTGTAGAACCCCAAGCCTTCATCTAGACCCACGGCACTGAAAACTTGAGTGTGGGGACCAGCAATCTACACTTTTCACAGCTCCAGATAATTCTTCCCTTACCAATAAATACCAGAGTAATAAATAGTACAGAGGGTAGGGTGTTTTCCTTGCACAGAGCTAGCTCAGGTTCTATCCCTGGCTTTCCATATGGTCCCCCAAGTCCTCTGGGAGTGATCTCTGAGTGCAGAGCCAGAAGTAAGCCCTGAACATGACTGCATGTGACCCCAAAACAAACCAACCAAAGAAAGGCTTCCCTAGCTTCTTGTTGTTCTATGAGCACATGACGGTTTGCTTTTTTGGGTCTACTCATTATAAGCAATCAATGGTAAAAATATGTTTTGGGGGGGCATCACGAGTGCATGTTTCGTATATGCAGGCCCTGTTTCTGTCCCCAGCTCTCCATGGTTCCTTAAGCAGAGAGGGAGCATCCTTGGAGACCCCTAAACATTTCTAGGGGGTGACTTTAGTGGCCTCCAGCACCGCAGGGATCAGATCAGCACTGTATCCTCGGCTCCTCGTATTGAACTACCCAGCCAGTTGACTGGATATTGGCAGGAATGTAGTTCAGCGATAGAGCACTTGCTTGACATGTGTGTGACCGAAGGTTCAATTCCCAACAACACACACACACACAAATCCATTTTCTGAGATGGAATGGCCCCCCTGGACCCCCCAGAGCCCTGCTAAGCAGACTCTCCCCAAAATAACCTACCTAAACATAGGAAGAACAGAACAGTAGATATGTAAACACCCCGTTCAAGCATATATGTACACAGACAAGAATTCTGATCATTCCGTATAAATTAGACTGCAGCTGAATTAGAGTTTTGCAAATTTTACAGCCCTGATCAGAAGGAGGAGGAGGGGGACAAGCCCCTCCTTCACAGCCCACCATCATGGTCAGCCAGGACCCAGCAACCTGAGCCTCAGCCCTTGCTGGAACCTGAGTGATGCCTGTGGCTGAGGATTGGTTCCTTCTGCTTTCTGGCACAGGCTGATGTTGACCATTGCCAGAAAGAAGCTGTCTCGGGCCAGCTTGCTGCCCAGGCCTCAGAAGATGAGACTCATTCCAGGCCTGCTTCTGGTTCTTTCCAAAACCCCATGCAGAGATGTCGCTGCACCAAGCCAGAAGCCCAGATACTGGCAGATCCAGTCAGACTCCGTGGACTCAGTGTCTGGGGCCCATCTCAGAGGCTGTGGGTTTGCCTCGCTCTCAGGATCCCCATCCATCTGGCTCCCCTCCATCCTCGCCAAGGCCCCATCACCTTCTGGGAGCTTGAGAAGGTTGGAGGTGGGGAGTGGGGGGGAGCATAAGAGAAGGAGGTGGGGCGACAGCTGGGGTGGGGGTGCGAGTGTCGGATAGCAAAGGGCTCTGTCCAAAAGTCATTGATTACTCTTGAAACTGGGATGCAAAATTTCTTTGCATCTGTGGAGAAGATAGATTCTGAACATCCACGCCAGGGGCAAAGAGGATACAGCAGGCCCCAAGTATGGGACTGGCCCAGGGTCAAACGCCCACGTTATCCTCTCCTGCAGCAGTACTTGCGGGTGAGGGCAGGTGGTAGTGGGGGGGAGACAAGGGAGCTGCCCTTTCTCCTTTCCTTGTGCACAAAATACACCTCATGGCATTTTCTTTGTAAGGTTTAAATTACATAATATCTTTGAAAGGCTTTACGCAGTGCTGAGGGAAAAAAAAGAAAGAATGCGATCGATAGATGCTAATTATCTCCGGGAGCTCTGCTCTCCTTGAAAGGACGGCTTTGTTTTACAAGACTGTAAAGTCCCAAAGAAGGAGGCGGGTGAAGGTAGCGGCTCTGAAATATGAATGGGGAGGCCTGAGCTCCCCATCTGGGTAACTTGCTCTAGGCTCTCTCTGGGCTGGGGCCCGCCCATACCACTTTCAAAAGCAAGAAAATGGGGAAAGGACTACTGTAGACCAGGGTCTCTCTAGCAGCCAACCCCCTCTTCTGTTGAGAGCAGTAGGAGCATTATTCGCCCCATTTCTCAGCTGGATATACTGAGGGGAAATTAGTCACCGAGGCAGTGTAAGGCCAGGACAAGCTGAGATTCTCAGCAGGCCATACTCTCTCACCTGCCCACCTTCTCTTCCCTTTCCTGCACTCACCAATCCTGGTGATACCAGGAAAACAATGACCCCTGATCAAACCCCTAATCCCACTTTAAAAACTCTTAGCCTGCACTGCAGTGGGTTTCCCTGATCAGGAAAGGGGGTGCTCCATGCCTGAGTGGCAGACGGGGCCTGTGCACCCCCGGCTTCTCACCTCTCTTGCTACTTCTAGGGAATAAATCAAGGCAAGAAATTGTTCCATTTTCTGTGCTTACTGCAAAGGGGCGGACGGTGGGTGCCAAGGCGGGGAACCCTACCGTGGACCACATTTTGCTGTGATGCTTCTTTATTTAACCAGCACCATCTGCCCCCCCATCCCACACACACACACACACACACACACACACACACACACCTCTCTTTCTTCCCCTTCCCAGCCCTCACAGTTAGTCACCACAACCAGCAGCTCAGCCCATAAATAAGTTGCATGAATTTCCCAGATGCCCCCAGGAAAGTGGAACCGGGAAATGGCTCAGCATATGTCTCAATGGTTAATTGACTTAATTGCTGGGAGTTGGGCTGTTAGCTCACTTGATCCACCCCAGTGGCCACAAAACGTCCTTAATGGAGTTCCGTTTATTTGTATGTTAAGCTCCAGTTACTATTACGGGAACTTTTCCATTGCTGATTACCTCATAAATACATAATTATCATCGCAGGAGAGAAGAAGCCTCAGAGGCTCTCAAAAATAGGCTTTCCGAGGGACTGTGAGAGGCGCTGTTCTCTCTTGGGATAATGATTTTTCACAAGCACCTACTATGTGCCATATCTTCTGGATTGCCCTGGAGATGGAGTCCCGAGTGAACCAGACCCAAATCCCTATCCTCTTGGGGTTGAGGAGACAGGAAACCAAGCGGTAGATATGTACATTCACATAATCATTTTTGATGAAGACAAGGAAGAAAATAACACCCTGATGCCAGGTGGTAAGAGGGAGGACTGAGACTGGAGTGTTTAGAGGCGATCTCTCTGGGCGTTGGCACTTGGGCTGAGATGTGAAGGGAACAGGAAAGGAAATTTGCTTCTCTGAGGTGGTGGGACCTGCATAGATGGGAAGCACCTGCTAGGGCCCAGACCTCAAAGTGGCCACAAGATTCCTGCAGGAATTACCACAGAAGGACGCAGTGACCCTGAGATGGCATGAGAGGTAGAGATTGAGTCCGTTTTTTCTTTAAATGTTTGATTCATGATTTGAAAGGTCTCTCAGTCAACTGGTCTACCTGGAGGAGGGTGGATTGTCAGTGCTGGGGAGGACGGAAGACCAAGAATGGTGAACGAAAAAGCCTCATCAGACACTGAGGGGAAAGATGACATGGACTCAGTTTAGATGGGAATTGGTGAAGAATAGTGGCTCTTCAGGGGTCTAATGCAGATGTGAACGGGACAACATAGTCTACAGAATCCACACAGATGTCTGGGATTTTAGCTTACACCATGGGACAAGGGGAGTGTCGTTTATCAAGGCAGGAAGGCCTAACGTGGGAAAGTTAGACAGAAAGATTCATGTCTCTAGGAATAATCTGGATCCGGCCTAAGGGATGGTTCTAGAATTCAGGAGACCAGGACCTTTCCAGTACTGCTGAAATTTAGACTAAACAAGATGGCGGGCATGTGATGGCAGGCGGCTACTGTTTGGGTGTTTGTTCTCATGCAGAGTGGAATGTCAGCGACTAATACACCCGGGTGATTCCGTGTAGGACAAGCCCTGAAAATAGAGGTCTCAGTGCTGTCATAGCCCAAATTATCACCCATATCCCCATCTTAATCCTTCTGAAGTTGGGCAGGGGGAGAAGGAGGGATCAAAATTAGAATTATATCAAGCAGAAAATAATCTTCGGTCTGGGTTGCACTGATAAAAAATAGGCAGAAATTATAATTACCATATAAAACTGTTTATGTTTGTGATTATATGTGACTGCCACCTCCAGGTCCCGGCAGCAAATTACTTAATTGCTTTAGCCTGGAGCTGGGGTGTGGAGCAGATGGGGTATCTGAGGGCCCAAGACTTGGATGCAAAGCTTCCATCTCTTCTCCCAAGTTTGGGGAGCTGAGTGTTGCCTGTTTTCTGCACCAGACAGTTGCTACTGTGTTTGTCCTGGTAAAAGTATCCCATGTTAGGGCGACCCTGAGAATCTGGGAGGTGAAAGGAATTGGTCAGGTTCAGGCAAACTGGACTGAGAAGAGGGGATAGAGAAAGAAGCTGATTCTCAGACCCAAGGATGGAGGGAGGGAACTTGAGTGGGTAGAGCAATTCTATAGGTACTGTAGGTAGAGCATTTTATAGGATGCCTGTGATCTCTTGAGTCTGGATGCCAACAAGGGTTGACCCTCATCTGAGGACCCCACGTGGTGCGCAGAGGAGAGTCTGAGTTTGGACTTCTCACAAACAGCACATGACTCACCCCAGAGGCATTTCGTGAGCACAGAGAAGTGGGAGCACATGCTGGAGCACGGAGAAGTGAAACTGGAAGTGGGTCACTCCTGTGCAGTTCATAATCAAGGACACTGCTACCATAGCTCGCTGACACCTGCCTCTTTCTGAATGGCCACACCTAGTGTGTTATCCCTCTCACCAACAATGCATATATCAGAACCGTTCCCATTTTGGTTATCACAGATAGTGTTGCTAAGAACATTATTGTACAAGTTTGGTTGTACAACTTCATTTTCGTGGGGTGTATCCCAAGGAGGCGGAATTGCTTGGCGAAGGGTAATGCCACTTTACCTCTCCACAAGCAATGCATTGAGAGATGCAGTTTGTAGACATTGTTACCAACACATCTGGAATCTGTAGTTTGGGTTCTACTATTTCAGTGGTTGTGGAAGTACACACAGTGTGGCTTGATTTGTGTTTGCCTCAAAACAAAGATACTCATCCGTATCTTTCATCTTGCTACTGGACATTTGTGTGTGCTCTTTGGAGGTCCCTTGCTCATTTTTAATTGAGTTGTTCTTTCTATTATTAAACTCTAAATATTGTATATATTCTAGATACAAGTTCCTTGTGAGGCATATGGTTTGCAAATAGTCTCCTGCATATTGTGGATTATATTTCTATGTTCTTGATGGTATCATGGGCAGCACAAAACTCTTCAACTTGAATAAGACCCATGTTGTCTATTTTTCCTGACTTTGTGCTTGTGTGTCAGTTGCCTAACCTGGGTGATGAAGGATTCCTGTTGCATCATGCAAATGCATGTTCTTAGACTTATGATCCATCTTTACCTTTTGCCTGCTGACATCTATGTGCCCCAACTACCGTTTTCTCCCCCATTAAAGAGTCCTAGCAACCTTCTCTGAAGCCAACTGACCAGAAACACTTATTTCTGGACTCCCAATTCCTCTACCACTGATGTATGTCTCTACCCTGGCTCCCACACCCTTTCCAGGTGGTGTCAAATTCTGTCTCCATGCGTAATGTCAAAAGCCACTCTTTGATCTCCCAGCTCAGACTAAGAGTGTCCACATGCAGAGGTCAGGTTATCATCTTGGCAATCAGCCTTGATTTAACATTGTTTGTGCTGTGTGACTCTGGCTCCTTTCCTTAACCTCTCTAAGCGTGTGTTTCTTAGATCTGTATTTGTCAAGGCAAGAAGGTGATTGTCGCATTGTTTCCTATCTCCCAGCCTTCCTCACTCTTCTCTTTCCAACCTGGAAGACAAAGACTGTGCCTCATTTATCATGGAATCAGCACAGAGCCTGACATTGAGTAAACATGGTGTGTGCATTCGTGGAAGGCATGAGAGCTTGTCCTGCAGGGGACCAGGAGGACACGGTTTCCAATGGTCTTTCCTGTTCATTGTATGTAAGCAATGCCTTGGCTCCCACTGAGAAATCCTGCTTTCCTGTCTCCTTGGCAAGCATTAACTACTCACCCTCAAGCCTCCAACAACCTTCTACTGCAGAGCTAAAGCTCTCGAGCTTTCTAGGTTCACCGCCCCTTTCTTGTGCTGCAGTTGATTTACAGAGTATGTGTGATTCTGTTGATTAGATATTTGGGTGAAGCCCTAATAAGGGTTGAGGTCCTAACAATGTAATAGTCCTTTGGAAAACAAATAACAACACAAAAACAAACTCTATGTAAGTTGACCAAACAATAACATCATTTATTTGCATGTATGTATGTATGTATGTGTGTATGTGTATATGTATGTACGTGTGTATGTGTGTATGTATGTATATGTGGGTATGTGGGTGTGTATGTATGTGTGTATGTGTGTATGTATGTATTTATGCTTTTTTGGGTCACACCCGGCAATGCTCAGGGGTTACTCCTGGCTCTGCACTCAGGAATTACTCCTGGTGGTACTCCAGGGACCCTATGGGATGCCAGGGATCGAATCCAGGTCGGCCACGTGCAAGGCAAATGTCCTCCCTGCTGTACTATCGCTCCAGCCCCTTGTTCGTAAATCAACACAATCACATACTACTGAAATGGTGGCTGGGGAGTGGGGAGTGATATTCTGCATCACTTCTGAAACCGCAGAATTGGTTCATCCCTGGATACCTGTTTCCTGGCCCACACTGACTGGGCCCAGTCTATGCTTTCCCTCATGCGTTCCCTTCCAGCAACTCCTCTCCTCTCCCCAAAGCAGACTCATGAGGACAGGGTGTCAATGAAAAGAATGTGGGTGGGTGGTGACCTACTGCTGAACCTGTAGCTGACCTCAAGCTTCTTAAGAGAGTCAAGCCTCAATCTTGACCTTGGCAATGGAAAAGACCTAATCTTTCCAGAGGGAAGATGGGTGCACCCCAGGGTGCCTGGTTACACAGTTTGAGAACCCCAATCGGAGTAGGCAGAGGGTGGGAAGTGGCTCTGGAACACTTCCTGCAGCCTCAGCTCTGCCAGAATTTCCCTGAATGACCCTGAGCCAGTCTTCTGCACCCCCACCCCTGCGAAACAGGACCTGCCACGGCAACATTCATGGTCATCATCTTCACCAGGGTGACCTTAGATAATGAGCATGAAGTAAATATGGGGGCACCCTGCTCCCTGCACAGTTAGCGTGAGGATGGAGGATGATTGCATGGGGGGCCCCACACTGCAGGGGTGCAAACCCATCCAGGAACCATCCGACTGCCTAAAGCTGGATGTGATTTCAGGCAAAGATCTGAGCCTAGAGTCTCGTCCAGGTGAGCTGAACACCAAACTCCTTTCAGAGCAGACTTGCTAATAATGGGGTAGTCGGGTGGGCGCTGCATTGTGTCTATCCATCTTCTATCCACCTGGAATGTTTACCAGGTTCCTCCTAAAGCAACAACACCTCTTTGTCACTGACAAGCCACACCTCCCGCCTTCCCCTCCAAACCCACCCACACCAGCCTCAAGGAAGCCAGAAGGGGGCTGGGATGTATGGGCTAAGCATAAGTCCAGCTCCAGACACTGCTCTGGGGACAGGAGGGGTAGCAGGAAGCGAAAGGAGACATTCTCTGCCCTCACAGAGCTAGTGGGAAAGAATTCAAGGGGAGACTTACACTCACCCTTGCAAATGGCATGGCATCCTGGGAGTTTCCTGTCTTCAGGGGAACCCTGGAAACCTAAAGGAAACATGAGCAATTTCCCACAGGATCTGCCCTGGTCTCACCACCTTGAGTTTCAATTGCCTTTTCTCTTAGGCACCTGAGTACTTGACTGCCATTGTACCTCTAACAGCTTCAGCACCTACTAGGTGTTCATTTAACATATGCACCAAGGAGCTAGATGCTCTGTGTAAACAGCACAACAGAAGAAAAGTGCAATCCTAACACACACACACACACACACACACACACTTCTGATTTGTACTGCTATGCTTTATTTCTCTTACCAGTGTTCTCCCTTCACTCAACATTATGTCATGGGTGTCCGTGCTCACTGATATAATGTATGTCACCCTGGGCTCATTCCCACACATCAGGCTAGTACTTGGCATAGGTGTTCTACCGAAAAAGAGGCAAAGAGGAAATCAGGCTCCCATTGATTGGTTGGGAAGTAGGACATTTCACCATAGAAATGCTTTGGGGATGTAGAAGATGAGTGTAGCTCTCAGAGCCTCCTGACAATGGAGGCACGGAGGAGTCAGAGCAGGACAGAGACTGCCCTCTCCACCCTTCTGATGGGTTGACCTGAATCCATGAGCTCCTGCTACACTGGGTGTTGACAAGTGATCCGATGAGCACCTCCCTTTCTTAGCAAGCACACGCATAACAAGGCACACTGAGAAAGGGTACACATCATTGCTTCAGTCCCTAGAAACCAGGTATTAAACTAGGCAAAGCCAGAACAAAGGAGGGAACAATAGCAGATTAGCCTTATTCTGGGACCGTGTGTCTAGAAAATGCAACAGGGGGTGGTAAGGGGAAACGTGATGGGCTTTAGGATCCAGAGGGCCTCATGTGAGCGAGCCTGGGCATGCTGGGAGGGAACAGGTTCTACCTTGGACTGGGCTATTTACCCATCTCAAACCCATCTGGATTGAGAGCAGCTTCTGGTGGCATGAAATCAGTGTGCCCCAGCTTGCCCACTGTGTGGCTAAGCAGACATTCAGGAGGGCCAGAGCTGGGGTCCAAGCAGAGGGCCACGACACTTACAAGAAGCTGACCCAAGTGTGAGAATAGACAAGTGTGAGAATGGACAAGGAGCTCATGGCCTAGTTCATAATTATTTTTCTCATTTCCCAGTGACTTTTCTCAACTCCAGTGTTTCATAGCAAAACTGTTCTTAGGAAATGGTCAGAGAGTAAATATTTTGGACTTGCTGTGTTCAACACTCTTTGTCACAACTGATCAAATCTATCCCTGTGGTGAGACAGTAGTCATAGACAGTCACTAGATCACTAGATCACTAGTGATCTAGTGTTCTACCAAAAAAGCAGGACTTGATCACTTGATCACTTGCATCCCGTTATTCATTGATTTGCTCAAGCAGGAGCCAGTAACATTTCCATTGAACCCTATCACTTGCCAATGTAGCCCAATGGCATCTGGTTGATTCAGGAACATGAAGAGCCTCAAACCGTTCCTTCAGGGTCTTGACAAGGAAGTCTGACCATCTTGTAGGTGGATTGCCATGTGATCTTTTGACATCCCGTGGGATCCAGTTGGTAACAGCTCTAGTCCAGCGGTTGTCTCCAAATCGCATTACATGTCCAGCCCATCAGATTTTCGATGCCTACCGAAAAGCAGGACAAGTATACAATATACAAATATTTGTATATTTGTATACTGTATACAAAAAGTATACAGTATACAAATAAATGGACAAAGCTATATTTAAATAAAACTTTATTTACAAAAACACAAGCAGTAGGCCAAACATAGTCCATATTGCTGAACAAAACTTTCCCACAATTTAAGGCAAAATTGGTGTCTGTTTATAACTTGGGTACAAGATACAATCCACTAGAATTGCCAGTTGCAAAGTCACTTTCTCCAGCCTGAGACCTTTCTCAAGTTCAAAAGAAGAAAAAGAGAATAGGGCCTAGGAATAGGACAGCAATTAGGAAGTATGCCTGGCACATCCCTGACCCAGGTTC
Source organism: Cryptotis parvus (assembly GCA_021461705.1). Lineage (NCBI taxonomy): Eukaryota > Metazoa > Chordata > Mammalia > Eulipotyphla > Soricidae > Cryptotis > Cryptotis parvus. The sequence goes on along the minus strand of JAJIBD010030486.1, from coordinate 284,732 downwards.
CATTCCTGGTACCACATGGTTCCCTGAGCATTGCTAGGTGCAATCCTGGAGGTTCTCCAACACCACCACACAATGGCCCAAGGATTCCAACACTAAAGGGCCTGAAAATTGTCTGTGTGAGTCCCAAAACACCTGAGAGGCAAAAGAGAGAGACAGACAGATGGATGGAGACAGAGAGAGAGAGAGAGAGAGACTCAGAGAGAGTGAGAGATTGGTGATTGACTTGTAATGTCTGCCTTGGCCCAGAATTGGAAACAATAGCAAACACTCTGCTTTGACACTGTTGGCCTCAGAAAACTGGAGCCTTCAGAGAAAGCTGAGCCCTGTGGTACAGAAAGACTCTGCGCTCCTGAGAGGGGCTCATCTGGGAAGCCCAGCTTCCTCCCAAACAAACAGTAAACCTCTGGGAACTTCACTTTTGGAGGCGGCTCCTTGTGCCCAGACTCTCAGGCAAGTGCAACAATACCATGTTTTCCCTTCGTTTGCCCAGGTCTGCTATGGCCAGCAGCGCTCAGTGAATGTGTCTTGCATGGATGAGCCATTGGTTGAATGAATGGAAAATCACAGAGGCAGTCAGCATCGACAAAAATGCCACTATGCACTAGGGTAAAGCCACACACCTTGCCACATCTCCGGCGCAAGAACAGCATGGAACAAGAATGAAGAAGCCCATTTTTCTGGCCGAGTGACCTTCCCCATGGTGACAAAACTCATTAAGGGCCACAAGGGTGGACATGGTGATGACCACTAGTGATAGCTCAGGCATTGGGTCAGGCGCTTTGCTTCCATCTGCTTGCAGACAGTGGTCGTGGTAACGCTGTTCAATCCCATTTTCTAGCTGGGGAAGTGAGGCTCCGGTGTTGATGTTAGGGCGATGAGATGGCGGGGAGGCTTGTCACTGAACTAAAAAGTGGCATCAGCTCTGACTGTCAGTTTCCAAGGCTGGAGAGCACTTCCCCAAATCACAGAATCACAGCGCCGCTGTCTGCCTGCAGGGTCCGCGAGGTGGCTGCTGGGAGCAGGGGTCAGACTGGGCAGGTGGGGGTGGGGACGAGGCTGCAGCAGGGATGGCCTGAGCTCATTCTGCTGGAGTAGGGCTCGAGAATGAACAGGAGCAGGACCAGCAGATGTGAGCAGGGGCGGGGCTGAGCAGGGCAGGGCTGGACCACTGCAGGGGTAGAGTGGGGAGGAGGCAAGCTGCCTCCCCATCATTAAGGTCCCACCCCAGTTCCTCCATAGCAGCAGGCACGGAGCCCTGGGGTGCCAGGCCCCTGTGATTGGCAGCCTGCAGATGGCGGGGGTGCCTTGGAATTTATTATCCAAGCATGCCTTTCTGAGGGGGCCTCACTGCCTGACACTGCTTTATCGGAAAGCTGGGAATGGTTAGCTGAGCCCATCTGTTAGCCAAAGAGGGGAACTCAGTGGGTGGGGAAGTCTGCGGAGTCATTTAAAAGGAATTTCTCTGATGCCGAAGCCAAGGTAGAAGGTTTATCTGCCTGAGAGCTTGGGGGCGGCTTGGCTGGGGGCTTGGAACGGGGTGAGGGCAAAGGGGGAGCTTAGGGAGGTGGTTCTGGACTTGGGAAAGGTGTGGGGTGGGGTCTTTCCTTTCTCCTTCACACCCAAACTGGCCTGGGCTGCTCCTCGCTCCCTGTCACCGCTTCCTCTTGAACCCCACAGCCTTCCGCATTAGCACTGTCAGAGTCTTGGTGGCGCACCCAGGACAGATGGGGATAAATGCAGCGCTTGGAAGGAACGGGATTGCTAATGAAGCCCAGAGCCGGGGAATAATGAGGAGACTCTGAGAGCTCCTGGACGCGACCGCTGGCACCAAATATGTCCTCGAAGTGTGTCCTTCTCTTCCCTCCAGGGGGCCTGGGGAGAAGGTGGGCAGTTTCACCCACTTCCCCTTTTGTGGGGCTCAGGATTCAGCACTGAACCTGGGTTCTGCTGTGTTGATTCAAGACAAGCAGTTCCCGACAGGTGGAGACACAGGGTGCCAGCTTCCGTGGGTGCACCAGGTGAGCCCTGGAGCGGGAGTATGGAGGGCGCTGTTTGAGGACAGGCAGGTAGCTCCTCCTCCAGTGCTCAGTGTAGACAATGAGGCTTCAGAGAGAGGACGGGAAGGATGAGCTGTGGGGAACAGGCAGAGACTTGGGGTTCACTCAGAGCATCTCATGCCCCTGAGTCCTGGAGCTCCACGTCTCCTTCCAGGGAGAACTGCTCAGGGTCACATGCAGGGGCATCGGGGTGGGGGCAGAAGACTCAGTTCTGCACCCAGAATTCCTGCTTCCAAGTCGGACTTCTCAGGCTTTTGCCTCACAGACCTGCATAATCATGTATGCTCCTTCTGACATTTTCAGGAAAATTCTAAGTGCTTGTAAATATCTGCTTTGCAATATGGGAGGAGAGAGGAGGGAGGGAGGGAAGGAGGGAGAGAGAGAGATTTTCATAATTGATTTTCATAGTTGATGGTTGATGGTGCTGGCCTCTGATTCTCTGTGATTGAACGCTTTCCTCCTCCTTCCTGAAACTCAGCCGGACTGCAATTGAATAATTAATTGAGTATTTAATTGTTCAATGGCTATCAATTCTGTTAGACCACAGCTACCATGAGGATTTCATGTACTTAGCTCAGGCCTGTATCCTCCAGGCTGTGAAGAGTGACAAACCTATTCTGTTTACTCAATAGGTAGTGAGTGAATAAAAAGAATGAGGGAATGAATGAGTGAAGGAGCAAATGAATGATGGAGGGAGTGAATAAATGAGTGAGTGGGTGAATGCATGAGTGAACAAACGAATGAGTGAATGAATAAGTGAATAGATGAATGAGTGCGTAAGTGTGTGAGTGAATGAAAAAATAAACAAGTGAACAAATGATTGAGTAAATGGATGCACAAAAATGTGAATGAATGACTGAGTCCATGAACAAATGAGCGAATGCATGATTGATAAAATGAATGCATAAAGGTGTGAATGAATGACTGAGTTCACAAATAAATGAGTGAATGAATGATTGAATAAATGGATGCATAAAGGTGTGAATGAATGAGTCCATGAATAAATGAGTGAATTATTGAATGAATAAATGAATTCATAAAGGTGTGAATGAATGAATGAGTCCACAAATGAATGAATGAATGATCGAATAAATGAATGCATAAAGGTGTGAATGAATGATTGAGTCCATGAATAAATGAGTGAACGAATGATTGAATAAATGAATGCACAAAGATGTGAATGAATGACTGAGTCCATGAATAAGTGAGCGCATGAGTGACTCTGGGAGGTCAGGTTGGACCCCGCAGGCCGCGGCCCTTCCCTCTTGCACTGCTGTGTTCTACACAGAATCAGAGCCAGCGGTTCTGCATCCTTGCAAAGGCTCTGGCAATGACACGAGCTCCTCTGGCTTGGGGTGAGGGGCCGTGGCCAAGGCTGCCTCTGCCCCCCCTTCTCCAGCTCCCACTGCGGGAGCCGTGCTCCACCAGAGCTGTTTCGCACGGACACGCTTGAATGGCAACCAGGGCTGTCTGGGTACCACGTGACCACCAGGCTGCCAGGGGAGTTCACAGAAGCCAGGGGGCCCCCCGGTCACCTCCACAGTTAAGTCATGTACCTGGCAGAGGCCGTGTTTATGGAGAGCCGTTCAAGGAACAAAGTGTTCCACGCTTTCTTTTCTTCCCTTTTCCTTCTTTCTCCTTTCTTGGATGGTGGGTCCGGAATATTTCCATGCTGGGTGACGGAGGTGAGGTTTCAGGAAGGCGGAGGGAGGGCTGCACTGGCCCTGCAGGGGAAGCCATCCCCCCAATTGGCTCTCATGGACTCATGGGAGATGCTGGGTTTAAACCATAGTGGCCCCTGAACTTGAGAATGACCTTGAGGTGTGCAGCCGACCCTCGGAGCAGCACTCTGTCCTCAGCTAAATGAAAGGCAACACATCCGTAAGGAGGTTATTGGGGACTTAACGAGCTCGTGCCTAGGCCCTTCTCAAGTCCTGCGCTTGCCCAGTTCGGTGATGGAAGCTGATACTCCAACAACAACAATCCCGAGCACTCAGAAGGGAACTGGAAATCAGCCCCGAAAACACTCTGTGCCAGGGATGGGTCCTGATCTGACCGAGCACAGTGCGGAGAGATGCTCAGGGCTCCTGGCAACTTCCCACTGACTGCCTGAACCATGAAGCTGTCTAGAAGTTATGAGCTTGGAGCCCTGCAGAGGCTGTTTGCCCGGGGAAAGAGGAACAAACCCAGCAGTTCTTCCCTCTGCTGGATCCACCAACATGTCCCAGCAGTCACTGTCCAGGGTGAGAGCAGCTAATCTGACTTCAGCCCAGCCTGATGGAGAGGGAGGAGGGATGGGTCTGGGGGGGCTGGGGTGGGATGGGGGCCCCAGAGTCTGCGAAGCAGGGGGCTTGGTCCTCATTCTTGGAAATGGTCTCTGCAGGTGAACCGGGGCCCTGGGTTCAGCCAACAGAGTGTAGTTGAGCCTCTGCACCCCTGGCTTGGGGCCGCCCTGTGGAGGGCGCTGGGAACTGGAAGCTCCCTCTTCTGCTCTGTCCCCTGAGACCTCTGTGTCTAGCGAGGCCTGTCTGCGGCCCAATGTTCTTATCTGGGACATAGGGCGTGCCACTGGACCTAATTCACGGGGTGGGGGTGGTGGCGGTGCCCATGGCCGAATCTCACTTAGGCTCTTGGGATCAGGCACCAGGTGAGTCCCTCCATAAAAACGAGCAATCAAGTTGCCCACCTGGCGAAAGCCGTGACAAGCCGGCGCTAGGGGCCTTGCTGGATTCTGAAGGTGACACCGTGGGTAAGTGGGTAAACGGAGGCACTGTGTGTCTCTACCCAACATGGGAAACCAAGTCAGAGGCTCCTGCAAGCACCTCATAGGAGGACGCAGGGCCCTGAGTGCTGGTATCTGGCCCACTCTCTTACCTGGGGGCCAAATTTCCACTGTCAGCAGAGGGCCTGGGGCTGAGGCAGCGCTAAGCAGAGACGCAGACTCTGAGTGTCAGACTGGGAAGGTCAAATCTAGCAGTGCCGAACCTCCTCTCGCCCTCACCCCGTTTCTCATTGCTCCTCCTCTCAGCCACCTGTCTGTCAAATGGAACTTCCTGGAGAATCTGAAGTGCTTCCTGGCAACGGGGGTGGGTCTGCTTGACTGACAATTGCCACCTCCAATCCAGCACAGGAGTGAACAGCTAAGGCAGCTCTCACAGTGGGTACCCAAAGGGCGTTTATGAATAGCTCCATGGATTGGGGGCTGGCCCAGGTGCCTGCACGGCTCTCGTGGGTGTTTCCCACACAGCAATTCGCTTCATTTTCACCGGGGAGAAAGGGGTTCTAGATGTCTGCACCTCACAAGCCGCCTGGTGGAGGCGTGGCCTAAGCACCAAGGTCAAGGTCACAGGTCAGGGGTGGCAAAACTGGTATTGGAACCCAGGTCCTCCCCAACAACAGTGCTGAGCCCATAACCACCGGCTCCCACAGAGCAGAAAGGAAGAGAGGAGATGCCTGTCATGAGCGTGGCAGGCTTCCAGCAATCGATACCTAGCCGCATAATTAATGCATTCATTAATAGCGGAGGAAGGCGGCCACAAAGCCTCAATCTCTGCGCGGGGGTAGGGGGGACAGGGTGGTGGGAGCCTCCAGCTACAGAGTGGAACAGAGACCCCAGCCCCTGACCGCAGCCTACCCAGGACTTTGAGCCTATACTGCGTTTCTTACAAGTCCCTGAACTGGTTTCCAGCAATCCAAACCTGGAGTTTTCATTAAAAAAAAAGTGGGGGCCAGAGAGATTGTAGAGGTTAAAGCACTGTCCCTGCTCCACTGAGCACTGCCAGGAGTCATCTGTGAGCACAGAGGCAGGAGTAGCCTTTAAGCATGGGAGGGAGGGAGGGAGGGAGGGAGGGAGGAAGGGAGGAAGGGAGGGAGGGAGGGGGAGGGAGGAGAGAGAGGGAAGGAAGAAAAAGAAAACTCATAAGTCAAAGCTGAAGGTAGAGAAGTCAAGTGCTTTGCTCTGATCTAGGTGCTGGCCTCGCTTTGGCGGCATAGTGCTAACCTGGTGCACCCTGACGGGGGTGGCTGTGGCAGGGGGCACCCAGCGTGTCTTTGCCCCTTTGCTGGGCTGGGAGGCTCTGGAGGGAGGGCCATGTTGTTGGCTCCATCAGCAGCCGGTCTGGGCTTATTTTCTCCTCCTCCTGCCTGGACGATGATGACTCACGGGGCCAGTGGGGGCTCGTCCTACAGAGCCAACTTTCCTTCCCTACTTTGTTTTTACAAAGCAGAAATAGAAGTTTCCATAGCATAGTGCAACTCCACCCAGTCCTGGCAGGAAGAAAACTGCTGCAGTGTGTACGTGTCTGAGGGGGAGCCCAGGCGAGGAGCCTGCGGGTGCTGGGGTTCACAGCCACACTCAAATCCCCAGCTTCCCCAGGGACACTGCCTGAGAGGACGAAGACCTACGGGGTCCTTCCATGGGGAGTGTCAAAGGCCTGGAAGAACCAGGGATCTGGCCCAGGTTATACGATTCCCCTCCATTCTCCCTTCTCTGTCTCCATCCATTCTCTCTTCTTTCAATCCATATTTCTGTCCTTGTTTCCCTTCTTCCATCCCATCTTTCCATCAATCATCCCTCTTTCCTCTTTTACTTCCCTTTTCGTTCTGTCCTTCTTTCTCTCATCCATCAACTCATCGATCCATCTACACGTCCACCATCTATCCAGCCATCATTCATCTATCCATCTACGCACCCACCCATATGCTTATCCATTCAACCATGTAGCTCCACCCCCAAACATACAAAAACAGACATAATCAACACATACTGCACAGCCACTTCCCCCAAACTCTACAGGGAGAGAGAGAGAGAGAGAGATAGGGGTAAAGGCGCTTGCCTTGCATGTGTTCATCTCTGTTTGAATGCCGGCACCACCTATGGTCCACCAAGCAATGCCAGGAGTGATCTCTGAGCACAGAGCCAAGAGTAAGCCTTAATCACCATTGGGTGTGGCTCCAAACCAAAGTCATAAAATGGTGGCAGTTCAAGTAGATACCAAAGTTAGCACTAGGTGAAGATGAGGGAACGACTGAAGGACCCATTGGCTGAGTAGGTGCCATATAGCTTGGGCCACCAGTGACTTGGCCACACCCCCACACCCAGTTTTGGGCCACTCAAAAGCCTGCTGGGGAAGAGGATTCATGAGCAGTTTCATAAGCACTGTGCTAATTCGATGGCATGGTGGGGCCTCCTCCCTGCTCACCATGGAATGCTTTCATCCAGTGCAGGAAGAGGGCAGGCTGAGATCTTACTGTTGGTTGGGGTATTCAATAGACTGACGCTGAGCTGTGGCCCAGGTGCTGGGAGCTGATGCTCAGAATGGACTGTGGGAGTGCAGGAGGCCAGCAACTAGGACAGAAACAGGTGGGCAGCCTGGAAGAGGGGGCCTGGCAGAGATCTAAGGCAAGACTCCAGGGCTGGGGAGTGACCCAGGTGGAGGCTGCTCCTGGGAAAGGCCAACCGAGGCTCTGTTGAGTCTGGCCAGAAGCACAGATGAAGTGGGGGTGTGTGGGGAGGTTAGATGTGTCTCCTCAAGGAGCTAAGACTTGATTTCCACATGGAGAATCAATAGTTTCTCCTGTTCTTTCCAAAGGTTGCTTCTTTATCCTGCAGGAAATGAGATGTGTAATATGTGAGAGGGTCACCACAGTTCAAATGACAGTGTCCCTTCCCCAGGCTTGACCATGGCCTTCCCACTGTGTTCCATGAGACCTGGGGCTCTAGCCCTGGCTCCAGCTGGTCCCGTTGTGAAAAGAAGGTATGAGGTTTGAGTAAAAAATGCTCCAGAACTGGGCCAGAGCGATAGCACAGCGGGTAGGGCATTTGCCTTGCATGTGGCCAACCCCTGGCATCCCATATGGTCCCCTGAGCACTGCCAGGAGTAATTCCTGAGTGAAGAGCCAGGAGTAACCCCTGAGTGTCGCTGGGTGTGACCCAAAAAAGCAAAAAAAAAAAAAGAGTTCCAGAACTATCTCCAGTGTCACCAGATCAGCTCAGCTTTTGTTGATTTCTGATTTGTAGTTTGCAATTCGGTGGGATGTCCAGTAGAAAGGGGACTTATGTCTGACAGAGCAGCCCCACTGTTGTGAAGTCCAGCTTGCATGATGCCTTTGAGAATACGGAATACAGGCTCCACCCCTTCTTTGGGATCAAGGACACATTTTCCATTCCCTGACCACCATTTTCTAGACTCCCACATTTATGTTCACCGAGCCCCTGACATTGCTCCACCCTGCCTACCCCCACCTCCTCCTCCAGGAAGCCCTCTCTGAAGCCCTAGAGAGTCATTCGTGTTGCCTATACATCTTGAGTGTTTCTCCCAACTGTTCTGCTGACTCACCACCTCCCCATCAGGGGTGCCCAGTACCAGAGACGCAAGTGAAAAGTGTTTAAGAGATGTGGAGCCAAGCAAATAGGTAGCAGGAAAAAAGTGGAGAGAGGACTTGGGTCTATCAGTTAAAGGCTGGATGGATGAATGGAAGGGAGAGTGTGGCGGGAGGGCTGGAGGAAGCTAAAGTAGAAAGTGAATAAATAGAAAAATAGAAGAGGGAAGGAGGAAGGGGAGAGACTGGCTGGTGACTTCTCAGCCCCACTGTTTTTTTTTAAAGTATTTTTATTATACCACCGTGAGATATGCAAATAAAAAGATATACAATTAAAAAGTTCATGCTTGGGTTTTGGTCATACAGTGTTCCAGCACCCGTCCCTCCACCAGTGCCCATCTCCCACCACCAACATCCCCGGTTCCCTCCCCCTTCCCCAGCCCCTGCTCCATGGCAGGTTCTTTATTTCTTTCCCTTTCTCTCTCTCTTTCTCTTTTCCTTCCCTTCCAGACTATGGATTACAGAACATACATTAAAAGGTTGTCATGTGTATCCTTTTGCCTCTATTTAATGCTCAGTTCTAGGTTGTCAGCCCCACTTTAAGAGGATCATTGGGTCCACTTTGGCCCACAGACCACATGGTCCCAGTCTCTCTCTCTCTCTCTCTCTCTCTCTCTCTCTCTCTCTCTCTCTCTCCCCCTCTCTCTCTCTGCAACCCCAATCACAAAGCCAGCCCCACACGTGCCCGTGCTCACCGCTCTGTACTGGCCCCTGGAGCAGCCTCCCGTAGCCTGTTCCTGCTCTTGCTACAAGCAGAGAAGCAGAAAAATCCATGCCAGTGAGCCGGCAGCCGCCTCGCCCTCACCCCCTCCTCCCGGCCCTGCAGCCTGTGAGTGGGGAGCGGTGAGCAGAAACAGGCGTCGGTTCCTCCCAGGGCCGAACTCGCTGCGATGCTCAGCCCTGGAGTGGCAGCAAGGTCTGCTTTCCATCCTGGGGCTCCTTCTGTCTCTCCTCGCTCACCCAGGTGGTGCCAAGGGGAGTGTTATAAGCCCTCCCAGCAGCTCCATAATGGAAGTCTCCCAGCACCTCAAAACACCAGAGTCCACCACACTGTGTCCCAGCCACTGACTCCTTGCCCGAGCCCTGCCGCTCCCTCTCCCCATGTTTGCCCATGGCGGTTAACAACAGGTTCCCCCAACAGATAAAAAGCCAAGGCTTGCCCCCCAACTTGGTGTCAAGATGCCCTGTGCTCGGAGCTCGGGGTGCCACACAGCTGCGCTCACCTTGCTCAGGAAGCTGCTGGCGCCTGCTGAGCCCCCACTCCCAGCACTGTCTTCTGCTGAAAAGCCCTGCCACGGCCAAGGTGAAAGCTCCCCCAGGCAGGTCAGGAGAGGGGCCCCGGGCTGGTGGAATGACTTTGAAGAGCTCTCTGGGCTCCAGCGTTCCCCATGGGGTGTCAGCTGAGACCTTGGGAAGCCTGAGTCACACCCCACTTTCTCTTCCCGATCATCTTTCCCTCACAGACGGTGATCCTGAGGGTCTCTCCATGGCACACATCCCCTCTTTAAAAAAGAAAACTCTGCTTTCAAAGCCTCAGAGCCTGGAGGCCACAGAACCAAGCTGCCTCAGAATCATGGTGCCACAGAACAAGCTGCCACAGAACCATGGTGACACAGGCCAAGTTGCCCAGAACCAAGCTGCCACAGAACCATGGTGCCACAGAACCAAGCTGCCTCCGAACCATGGTGCCACAGAACCATTGTGCCATAGACGAAGCTGCCTCAGAACCACGGTGTCACAGAACCAAGCTACCACAGAACCAAGATGCCTCAGAACCATGGTGCCACAGAACCATACTCCCACACTGTCACAGAACTATTATTATAGAACCACTCTGCCACAGAACCAACCCCTGGCCCGCCCCTGATCCCGCCCTTTCCTGCCCTCAGCTCCACCCTTTGTCGTGCCCCTGGTCCCACCCCTTGGCCCCATTTCACAGATGAGAAAAGGGAGGCTTAGTGCAATCAGCTGGCAGCAGTGACTTTCAAGGCAAGAGGAAGTGGAATAGCTGAGACTTGGACCCCATGATCCAGCTAGGAAGCCGTGCTTCACCCACCTCACCGTCCTCCTCCAGGAAGGAGGTGAGAGGCTCCCTGAATTCCCTCATATCCGATCTCAGCCACCCCACAGATGGGCATCCCTTCACACTGCCCTTTGGAACTGTGCCCAGAGGATCCTGTGCGCTGAAGAGGTCACTCGGGAAGCCCAAGTTCTGGATGCCGGGTGCTCACACCCAGCCTTGACGCTCCACCCCTGAGATCACCCTCAATGCCCCCACATGCAGAGCACTTTGTCGCTGCACCGGAAGCTGCCATTCAAAGGGAAGTCAAGTCCCCCAGAGGTGCCCATCACCATCAAGGGATCCGCACGCCTCTCCTGGAAGCCCCAGTGCCCCAGACCTTGGAGAGGGGCCCGGGACTGCCCAAGCTCTAGGAACACCCAGCCTGTAGTGCAGACAGAGCAATATGGCAAGTGTGTTCCCACACCATGGTGACCTCCTGTCCAGATCCTGTCCCCAAAGCCCCTGTCTGCAGCTGCCCCTCAGTCAGGAGCCCACCCACTGGACTAAGAGTCAGACAACACCGGTGTGAGCCCTTCTGGGGCATTGCCAATGCCAGGAGTCGGTCCTTGCCTCAGTCTCCCCTCTGTGAACTGAGCGTCCTGCTCCCTCTCTCAGTCACCTTCTTCTTCTTCTTTTTTTTTTTGCTTTTATTTTAGGAAGGGGAGGAGGGTTCACACTTGGCGATGCTCAGAGGTTGCTCCTGACTCTGCACTCAGGGATAACTCCTAGCGGTGCTTGGAGGACCATATGGGATGCAGGAGATTGAACCCGGGTCAGGCATATGCAAGGCAAACGCCCTCCCCACTGTGCTATTGCTCCGGCCCCCTCAGTTACCTTCTTGGGGGAGGATTTTAGGAGACTTTGAAGCTTCCCTATCCCAGGCGGAGACATTCCAACTGTCCTCAGAAAGCCTTCAAGATGTTGGCTGTGACAGATGGCAGCAGCCAGAGAGGGAGGAGGGGCTGAGGCGGGGTCCAGACACCTCAGATATAACCTTAATTGGGGTCTTCAAACATTTCTCCCCCCATTCCAGCAGTGGGGCGTGTTCGGCCTTTGGCAGCCTTCTCCGCGGCCTCACGGAGGCTAGGGGATTTACTGAGTAGATTACATGGCACTTAGCTAATGAAATGACGCCCTCCTCCCCACCCCCGCCAGGATATTGATCAGCCCCTGGCAACCCCGGAGCTGGCAGCAGCCTCGGCCAGCTTAAAGAAAATCAACCATTAATAAAATTGAATGGTTGGGGGAGGGTGGAGGGAGCTAGCAGGGCAGAGCTGAAGGGAGAAGCTGGGAAGGACAGGGAAGAAGAGAGGGAGAGAGAAAGAACCTTCCGGGGTGGATGGATGGATTCCCCGCAATCCACTCGCATGCAAAGTTGTGCAATTAAGGGATCCCGTGAGACCAGGCCCGGCCCTAGAAGGATGCAAATGAAAAGAGAAGCAGGAAGATCCGTCTGGACCAGGGAGCCTGTGGCTAGCTCAGGGCAGCCCTAAACAGGCCTCTGCTCCCAATATACTTTACACAGACCCTGCAATGGTGGCCAATATTTCCTGCTTTCAAAAAAAAGGGGGTGACATGGGAGTTTCTTATGTCTATAGTTTTGGAAAATCTGGGGAAATTAGAACACTCAGAAGCTGGTGGTCTGGAATGGCTGTAGGGGTGGGAGCACACTGCCTTGACCTGCAGACTCACTGCCCAGCCCCCTCCAGCCCTGCACACTCTCTCCCAGTTGCAGCCAGGGCTCAGAGTTTGAGCCCCCTACTCCCCCCATTCAAAGTTGGAGTGGAATTCTGTCCACAGCATCTGCGGGGGCTGGGGGCTTGAAGAATGTCTGCTGGAGAAGAGCTTCTTCCACGTGGGGCTTTTACGGCCTTTCATACTTAAGATTCTCATCAATAGAAAACAATAGACTGGGCTTTAGGGGAAAATCAATGCGTGCAGAAGGCTTCTGATTCCAGGGGCCCTGGGTGACAGCAACGGAAAAGAACAAAATAGCAAACTCCAAAGGGGAAGCACTTTGAAGGGGAAGGGGTCTTCCCTTTGCTCTGTCTCACATCTCTTTGCTGCCTCCAACCTGAAAGGCCCAAACCAGGAATGCAGGCTCTGAACGAGAGTGACGGCTCGCCGGCGTTCAGAGATGGAGTCTGAAGAGCAGGTCTTGTTGGGAGATGAGCGGGGGGTGACGTGGGGGTGCTTCTGCATCCCTCCCCTGTGGTCTAGGGCCCCTGCGCAGAAGCAGTGGCTGTCAGGCGGCAGCCGTGTTCCCTGCTGTCCCAGGGTGTCCATCCCCAGCCAGGGAAGCAGAACAAAGCAAAACCCTTGTCAGGGAGGGAGGGAGGATGCTGGGTTCCATTCTTCTACCATACCATGGGACTGGCACCTGCCTTGGCTCAAATACCTTGGGCTTAAGAAAACCAAGCTCCAAACCCAGGCCTTTCCTACCTGTGTGACCCTGGGCAGCCCACAAACCCTCTCTGAGCCTTCTTAGTCTTCCCATGAAATAAGGGGGAATTGTCCCAAGGCTCGGAGGGAGGAATTAAATAAGGGGGAGATGGTATGAAAAGTCTATCATTCATATTATTCTTGTTGACCTTGTTACAAAACCCTCCATGGTGGGCCTGGTGACCCCTATTAGCCGCTTCCCACAAAAATCCCAGAGTTTGAAGTCACTGTATTTCCCCTTTCGGAGGATGAAACTGAGACATGATAAAGGGACACTGCTCTCTGGGATAACCACCGAACAGATGTTGCGTCAGAAGGACACACAGACACTGACCAAAGACCTCCGCGCAGGAGGCGCTCATCAAACTGTCTTTTCCATGGAGATCAGCTGGCCCCTCCTGGATGCTGGATCTGTGGAGTGGAGTGATGGCAGGAATTTCGGAAACTCAAGATCCCCCTCCATGCCATGCTACCACAAAGGCCCATGAGCCTAAGTTTTAGCATCCGTGAAACGAGTGAGGCAAGTTCATCCCTGCACGGCTGCAAGGGCGTCACTGCAAAGAACCCCCAGGGTTCAGGCACCCTGCACCACCTGTGTCCATTCACTCATTCACTCACGCATCCATTCACTCACTCGCTCACTCACTCACTCACTCACTCACTCACTCACTCACTCACTCACTCACTCACTCACTCATTCATTCACTCACTCATTCACTCACTCATTCATTCACTCATTCATTCACTCACTCATTCACTCATGCATCCATTCACTCACTCATTCATTCACTCATTCATTCACTCACTCATTCACTCACTCATTCATTCACTCATTCATTCACTCACTCATTCACTCACTCATTCATTCACTCATTCATTCACTCATGCTTCCATTCACTCACTCATTCACTCACTCATTCATTCACTCACTCATTCATACACTCATTCATTCACTCATTCATTCACTCATGCTTCCATTCACTCACTCATTCACTCACTCATTCATTCACTCACTCATTCATACACTCATTCATTCATTCACCCATTCACTCATTCATTCACTCACCCATTCACTCATTCATTTATTCACTCACTCATTTGTTCACTCATTCATTCACTCACCCATTCACTCACTCATTCATTCACTCACCCATTCACTCATTCATTTATTCACTCACTCATTTGTTCACTCATTCATTCACTCACCCATTCACTCACTCATTCATTCACTCACCCATTCACTCATTCATTCATTCACTCACTCATTTGTTCACTCACCCATTCACTCACTCATTCATTCACTCACTCATTTGTTCACTCATTCATTCACTTATTCACTCACTCATTGCTCACTCATTCACTCATCTATTCACTCACTCATTCATTCACTGACTCATTCACTCACTCATTGCCTACTCATTCACTCCTCTATTCACTCACTCATTCATTCACTCAACAACTTACTCATCTATTCATTTACTCATTAACTCACTCTCTCTTGTTCACTCATTCATTCAGTCATGCATTCATTCACTCAGTCCTTCGCTTGTGTGCTTAAAGGCACTGCCTCCCCCTAGGTTTCCAGCAGTATCAGCACCCCTCAAGTGCAGGTCTCCCCCCCACTCCTGAGCCTCCTCGTCTCTCACAGCCGGGAGGCAGCTGCAGCCAGACATTTGGAAGCCATTACACACATCCCTGTCTGAGTTGCTCTCCCCGTGCGCTGCTTCGACAGATTCCAAGGAATTTTGGCTGAGTTCCTTGGCAGAGGGAGCCCCAAAGGAATGATGGAGAGCAGCATCTCTCCTCCCAGCACACATGGGCCTCCCAGTTTCAGAAATCCTGAACTGGGTCTCTGCCCACAGCCCGCAGTTTCCATCCGGGACTCTGTTTCCCTGTCTGTAGAATGGGAACAGTAACAGAGCAGGCTCAGATGTGTCCACTCAAATGTGTATACACACATACTTGCTCACATACTTATATACACACTAACACACCCATCAACTCCCACATACTCCCACACTCACACACACTCTCATGCACCCACTTGGACTCACACATCCACACACTCTCACCCTCACATACTCCTTTTCACAATCTTTGCATTTACTCTCACACACTCTCATGCACACACTCACACACTCTCATGCACACACACCCTCATGCACACACTCACACTCACACACTCACATTCTCACACACCCTTTCCCTCCCTCCCATGCTCAGGAGGGCTTGTGAGGAGCCCACAGGTCAGTGCAGACTAACACCCGGCTCTAACAGGTGTGTGAGAAGCTGGATTTCTCTTCTGTTCTCATTTCAACTTTGCTTCCTGAGGTGCTGAAGCAAGTGGGCAGGTGGCTGAGAGGAGGCCTGAGCACACGAGCTGAGCACCCGGCCTGCTGGAGGCCCTCAGTGTCCCTTCACTGTGTCACTGTGCATCAGTTTCCCCAGCCTCCTCCCTCTGACTAGCGAATGTCCTCAACAGGCGCCAGACCTCGCTTCTGCCTCAGGTGCTCACAGCACTGCTCCAGCCTACAGCCCGGCCCTGCCTGGCCCCCACCCTGCCCTCGGCCGAGGAGTCCCACAGGCCTCCCTGGCTGGCCTGAGAAAGAGCTGGGGTGTGCCGCTCCCCTGCATGTCTGGCCTGGCTGTCCGCCTCCTCCCCACACCCCTGCCCTTCCCTTTGTGCTTCACATCCTTGTTTCTGCCTCTTTCCTCGGCACCAGGTTATCCTCCAGGGCCCTCTTCTGGCTTCTTGGGATTGGGAAGATGGGAAAGGCAGGTGTGGGACGTTGGTGCCTCCCAGCTGAGCCCTTCCTCTCTGCTACCCTCTCACTATCCCTGAGAGCCCAACCTGCTTTCCCGCCTCACTTCAGGCTGGGCCGAGTGTGGGAGGAGCTTGGTACCTGTGTATGCACCAGGCATGCAGTTTGTGTGCACGTGTGTGCCGTGTGGCATGTGTCTTCATGCAGGTGTGAAGTGTGTCACATAAGTGTGTATGCACAGCATTGTGGCACATGTCTGAATGTGCACACGGGCAGGTGTATGGGCTGGGTCTGTGCATGTGAACACGCATGCACACATGTGGTGTGTGCACCTGATATTTCCACACTCTGTGTGCATGTGTCCGGCCTTCCCTTCTCTGGTAGCGAGTGGACCTCACAGTCCCAAGCTGGACAGGGGAGCAGGAAGGAGGCGGAAGCCGCATGGAACGTGTCCAGGAGCCGCAGTGCCTGCACAGAAGCATGTGCAACCCTCTGTCCATGTGTCGGTCGGTCTTTTTGCAGGCACAACTGCCATTGAAGGAGGGATCAGTGCCCCCATGCTGAGCATACTCCACACCCCAAGTTCTCCCCATTCCACCTAAGAGAGGAAGCAAACTAGTCTCTGATCTCCAGGAAGTCGGCTGAGACTCAGGGGCCCAGGAGGGTCAGATACCTGCTCAGGGGTCCAGTTCGATCCAGGACCCAAGTCCCTTAAGAGCTTCCCTGCATCTTAAGTGAGCTGCCAGAGCAACACATGACCCCCCGCCCATACACACACACACACACACACACACACACACACACACACACAGTCTAAGCAATGTACTTGGGGCTTCTTCATTCTCTCTTATTTTTCTCTCCAGTTTTTTTTTTTTTTTTTTGTGTTTTTTTTGCTTTTTGGGTCACACCTGGCAATGCTCAGGGGTTACTCCTGGCTCTGCACTCAGGAATTACTCCTGGTGGTGCTCAGGGAACCATATAGGATGCCAGGGATCGAACCCGGTCAGCCCTGTGCAAGGCAAATGCCCTACCCACTGGACTATCGCTCCGGCCCTCTCCAGTTTCTTGTCTTTCCTCTTCTTCATCTCTCTCGTATGTGTCTTTGAGTCCTCCTGGCCCGCTGTCCTTGGACAGAAGGACGTAAGTCTGTCTGCACGTCTGTCTCTCTGTCTCTCTTCCCTGCCCCTACCCTGCCCCAGCCTCATCCTCCACCTCACTTTGTACCCCTGCCCACGTGGCTCTGTCTCTGCCCGTCTCTCTCCCCCTTCCTCCCGTCCCATTCATTCACCCAATATAGTCTTTCTCCTCTTTATCCCATACATAGCCAGGATTTCCAGAGATGCCAACAAATGGTGCCCTGCACCCCCTTCTCATGAGGCACCCCTGAGCATTTTCCTACCCACAGAGCCCTGGGAGTGAGTCAAGCAGCCTCTGTCAACCCCATCTCCCCCTGCCCCTGCCCTGGGGGTGCAGCCGCTGCAGTGACAGAGTCTTGCAGGGACTCAGATTCGATAACGTCCTGTTTCCTCTCCCCTCGAGCGGCCGGGTGTGACCAGCAGCACAGTGGGCAGGACTTGCACCGAGCCCAGGAGCGCCCCTCTGCCTCCCCAGGCCCAGGGGCGCTGAGGGCACCCCTGAGTTGTGTGCCATCTCCCCAGATCCTCTGCCCTCCGTGTCAGGATCTCTCCATCACCCCATTAATTACTCCCACGCACTGGTTACCTGCTGTAACCTGATGCAATTTGACATTGATGGATGAAACACCGCCCTACTGCTGAACCCCTAATGCTAGCCTCTTCCCCACCCCATGCTTCCTCGGGACCCCGCTCCACCCCTCTGCTCACACCCCACCTCCTGCATGGGCGCTAGATCGGCTCTGAGCAGAAGGGACGCGCAGCGAGGCAGAGACAGTGCCATATCCCCAGACCCCCCACCCCTGCTCCAAGTCGGCTCTCAGAGGCTGTCAGAGCTGAAATTAACGAGCCTGGGCAGCAGGGCAGCAAGATCGTGGCCCACACTGAGTCGGGTGTCTGCGGCTCTGCCGGCTCTGCTGGGGATGCTCCAAAGCATCCACTTGGGCCTGACACTCCCCGCCATCCCCCGCCCTGCCCCCCCACAGGCCCTGTCAGAGCTCCCGTGGCCAGGCGGCGGGGGTCCCCAACTAATAGGGCGCCGCCACGCTCCAGCTGCACCAACTGCACAGCCTCTCCCCACGCGCCCTGAGCTCCTGGATGTGAGGGCGCCCTGGCTCTTGGCGCCCGTTCAAGCTGCCTGGTGAACTAAATTGATTTTTTATCGTTGCTCTGGAGCGAGCTTAATGAATCTGTTAGTGACGGCTGCCTACCCCAAACGCCTCTCGATGGCGGCGCCACCAGAGCACTCGTCCTGAGAGAGGGAAGGTGTTATTTAAGGCTCAGCCTGCGCCCCTGAGAGCAGCCAGAGAGCAGCTGAGCCGTGACTCACTTCCTGGGTGTTTCTGGGCAGGAGCAGAGCACCAATGTGGGTCATCAATGGAAAGGCGATGGTGAAAAAGAATGACAGAGATTTATACAGTACCCGTGTTTCTAGGGACCAACAGTCTATCCAGCCAGCCACACAGCCAGCCATTCGCCCATCCACTAATCTACCAAAAAATCCACCCACCCATCCATCCATATCCCCATCCACCCACTCACTCATGCATCCATTCAACCACCCATCCATTCACCCACCCACCAATCCATCCGCCCACCCACTCACCATCCATTTATCTACCCATCCACCAATCCATGTACCCACCTACCCACTCACCATTCATTCACCCACCCATGCACTGATCCACCTGCCCACCCACCCACTCATCACCCATTCTACCTGTCTACCCTCTACCCATCCATCTGCCCACCATCTACCCATTCACCTACCTATCATTTATTCACCCATTGGCCCAATTGTCCACCAACCAGGCACTCATCCACTCATTCCTGGCCCTTGCACCCACAGAGTCCACACATCCATTCACCATTCAGTGCTTCTGTCCATCCCTGCATCTGTCCATCAGTCTACTCTGTATGCAGGCATTTGTTTATCTACTGTCTACACGCACCCACTTATGTTCCTTTGTTCCATCAATTCCTTCATCAACTCATGATCAATCCATCCACCTTTCTTTCATCCGTCCTTCCCTCCCTCCCATTTATTCATCCTCCATTAGCACATCAGTGATCTCATTTATTTATTCACTAGTTTGACCTTTCATAATATAATTTATTATGACGTCTGGCATATTTGCTGTAGCCTTCAGGGCACCACATAGTTGTCCCCTCAATCTATCTGCTGTACCCCCACGGCCTTCTCACTCCACTGCAATTATTGCTGTTCCCAGCTATTTGCATCTGTGATTTCCTCTACTAGAAATATTCTTTCCCTGAAACTTTGTGGCCTACTTCTTTCCTTCTCTATATTTCTTCTTTCTGTTGTTTTGTTATTTTTCTTCATTTGTTTATTTGGGGACCAACCCAGCAGTATTTAGGAAGCCAGAGGCCACTCTTATCAACTGGCTGACCATGTGTATACCTTGAAGTTTCAATGCTTGTGAGCCCTGGGAATTCAGTGCTGCTTGGGCGCCAGGTTTTGAACACATCCCCTACCTGCAATTCAGCCTTTGGATCTACCTCCCAGGCCCACGTCTCCCAACTTATAAAACACCTTCTCTGATCACTGATCACTTTTGATCTAAATGAACTGTTGCCTCCTATTCTTTACCCTTTATTGCCCTCCCGGCACTCCTTAAACCCTGACACTGGAGCAGACATGCGTCTGTCTCCTTTAGTGCCTCGTATCCTCTGCTGGAATGAAATCGCACAAGAACAGCAAGAGATGCTCCAGCTTATTCCGCTGCTGTATCCCAGGTCCTAGACCAGCTCCTCAGGTACCCTTTAGAACTCAGAGAGGTCGATTTATTGAATCAGTTGTTTGATCGGCTAACACAGGCTCTGTCACCTCTGTCACTTGGTAAACCCTGAAATAAACAGCGAACAATACTAGATATGCCCTTTCTCTCAGGGGACCCCAGATCCTTGGAAATACAGAAGGGTGGGGCAGTAAGACTGGAGGCAAACAGCTGTATGAGGATCATAGATTTGCAGCTGGGTTTACCAGACCGCAGGAGGTGCATCACCTCCGGCATTTTTAAGAAGTTTGAGTTGGGTTTAGTTGCTTCCCCGGGCATCTTGTTTGACTACAATCCCCAGGACGAGTTTGGTTGAAACTAGAAACAGGTTTCTCCATTGTTTATTCCTCCCTCCTGCCATAAGACTCCTGCTCTGCTCTTGGGCTGCTCGTATACCTGCAACCTCCATGGAGAAATCACAGAGGCACCTCCCCCACCTGTCCGCATGCACTTGGGCCTGGTTCAGAGTATGGACATAGCCAGTTTATCTTTTTCCTCTTCTTCCCTCCAAGCCAGGATCCACCAGGTGGGCATTCTCCTGCCTTGGCTTCTTCCAAAAGTTTGGGGCCTTTCTAAGTTTATTAAGAGTTTGGGTGTCCAAAACAGGATACCAACTGTCCTGGAAAGGGAAAGGAATAGAACACAGCTTAGGGAATAAGTGGGGGAGGCTCAGGCCAAGAACAAAAGGAAGGTGAGACTGAGTGTGCCAAGGAGAAGAACCAAGTATCTCAGGACGTACTTTGGAAGGCACCAAGGAAGGTGTGACCTGACTACAGAGCCTCTCTCAGACCTTCTTTCTCCAGCTTCCCATACATGCAGCTCGAGTAGAGTCAGCCCTTGCTGTAGCTGGTGGCATTTCTCCTGAACAATCATGACAGTACATTTGTTCTATCCATTCTTCAAGGTCTTGCCACACCCCTTCGAGCAGTAGAAACTACTCTTCCTATCCTTGAATCCTGGAGGACTTGTTACTGTCCTGATAAAGAACATGGAGAATGATATGATGTCACTTCCGGGACAAAGTCACACAGAGAATTTGTGTTCCCTGGTCCTTTTTCTCTTGGAATATCCAGCCTGACAGTGTCCACCATGTTGGAAGCAAGTCCAACATCCACACTGAGGCCATGTCTGGGCATTCTGACTGCTGTTCCCATATAATATCTAAGCTTCCAACTCTCATCACTGTCAACTATGTGAGCAAGGAAGAATCCAGATGATTCCCACTCCCAGCCTCCTGTCTTCTGGTTGAATTTGAGGAGTTCAGAGCAGGAACAAATCAATATCGCCATGGCCAGTTGGAACTTCTTGCAGATTTCATAAACACAGAAATGGTTGTGGTTGCTTTCTGCCCCTGGGTTTAGGGTAATTCTTAATACATCTGGAGTAATTAAGATAACAACTATATAGAACATAGCCCTTGACAGGCCAGGAACTGTTCAAAGCATTTTATAAATATTTACTCATTTAATCTCCAAAACTTGCCCCATGAGTTCTATTAATATGACCATTTTCCAGGCGAGGAGCTGAGGCACAGAGAGGAGAAATCACTCACCTACAGATTCATGGTAAATGTAGGATTGGGATTTAAGCCTAGGTAAGATGGTTTCAAAGATCAAACTCTTAGCCAGCCAGGAGTTTTATACCTAAGTTGATTATCAGAGCCCTTTGTTATTGGATATACAACCTATGGGACTTGTTGTTTCCTGTGTTTAAAATTGGAGGTTTTCAAAACTCTAAATGAGAGTTCACTTCTTGAAAGCAAGTTGAAAACTTGCAATATCTGCTAGATAGGTAGAAAAAAATAACACATTAATAGATGGATGGGTGGGTGGGTGGTTGGATGGATGGACCAACAGATGGACGGATGGACGGACGGACAGACGGACGGGTGGATGGATGGATGGATGGATGGATGGATGGATGGATGGATGGGTGGGTGGGTGGATGTATGGGTGAATGGGTAGATGGTTAGATAGATGTGTGAAGGGCGGATGGTTGGATGAATGGATGGAGGATGGTGGATGGATGCATGGATGGATGCATGCATGTATGAGTAGATGAGTGGCTGGATGGGTGGATTTATGAATGGTGGGTAAGTGAGTAGGTAAATGGGTGGGTGGATGATTGATAGTTGTCCTTGGATGAGTGAATGTGTTCATAGCTTGACAATAAATGAATAGATAAATAGAATTGTAGTTTTAATTTTTTTAAGTTTCTTTGCATATTACAATTAAGAATGTCTTCTGCAGAATCTGAAAAAGACAAATTCAAGGTCAAGTCTGGTTCCCTATTTCACCAACCTCTCAAAGCCCCAACATCCTCCTGTATGAAATGGGCCCTGCCTGCCCCAATTCAGAAAGAAGCAATAAAAGCTCACAGAAAGACCACCAGATACCGAGCAGCAGGCAAGCCCTTGCATGTGGTCCTCCCTGGTCTGAATTTCTGGTACCACACATGGTCCCTGAGCACCACCAGCAATGAGGACTGAGCACCGTGCGGTGTGGCCAGCTCCGCCCCCTAGTATTTACTGCAGAGCATTTCAAAGCCAGGACTGCGGTCCAGCCTCTCCTATGTGCTGGACTCCATCCTCCTGCCCCAGACCTGCCTGTCCCTCTGCCCCTGACAGCAGGGACCCTCCGCCATTGTCACTTTGCTGGTGCGGGGGCACTCCCCGGAAGTGTGGTTCCCTCTCATACACAACGCTGTTGTTGCTGGCAGTTCCGGTGCCACGCACAGCTGCTGCCTCCTGCCTCCCAGCTGCTAGGAAGCGACCCTGTCTATCAGGAGGCCCTGGTAGGCCGCTGCATGCGCTCCCAGCTTGGGAGGTGACATAAATATTTTCCAACATGCAGGCAACAATCTGATTGGCGCCTCTTCCCTGGAGTGCCAAGCTCCAGGCATAGGGCTGCAGAATTTAAAAAAATTTTTTTTTCCCAGTGAAGTCTGGCTTCTTCCTCCACCAGAGAGCTTAACCCTTCTTGTGTCTGATTCCTAGGTGAGCCCAAATGACTAATATCCAGCAGGGTTTGGGGCAAATGCCTGTAGTAGCCAGGACCGCCTCTCCCATCCACCTTCACAGAAAAAATGGACTCATGAGCAACACATAAGACGTGCACACAAGTTTCAATGCCCCACAGAAATAATAATGGGGATAGCTTTAAATTATTTATTATGGAGGCCTTCCCTCTGAGAAACAACCCTACACAGATTCACTCCAAAACATACAAAAGGCAGTGAATTAGCTAGGGAGGAGTCTTACAGATGATACAAGATGGACCCGAGTTGGCCACCATGGAAAATGGGTTCATGGCATTTCTTTTCCCCCTGGGAGCTCAACATGGGCAGACACAGAACTTTTGCAAGGCTGGTTCAGTGGGAATGTCTGCAGAGACTCATTCAGTTGCTCTGCGGGGGTTGGGGGGGCAGACCGTACCAGTGCTGGTCTCACCAGCCCCCCTGCAGATTCTGTGGCTGCCACACTTGGGCGTGCCCAGCTTTCTGCCTTCCTTCTGCATTTGTAGGACTGCCGCTATCTGGAAGGTTCTATCACAGACACGCTCAAGAATCTCCCTCTCAGACATGCTCCCTTAGAAGCCTGAGGCTTCTAGGAGCGGGTCCCAGGAAACTGCACTGAACAGGTTCCCAGGACTGGCTGGGGACTGAGCTGAACCTAGACTTAGGGTCAAGGGTGGATTCTTGGAAGAGGCACGTAACTCAGAGAGGGGCAGGAGGGAACTGGGGGGGGGTGGTTGCTAAGCCAGGAGGCTGGTGTGAGCAGAGGCTCTCCAGGAAAAGGAGACAGACATGAAATGCGACTGCTCCCACAAGCCCACAAGGGGCTTGGCTACACAGGACACACCCTACTGATTGCCACCCAGCAGGAGTTTAGAGGTCAGTCAGGGTTGTACTTAAGGATCATACTTAGACGTTTATCAAGAGGATATTAGGGGTAGGAAGCAGTTGGTGCATTTGGTGGGGAAAGGACAGAGGGGGTTACAATGTGGGGGAGGAGAGGAAAAGCATCAATAGTCACTGCAGCACTTTGGGGGACACCTGACATTCTGAGCCCTAAAAGGTCATAGAAGAGGCTTGTGCTGGACTCTGAGAGTTCTGTGGCCACAGAGAGAAGTGACTGACCACTCAGCAAAAATGGGGTAGAACCACCCCAGCAGTACTGACCCAGAGCCAGCAGGGAGGGCATCTGGAAGAAAGGACTTGGCCTCATGCCTCCTCTCTTCCAATTGGCTGATGTTGCACCATGAAGGTGGAACTATGCCGAAGTCACAGAAGTCAGACAGAGCTGCCTACTGGCCCTGCGTCCCGGGCCAGCCAGCCACAGGGACTGTGGGTGGAGAAGGGCAGACAGTGGAGGCCATGAGGAAGGTGTCCTACGCCAGGACACACAGTCTAACACCTTCTCCTTTCCCTCCTCCATCCATTCTACAGAGATCTCATGTACCTTCTAGACAAGACAAAACTGAGGCTCAGAGATGTAGAGTGAGTCTTCCTGAGTCACACAGCAAGAAGAGGAGCGAGCTAGGATGGAGACAGCGAGTGCGTGTGCCTCCTACGCTCTGCTTTCTAGAAGAACCAACCCCAGCCTTGCCACTTCCTAGTGCTTGACCTTGAGCGACCCCTGTGTGTCTCCAAATGGCAGGTGAGTGATCTGGACAGGAGTGGGGGTTGCGGGTGGCCTGGCTGGGTGCGGAGAAGGGGGGCAGCCTTTGCCGGTGGGGAGCAAGTGAGCTGACTCAGGCACCAGGCAGTTATTAACCAGCGCATCAGACTCTGCATGGAGGGGTGGGGGGCTCGGCAATTTGTCCGCCTCCTCCCCACCTGCACCATCGATCGCCGCGCTCAGCTGCCTCATTGAGATGCAGGGCCTCGGCTCCGGGACTCCATCCCAGTGTCTGGTCAATAGCTTATATTTTTAATTTGTCAATAATCAGTCGGGACCTTGGCCAGCGCCCCACGGAGGGCTCAGCTAGATTGCTCGTGAGGGGTGGGGGGTGGGGGGGAGTGCAGGGCAGCGGGGAGAGGTGATAGTGTGCAGGGAGGAGACTGTTCTGATATTCTGAGCATGGCCAGAAAACCCAGGTGGGGACTAAGAACCGGTAGGTACCCCAGTAGCCTGACTGTCCTGCCTTGGCCAGGGGTGACCTGAAGACTCATGCATGCGCTCCCAAGCTTGAAGCCAACCGAGCCTGGCTTGAATCCCAACTGTCTGCTTGCTGTAGTTTGGTTTTGATTCCCATTCAGCAGTGTGAAGGGCTTACTCCTGGCTCGGTGCTCAAGGATCACTCTTGGCAGGCCTCAGGGAACAGTCTGGGATGCTAGGGATCAAACCCAGGTTGGCCACAAGCAAGGCCAGTGCCCTACACACTGTGCTATTATATCTGAGGCCCTCAGTTCTGCTGCTCGAAGCAGGAGTGGACCCAGCTTCTTTCAGGGGTTCCTCAGCTCAAGCTCCCTGCATCCCTCCATCCACTTCACAGCACCGGGACTCACACTGGAATGGTCTTCAAGACATCATACACAAAGGCCCCAAGTAAGTCAGCTGAGATTATCCGTGATGCTGTGCTGAAGGACCCTAGGGCCAGATGGAGAGTCTGGCACTGTGGCAGGACAATTAGCCCCATTGAACAGACCCAAAAGTCGAGACTCAGAAAAGTCCAGTCCCTTGGCCAGAGTGAAGCCAAGAAGGCAGGACAGTGGGTGGGGACGACAGTGGTTCTTGCCCTCAGGCGCTGCGCTTCCAGCAAACTGGGGAATCCACAACATAAGTGTGGGAGCTGTTGGGGCCAGTGGGCACAGCAGTGTTTCCCGCCCTGCCTGTCTGCTTCCAGACATTTTCGTGTCATTTCTGAAAGGTTGGGCAGAACCACTGTGTCTTCATCTTGAAGCACTAAACTCTATTTTGTGCCTCAGGTCATGAGTTTATAACCTAGTAAGAAAAACATACCAGACCCCAAGAACATACGCATAAGTGCCCAGACATGGGGCCACAGATAACGGGTCATTACTAGAAATTGGGGCAAGAAGAACGCGAATAAGAGCACTGGGGCCAGGAGGACATTGAGTGATGAGTTTCTTCACGGCTGTTTTGAGGTTTGCACCTGACCCTGTGACTCTATATTTTGAAAACTAGAAGGCCAGAAAGCCCCATGGAACTAACTGCCCAACTAGCTTCTGTTATTTTGCTTTGGCTTAGGTAAGAGTAGGAAAGCAAAAACTCCTCCTACTATGGAACCCTCAGAGTGTATAGAACACAAAAGCCTCAGTGGCTCAGGGTCCAGGTCTCTGAGGCTTGAGAACACTCAGCCCTCACCTCAGCGCTGAGTCTCAAATCCATGGACTCTTTAACTTTTCTGCCTTCTCCAAATCACTCTCCTTGACTTGTGGGCCCTCAGTGCTGGGCTCTCTGAGTCTCTTTGGCTCGAGGGCCCTCAGCACTGAGCTCTAATAAACTTTCTATACTTAACGTTTCCTGCTTCTGGAGAGTCTTTGTCTAGCTATGGCCTTACAGTTTCCTTTTTCTTCTGACAAGCAGACCCTGATCACTCGAAAGAGGCAAGGCAGTGAGAAGAGCAAGAGAATTTTTTTTCAGGGATTCTCTTCCACTCTTTTGCTGAGCCCAGGTGAGGCCAAGCAAGCTGGGACCCAGGGTGTCATGCTAGGAGGAAGCAGGTCAAGGGCAGTGAGTGACAGACCTGCCTATGTGCATACCACACCCTCCATGGAACAGACCAAGGATCCTGCCATGGTCCCTATCAGCATGCCTTGACCTCACGGCCCTTCTCCCATCACAAGACTTGATTCCTTTTCTGTTTGGTTTAATTGGTTGTTGATTCTCAGAGATTATTTCTAGCTCAGTCGGTGCTAGGGACTGACCTCTGGGAGTACTGTGCACTGCCAGGATTCATACCAGGGTCTGCAACACGCAAGGTGAGTGCTGTAACTCTTCCCCAGCCCTGACATCTGATTCTTAATCCCACCAGGACTGGTCACAGGTGGTGGCTCTGCATCTGAGTCAGCCCCTGTCTTTTCCAAGGCCTCCCTGGAGGAGGCTGAGAGATATGGCTGGGCCCCGCTGAGCACATAGTAAGCAGTTACCCTGCATTTGGACACATGGCCTCCTCATTCCCAAAGAGGCCACTATGGTGAGGGTCCACCCAAGAGACTCAGCTCCTTCATATGCAGAGTCACACCCAAGCCTCAGCTGAGCCCCAGAAATGCCCCACAACCACCTTCGTGGAGTTTCATACACAGGAAGTTGCAAATTGGTTCTCCAGAAACCTGAGTTTCCCAGGCTCTCTCCCTTGCAACTGCAAAGACCCAAGAACATTCCTCCTTATAATTCTGCCAAGTTAGAGCTCCAGAGGAACCGCCCTGCCCTGAATGGACAGGATGAAATATTTCTTCCCACCCAGAAGCTTCCCAGACATCTGTGCAATCCTGCAGAGGTAGAACTTAGACACTGTGAA
Organism: Cryptotis parvus; assembly: GCA_021461705.1. Lineage (NCBI taxonomy): Eukaryota > Metazoa > Chordata > Mammalia > Eulipotyphla > Soricidae > Cryptotis > Cryptotis parvus. Next base: position 257,613 of record JAJIBD010030486.1, on the reverse strand, counting down.
TTCCCCCAGAGAATTTTGAGCTCCTGGGACTATAGGCAGGTGAGGTTGGGGTATCAGGAAGGGAGCTGAGAGCTCCAGAATATTATACCTAGTGGGAACCTCCATACTCTCTTGGCCCAACCCTCCTCCTATTGGACTTTGGGGAAACTGAGGCATCAGCAGAGACTTTTAGCAGTCACAGGGCTGGGCAGGGGAAGGGTCCACCTTCTGTGTGATGTCCACCACATGCTCCCAGAGCTCCTGGATGCCAGATACCCATGACCCACATTGCTTGGGAAGAACCAGGAATGGGTCAAGTTCCCCAGATGCTGCGGAGGCAGGCAGGAAGTTTGACTGGATGCACACTCTGCTGATGTCTTGCTCTATGGACCGGCCCAGTCAGGTTCCTTCTCTGTAAAAATAATATCTTGGAGGTTATATTGGGGGCGGGGTCACACCTGGTGGTGTTAAGGAGACTAAGCAGTGCCAGGGTTGAAAACTGCAGTTGACCCCATGAAAGTCAAACCCATGTTCTATCTCTCCCCTCTTCCCTGGAACTTTGGTGACTACAATCCTATGGTATCAGAAGGAGGCCCTGAAATAACCAGGTGATGGAACTGTATCATTCCTGCCCTTTCCCTCCTCTCCTCCTCCTCCATAACCTTCACAACTCCCATCTATGAAGCATTTGCCCCCATTAGCCAGACCAACTTCACGCAAAGTTGATATGAAACTTAATGAAGAAGCAGTGCTTACCCTATTTTCCAGATGATGAAACTCAAGGTTGGCAAGATTGATTGGCTTGTCCTTGGTCCCTTCAGGTCCCCAGGCATCCTACATGCATTGCCAGAGAGCAAAGCCATCATCCCTTCCTGACACTCCCCTATCCTCGCAGAAGAATCAGACCCCCACTCTGCCATGGGACTTTGCAGAGGTGGGTGGCCCTCCCCAGTGAAGGCCCTGTGGGTACCACTGCCAGGACAAGGCTCATCTGTAATCAAGTCTGACACACTCAGTCAGAGTCCCAGAAGGACCAGACCTTTAATTCCTTCTGCCTCACCCACGCTGGGCACTGGGATGGCAGGTGTGTCTGCTGAGGGTCACGCAGATGTGAAATGGGTCAAAGAACAAATGAAGATGGGGTTTTTCATGTGTTTGGGTTCCTCTGTGGCTGGGCGTCATCCATGCAGGAAGTGAGTTGAATCTACAGATTTCCCAGGGGGCTGAGGCTGTCAGGCAGCTGTATGACAGGGCAGGGAGGAATTGGGGGTGGGGAGGAGCATATTATAAAGCCTTTGTGTCAGCCCAGGGACCCTTGAAGGTTTTCCCACCACTCAGGTGCATCCCACATAGGCTGTGTGGTCTGCAGGGAGACTTTCTCCTTCCCTGAGTCCTGTTTCTCGATCAACATCCAAGAACACTGGAGCTGGGCAGTGTTGGCTCCCTCTGTAGTTCCCCAACTACAAAGTCCTTATCCTGAGCAGAGCCTCTCGATGAAGTCTTCACATTAGAATTATAAGGAGGTCTGGGACAGAGAGATAATACAGGGGCTAAGGCACTTGCCTTGCTTGTGGCTGACTCCAGTTTGCTCCCTGACACCACGTAGGGTCCCCCAAGCCCCACCAGGAGTGATCCCTGAGCACAGAGTCTGGAGTAAAACCTGAGCACTTCTGGGTGTGTCTCTAAAACAAATAAAAGACAATGACAAGGGCTGGGGGGGAATGGATTTCTCAAAAATGCTCATGTCCAGGCCCAGTCCAATGAAATAAAAATTACTGGAGATTAGGCTCAGCCATTAGCAGTGTATAAAACTCCCCGGATGTCTTCCTGGTAATTCTCTGCTCCGTTCCTTTAGAAATGCCCTGCAGTGGTGGGCAAATGAGAGTAGTCTATTTGAGTGCCAAGAAACCAAGGCCCAGGAGGAGAAAGATGTGGTGAAGGTCATTAGATTACTTCCTGGGTTACCAGCATGGAAGGAGTCTCTGTCCACAGTGCTGAAATGAGAGAGTGGTGCCAATTTCCAGATCTTCTTGCTCTCTCCATCTCTCCCTCACACTTACTCCCTCTTCCCCAAATTTAGTGTCTCCTCCCTTCTTCCTTTCCTGGTTCTCTCTCCCTTCCTCCTACTCTTCATCCCCCTTTTCCGTTTCTCATCTGGAGTAACTCAGCTTCTCCCTAGGACTCTGATAGATTCCAGAACCTGACATGTCCCTTAATCCCAACTGTCCATTATAGAGACACCCTCAGCATCACTGCTGGCTGGGCACTGGTTCCATGACAGCACCTCCAAGTCCTACAAAGGCTTAGGATTTGGATCTCCAGGACCTCCTTAGTACTGCTTGGGGGTGGGGAACAACTCTTACTTGCCTGACCTCTGTGCTCCCATCTGCTCCCATGTCTTAGCTCGCTACCTTAGAGAAAGCAGAGTTCGGTCTGGGTCTCAGAGATCAGAATTCATCAAAGTGAATTCTAATCTTGGCACTTCGACTCTATTTATACTTGGCTTCTCTGAAACTGTGTCTTAATGTCCAAAAAAAATGGCTAATGGCTCAACAAATGGTAACCAGCGTGGTTGTAATCGTAGTTTTATATCCATGTTAGCCTTTATGAGAAACTTCTTTAGCCCAATGAATGGTCTAATTAAGGGTGGAATTCAGGCATGCTGTCGAGAAGAGGAGATGGTGTGTTGTCGAGTGAAAGATGGGAAGTGACCCGGACATGGAAGTTTCTAGAGGGGCAGTCTATCTGTGCCCCGAGCCTGGCCTTCTCCTGAAGGAGACGGAAAGGGCAAGGCCTCCCCCACCCTGGGCTGGCAGTCCTCCCCAAGTGCCTCCCTCAACGCTACAAGCCATTTCACTTCTCAAACGCATGACTAATAAGAACTGCTTCGGAGAAGGCAATATTCAATCGTGCTGCGGAATTAAAGAAGTGGATTCACGCACCATATATCACCCCAGCTGCTCTTACAAGCAGCAGATCAATAGTCTAGCAATAGACATTTCATAATTAAAAGAAGGAGATGAAGAAGAGGAAAAGAAGGGAGGGGCGAGAGAGCAAAGGGAGGAGCAAAGAAGGCAGCAGCCCCGGGAGCAGATGGCTGTGGATTTTTTCCCTTCGCTTTTTGGTTCCTGAGGCTCTGGGCTGGGGTAGCGGGGTTATTGGAACGTCCTGGCTGGAGCTGTCCCAAAAGTCCGGCTGAGAAGGGACTTCAGCGCCTCGAGGTCTGTCTCCCTGGCGTTTAAGTGCAGCTATTTTTAGACTGATGGAGTCTTTGAAAATTTCTGTAGCTGATAGCTTCTGTAAATTTCTGTAGCCTCATCCGAAACAGGCCGGTGGGAACGTCAGTTCATAGTCTCTTCCCAACAGCCACGTTTCCCACCTTTATTATAAGTGCACAAAATCCACCTGGGGCCCTTCTCTTTGGTGGGGAATAAATTGGACCTTCAGAAATCTAAGACAGTCACGTGGATGGGATCAAGCCAACCACGATACCCCATCACTCACTGGAGCCTGATGATTGGCTCATGGAAGCATGTGATCTCCATGTGTAGCCAATCATGTTCCATCTGGGATTCTTTCCCGGAACTGCTCCTCTACAAATAAGGATAGAACTAGTCGACCACAATACCCCCATCACTCGTTGGAGCCTGATGATTGGCTCATGGAAACATGTGACCTCCATGTGTATCCAATCAGGTTCCATCTGATTGGATACACATGGAGGCTCATGGAAGCATGTGACCTCCATGTGTATCCAATTAGGTTCCACTCTTTCCCAGGAACTGCTCCTCTACAAATAAGGATGGAGCTGGTCTATTTTGAGCCTGAAGCCATGAAGGGAGGAAACTTAAGAGAAATCATTGAAGCTCTCAGTTCAGCCAGGAATGAAATTTATGAGAACCCACTAGTTCTCCTTTTGCCTCAACTATTTTGAATACGGCTCCTAACGCTTGTGTTATAAATAGAACCTACAAGACCATTGGTGCTCCTACAGACATGTTTCCCAGACCTAAAAGAAAAGCCCACAGTGCGTGTCACATTCAGCACAAAAGCCAACGATCTCCTGGCCCATCACACACCCCGTTTGAAACTCAGTTTCCTGGTCTGTAAAATGTCCCTCCCATTCCCACCCTGCCTTATCTTCAGAGCTTTTCTGATGAATGACTTTCTGCTCATTTCCCACATCAGCGTCTCTCTCCTGGGCCAGGAGGGATTCTACCAAGAGACGTGGGTGCCCAGCACCAGCCCTACTGGTACAAGAAGACACGCAAGTCACATATGTTGCATTGTAAGTCTTGCTATCGGACAGGTGGGGACTATGACCTCCCTGGCCTTGCGTCCCCACCCCAGGCCATCTTCCCTAGGCCCATCTTGGTTTTCACATGGCTGGGGGTGGAGGTATGTGTGGAGGCCTAGAGGGCCCGTTCTCGAGGCTTTCACTTGATTCAGGTGCCCCGCAGGGAAGCTTCATTTGGAGCCTCTCTCATCATCCCATTTTTCAGGGAAGAAAACTGAGGTGCTGGGAGAAGGGGTGTCGGTTTGGTGGAGGTGACCTGCTGCTTGCTGTCATTCCCCGACGGGGAAAGGCAGAGGAAGGAGGCCGCCACCCACCCTGTGGCACTTAGACACCGTGACACAGGGGAGTGCTCAGATCTGATCTATAATGTGTCACTCAGGCCTCTCTGATAAACTAGGACTGGCCACTGGCAAATTGACCCTGGGTGATTCCTCATTCACCACTGAAAGGGACACTTGTTTGCTTGGTTGACTGCCGGCTGTCACCGTGGGACAATATTGACAGAGCCTGTGCCCCCAACTCGGAAACAACAACCCCCCTGCCGCCCTCGTGTATACACGTGGCAAAAACAAGCCCATAAACCCGCCCTCTCTCACAGAGAAAATAAGTGTAAGGAATTAAGGAGCCTCTGATTAAACAAACAGATGTTTTTAGTCGGCAATAGAAATGTCAACATGATCCTAATTAATGAATGTGTTAATGGCTGTTCTCTGTTTGAAGACAATAGTCCCCGCCATCTAGATGGGTTCGCAGTGACTCAGGGGCACACAGAGATGGATGCGTGGAGCCTGCCTGGGGCACAGAGTGCAAACGGCTACTCCCCCAGGGGCGTGACTGGTGTTCAGAAAAAGGGACACACCAGGGCAGAGATTTCCAGCATGGAGTCTGCAGGAAATCTCACAGAGCACACACACACACACACACACACACACACACACACACACACACACACACACACACACACACACACCATGCAACAGCTTCTCCCAATTCATGTTTAGTAACCACCACCCCATCACAGCCCAGCCTGCATCTGTGTCATCCATGCAGCCCTCACACTGCACAGACAGAGCTCACGGCATACATCCATCCAACGCAACACACAACACACACTCTGAGCATGACCGGCTGCTCAACAGTGCGCACTCTGCCCACGGCACAGTGTAGCTAATGTTCATGGTTCTCACGTCCCCTGCAATCCCAGGATAGTGCTTGTGATTTTCAGAAGAGAGATCTGTGGTCTAGCTCAGTTAGCACACACATACACACACACACACACACTCACACACGTGCATGTGGTGTCAGTTGTGACCATTCCATCTGAGTGTCCGCCAAGCACCAGACTCCCAGCAATACTGTAAACAGAGCAACACAGAAATGAAGAGTCTTCGCTCCAGGATCCTGGGGCCTGCGAAGAAGCTTCATTAGCTCCCTATGGGGAGGTCATCAAGGAATCTTTCCAATGTCATTTTTATCTCTCTGTCCACACATTGTGTGTGTGTGTGTGCTTAAATAAGGGAAGGCAGGATAAAGGATATTCTATGTAGGAAGAAAAATATTCATAATGCCAAGTAATATTAAGAGATACCCTAACCTCTCTGTAAGCTTTGCAATGATGATAAATATAAACTTGTTTAGAAGAGCTCTCAAAATCAAAATAAACATCTAGAGCTCTTCATTCCGGTCACAGCAAAGGTGTTTTTACTCATTTCAGATTCTAGAAAGCGTCACTGACCAGATCTCCCTTTTCCCCAGTCTGCTAGGAAGCTCAAACACAAATATTTAAGTCACGACAGAATAATGTTGTTGGTCTTTAGAATAAAAATGTCTACGTATTAGGTCAGAGAGATGGTAGGGTGGTGAAGGCATTTGCCTTCCCTGCAGCAGCTCTGGTTTGATACCCGGGAGTGGCAGTGCCCCCTGAGCCCCACCAGAAGTAATCCTTAAATGTAGAGCCAGGAAAATTCCTGAGCACTGCCAGGTATGGCTCCCAAACCAAAAAATAATTTGCTTCTGAGAGTTACAGTTAGCATTGCTTTTTTATATTTTCCTTTCATTCTATTTTTTAAAATATGCTTCGAAGACTAAATTATTTCAAATATATACATATATGTATATATAGGCATGGGAAGAAATATCAGTTTTTAGGTAGGCAGGTGTATTAGGGCATTATAGCTGCTATAACGGTAAGAACCTTCAATTCTCAAATGCCTCCATTCAATACGATTTTCTTTTATGTCAATCGACTCTAAGCCCCAAAGCCACATCCAGAGGAAGGAGAAGCTGACTCCCAGAGCAAGAGTGATTGAAGGTGTCCTGCACCTCAAAGTCTCCTGTATAATGGGGTGAATAATGTGTCTCGGCCAGGCATGTCAAAAGAGCAGCACACACGTGACAGAGCTCCAAGCCCTGCGCCTCACTGGAGCAGCTGTGAGTGCTGTGGTTGTCACAGCACTGAAAGAGACGGGAGAGCAGTTTCTCCCAGCCAGACTACGAGAGATTTGGGATGGCATTAGCAGGGGCTGGGGAGGGGACAGCTGTGAAGGGGGAGGGAATTCACACAATACATGCATGTCCGGGACAAATGGAACTGGGGCAAAGTCAGACTCTGGATGGACATAGTCCGCTGGCAAAGCTGGGAGTGGCATTTGGCATCTTGTGTTGTTCAAGCCAGGAGCTGATGCATACACACACACGTGTGTGTGTGTGTGTGTGTGTGTGTGTGTGTACGTGCATGTCTGTATATGTTCCATGCAGATGGAGCAGACTTGTAAAAGTGCTATTTGTTTAGAACTAGGAGAACAGAAGCAGGTGGGGAACCAAGAATGGAGCAGGTATCCACCTGGAGGGAACCAGATTCGCTCCATGAGAAGTTGGTCCACAGAGTTGAGCCCCATTCTGCATTGGGTCCCACTCAGGATCTTGACTTTAAGAGGGCTTGCTGAGCAAATCTGAGATCTCTTGGCCTCACTTGGGGCTGGAAAGAGAGTACAGGGGTTAAGGCATTTGCCTCGCCCATGGCCAAGCCCCGTTCAGTCTCCAGCACTGAGTACAGTCACTGCCAGGAGTGATCCCTGAGCACAGAGCCAGGAAGAAGTCCTGAGCCTCACCAGATGTGACAGCCAAACAATAAAATAAACATCGACTTTGCCTTGTTTGACTTTTGGGCCAACACTTGCTCTACTTCCAAAGACCCTTGCCAAGAGCAAGAAGGGGGGAAGGCATGTTGGAAGTACAACACGGGGGGCACCATGAATGGAACTTGGACACCTTGGGATAGGGAAAGGGAATGAGGATGAGGGAGGAGGGCAGGGAAGTGTCTTCCTTTCTCAAGTTCTTTCTTTTTCCTTTTTTTAAAAATTGAGTCACAGTGATACACACAGTTATAAAGTTGTCCATGATTGGGTTTCAGTCGGATAATGGTCCAACACCCGTCCCTTCATCAGTGTGTATTTCCCACTACCAGTTTCCCTCCTGTCCTCATCCCAAGTTTTCCATCTCTCTCTTTCTCTTTCTCTCTTTTTATCTCTCTTTCTCTCTATCTCTCTCTTTCTCTCTTTTTTATCTCTCTAGCTTTCTTTCTTTTTCTTTCTCTATCTCTCTTTCTCTTTCTATCTCTCTCATCTCTCTATCTCTCTCTCCTCTCTCTCTATCTCTCTCTCCTCTCTCTTTCTATCTCTCTTTCTCTCTTTCCTCTCTCTATTTCTTTTCGCTCTCTTTCCTCTCCTCATTCCCTTTCTCTCTCTATCTCTCTCCCCCTCTTTCCTTTTATCTATTTTCAGTACTCATTTTCTGTCCAGAGTGGTCCCTTCTCTAAGGAAGCTCCACTTCCTCAAGGAAGACAGGAGAGAGCAGGAATAAACTCTGAGATGCGCTCGGGGAGCATCCCAGAGAGGAAGCTTTCCTGTTTCCGCAGCCCATGAGCCACATCTTTTGACTCCGAGCTCCTCCTTGAGGTCTACATTTGCGCTTGTGTCCATCATCTGCCCTTGGAGAGGAGACTTCATATTTGAGGGCCTCAGTGTTTGTACCTATGAAATGGGGCTACAGCTGCAATCTCCTTCCAGGAGGTCCCTGGAGAGCTACAACCTTTCTCTTCTCGACAGCCTGACCCAGTGTCTGGTTGAGTAAAAGTCCTGCAGCACGGGCCAGAGAGAGAGAGAGAGAGAGAGAGAGAGAGAGAGAGAGAGAGAGAGAAGAGAGAGAAGAGAGAACCGTGGCCTGAATTTCGGCTTGGCAGATTGGAACCCGAATTTAATCCCTCAGCAACATCCAGAGTTCCCTGGAGCACTGAGCTTAGATGAACCCCCCTGAGCACTGCCCAGTGCTATACCTGCCTCCTCCTTCAAGGGGAAGATTCAGCCTCTCTTTGTCCTTACACGACCTTTTCTTCAGAAAGCCCTTCCCCACCGCTAAGCCAAACACTCAACCCATGTTTTTCCTGAGACATTTTTCTCCAGCTGCCTCTCCTCTTATTATTGATTTAGAAAAGATCAAAATAAAACGTGGGAAGCTGGAAGCTGCAACACTATTTTCCCACCTTGGTACATTCTGATTATGTGTAAACAGCAAATTGCAAATTATTTCCTTTTATTTGTCAACTCCTTGAGCCACCTCGGGGTCCCTCAGAATGAGTAATTGGCTCTGGGACACTGTGTGACAGTAGGTTTTACATCGATATTTATCTCCAGGGAGTTCTCTTCCAGCTCTGGAGTATCTCAGGAGAGAGGGTCCAGGCTGGGGGAGGTCAGATCCACACAGTCTGGTGGTCTCTTGCCCCTTCCATGGGGTCTCCCTGGGGACACGGATGTCAGGAAGAGTAGAGATATGTTGAGAAACTGGTTGAAAAGGCCCAACTGGATGGCTTTTTGAGTGCCTGTTGCTCTCTCCCAATTACTCCCAATGCCTTTAAAATAAGTGAAACACAGAACACTTCCTCTAAAGGAGCCCTCCAAGCTTGCACCTTTTGAGAACCTAGTGAAATGCAACAGGCCTTGGGAATATGAATCACTGGAGCCGCAAACGCCTGTCTCCTCTAGCCTGGGAGTGTTTGCAGTCTTGCACGTATATTTGAGTTCCGCTGCTTAAAAGACCTACCAAACACTGGGAGAAAAAAAAATGCTACTTCCCCTGTCATCCTCCTCTTTAAAAGGGACATTGGAAGAGGCTCCTGTCCCCGAAGCTGTGAGGGCTAAGGGGGAGCACTCAGTTTGCAGAGAGCACTTTAGTGGTAATCAATAAAAGACCAGTTACCCAGCTGGCAGAACAGTCAGACCTTATCGCCCCCTTCCTTAGACTGACTTCAAGCTCAAGGACACTTTGACCCTTGGCCTGGAAGCACTTCTGGATAAACCCTGCACCACTGAACCTCACCACCCACCTGGGAATCCCTGGGCACCCATCGGGCTCTGCAGCAGCACTCACGGCCTTGTTACTTATCATTTACTCAGTCCACCTCTACCCTCCCTCCTCCCAGTCGCTGTCCTGGTGTCGGCCCGCAGTTCCACACTCCTGGCAATGCTGGAACTCACATACTTGACTGTATGGCCACAGGGTTTCCCTTTGTACTGCCTGGGATCACACTGGTGGTGCTGGGCCTCCAACTCAAAACCTTGAGCATGCAAAGCAAGCGCTGTACCACTGAGCCACATGCCATGGCTCGTGATTCTGACTCTCAAGATTCTGAAACCTGGTTCTCACTTTAAACTTCGGACAGCAGAGGTGTGTCGCCCCTGGCCACAGGTCCTTAAAACAGTTCCTCGGTTCCTGGACTCTTAGCATGATTGGTGTCACAGGAACCAATAGCTCCCAATGGTGAGGTTTGGCTCAGATCAGTGGTGGCAAATGGACCTTTGCAACTGGGAAAAGGTTTTGCTTCCCGGGGCTCTTTGCTTTTCTCACATGTACTCATGGCCCTTGTGTTTGGGGGCAATAGGGGGCTTTGGGGTGTGAATAAAAGATCAAAACATGTGGGGAGAATACTCAGCATCTCCTCCTCCTCCTCCTCCTCTTCCTTCTTCCTCCTCCTCCTCCTCTTCCTTCTTCCTCCTCCTCCTCCTCCTCCTCCCATCAGGAATAAGTTCGAACCAGTCCCGAACCAGGAGTAAGTCCTGAGCACCACTGGAAACTTTGCAGGTGATGTTTGGAATCGAAAGGTTAGGAGGCCAGTCCCCACACCCGTGTCCGCAAGTGGCCACTTCATCTTTGCCCCAAGGCTCAATCACACGTTTTCTGAGACCCGTTTCCCTTCCTCCGCAGCCGGTGGTGGCAAGCAAGGCTCTTGCATATCTTAATAGCACAGTGGAGGCACAGTGAGCTTCCAATCCACAGTGAGCTTCCAATCCACCTGGGCTTCCAATCCACCTGGGCTTCCGTGGGGTTGACAGAACAGGTATAAACAGAGAAGCTTCATGAAAGCTGGGGCCAAGGGGCAGCTGCTTCTCACTCCTCCCGCCCTGCCAGCCCCCTCTGGTGCCATTTTGAGGGAGCCCGAGTGACAGGGAAACAAAGTCATAGCAGCGCACTCAGATCCCTGCCTGCGGAAACAGTGTGCGCGAGTTGGCGCCACACCCACGGCCTCGCCTCTCCACCCGTGAAGGCCCAGAGCATGTGCGCACATGCATGTACACAAGCACAAATATACGCGCGCACACACACACGCATGCACGCACTCATGCACATGCGCACAAATGCAGTGAAGCACAAACCAACGCTTCACTGAAAGCAAAAGAAGTTCCAGCAGCCATTAAGAGGAAATTACAAAAGCATCCCCCCTTTCCTCCGCAGCCCCCAACTAGAGACACGCACACACGCACGCGCCTCTGGCATATTAATAACAGAGATGACAAACCAGGAAGCCGGCAGCCTCACAACAACTGCGGGGCGGGGGCAGGGGCGGCGCCTACTTCTGTGCCGCCATCTGATTTCTTGCCCACGCACAGCGCTAGGCTCTGTCTGTGGCGGCTGCTGGGAGCACGTGTGGCTCATGCATTAGACACCAGGGGACCCTCCCAGTGTAAGTGCTGGTCTGGGAAAGAGCACAGGAAGTAACAGACCGGGGTGGGGGAGCTCACCGCACACCTGTGATCTGTCCAGCCCGGATGCCCAATGTGGGCAGAGACCTGGAGCATTTATTTAACGTGAGATCCTGAAAGGGGGCTGGGTGGGAGATAAAGAGGCTTGGAAGGTAAGAAAACCAATGGTCTTCTGGGGTCTTCAGCAGGGGGAGGGCCGCCCTGCTCACTGGGTCTCGGAGACACAGTGAGTCCTGGGCTAGATGCAGGGTTGCCCGTGGGTGGGAGCTGAGTGCTTGGCCCAGGGCCTTTGCCGCTCCTTGATTCTTTGCTTTCTGCTCCCCAAATGTGAAGCCGGTCTAGATGGTGCGTTCCTGTGGGTGGAGCTTTGTCCCTGACTCTCAGTGTGGCTCTGATCAATGCTGTGTAAAAGAGTTAGGGAGCTTGGTCTGCGGTGAGACCTTAAGAAGCCTGGTGTGTGTGCACGTTTACTCTTGCACACATGCCCTCACCCTGAGAGAAATGAGTTTAGCAAGAGCGCTGACCCACAGAGAGGAGCAGACATGGGGGATGCTGAGCCAGAACCAAGCAGGTGGCAGAGTCAAGCTGTTTGGGAAATCAATGGTGTGTGTGTGTGTGTGTGTGTGTGTGTATGTGTGTGTGTGTATGTCTGTCTATATGTGGTGGGAGGCTGAAAAGCTTCAAGATGATGTTTGTTACACAGCAGCAGCTGACTGATACTGTTGCATCTGGCAGCCAATTATTATTATTCACCAATGTGTCCATTCAGAAGTTTATGGCTTGAGCGCTTACAGTCCAGAGGTGGTGGAAGGCATCAGGGGTGAATTTGACAGGTACTAAAGTGCCAGGTAGGGAAATGAAGGCCTCCCTTGCAGTGAAGAAGGTGTGTGGGAGGGTCAGGGGCATAGTTGAAGGGATCACTTCTTGATCACTTGAATCCTGTTATTCATCGATTTGCTCGAGCGGGTGTCAGTAACATTTCCATTTGACCCTATCACGTGCCAATGTAGCCCAATGGTATCTGGTTGCTTCAGTAATATGAAGAGCCTCAAACCGTTCCTTCAGGGTCTTGATGAAGAAGTCTGACCATCTTGTAGGTGGACGGCCATGTGATCTTTTGACATCCTATGGGATCCAGTCGGTAACGGCTCTAGTCCAGTGCTCATCTCCAAATCACATTACATGTCCAGCCCATCTGATTTTCGATGTCTGTGTAGCGTTCCTGACGCTGGAACAGTGACAGAGGTCGGAACTCCGAATTCCTTTTCTCACTTGAGTGAGGCGTGATATTCCAAGCATAGCTCTTTTGATTCCTCTTTTGGAGACCTGAATAGCATTCTCATCCTGCTTTCGTAGGCCCAGGTCTCTGAGGCGTATGTTAATGCAGGGATAAATCAGAAATTGGTCTCAAGTCAGTTGAAGGGATAAGTCAGAAATTGGTCTCAAGATGGCGCACTGGGTGGTCTCTTCATTTCTTCAAACAGTCCCATGAGGAGGCGGGAAGTCTGTCCCTCCCTGTGTCCAGAGGTCTTCATTGACCTGTAGGACTTGATGCGGGAAGAAAACGTCCTCTGGCCACTCTGTGGAAGTGCTCCCTGCAGTCTGGGATCAGGAAGACAGAGCAGTCTCAGGGCGCCGTATCTGCCTGGGACACTGTAGCTCACCGAGTCTGCAAACAGAGAGAAGAGAGATGGGGATGGAGCACCAGGCGGAAGGTCTGATGAGGAGCGGGAAGGACCCCGGGAGAGGCAGGGTGGGGTGACTGAGGGGCCAGCACTGACGTCTGCTGGGTACTGGGCAGGCAAGTGCTGAGGGTCTGAGAGTGACCCGAGCAAGGGAGAGATTTGAAGCCAACTGAGAAACTTTGATGAGCTCCAAGGCTGCTGTGTGGGCTTGGGCAGGATCTGGCCGCTCCTGCAGAGTTAGAGAGATGAATGGCTCAGGTGAGGGTGGGGGACACCAGAGGCCAGGAGGGGAGGTGGGCGGGGAGCAGAGGAGGTGCACCCACACCATACGTGGCAGGAGAAAAACCATGGTAGGAGAGAAACAGCCTCGCAGCTGGAAGCTATCTGGGCCACCCACTGACATCCACTGCACGTACAAAGGATGGAGGCAGAGAGGGTGGTCCCAGGAGCTCAGAAGGTGAATTGAGATCTCAGGACTGGAATCCAGACCCTTCCACTCCTAACCTCCACTCCCGCCCTGCTCTGACTCCCACTCTCCATGCTGGGTTCATGATAATGCGGACAAAAGGAGCAGTAACACACCAGGCTGAGGCCAGACAAATGCCGAAGACTGGCCTCTGTGCTCCACACCCAGGATTCAAAGTCTGAACTTTCCCAGAGCGGAGAGATATTGAATTTCTATCTTCCAACCAAGTCCCCATTGGCTGTGCTAAGTAAATGTCGGCCACAGGATGCTGCACGCTCCTCCCTAGGCCCTGGGCCCAGAGATGGAGTTCTCGGTGCCCGCCATCAAGGACTTGGTGAGGCTTCTCTCTCATTGAGCGTTCACATGGAGGAGGGGCGTAGGGGGACCGCTCTACGTCCCCCCTTCCTGAGGGCCTGCCTGCAAGACCATCTGCACTCACCTTTCACAGGCCCCGCCCCCAAACACATCAGGGTTCCGACTACAGCGTGCAGATTTGTTGGGGGGACACTGACGTGTGGTCTGTGATGGTGTCATTGGTGGAAGCCCCATAGAGAGTGAGATGGGGCAGTTAAGTGGCTGTGCAAAACCTGACTTGGTGCCTGATACACAGAAAACTCAGTGAACAAGAGCAAGAGTCAGTATGAGGAAGAGGAGGGATGGGAAGAGGGGAAAGGAGTGGGGAGGGAGGAAGGAGGAAGCAGAGAAGGAGAGGAAGGGTGGAGGGGAAGGGAGAGGAGGAGGAGAAAGAGGAGGAATGAGAATGTGTGGTAGAGGAAGAGGAAGGAGGAAGACGGTGGAGGGGAAGAGACAGAAAAAGAACAGGTGAAGGAGGAGGGGGAACAAAGAAGAAGTGGAAAATAAAGGAGGAGTGGGTGAGAGAGGAGGAAGGGGAAGAAAGAGGGGGTAGAGTCAGATCTGAACCCCCCCAAACCGTTCCACTGTGAAACTTCCCACAACTCACTGCCCCTGACACCTCAGTGTCCCCACTGTCTGATGAAAACTCGCAGGGACAGAGGCCGTCCGCGTGCCTGAGCATCTGGGCACTGTGGCCCAGGCCTGCCCTGGAAGCTTCTTAAAGATGCTCCTTCTCCAAGACACGGAGATGCGCCACATCTGAAACCCAGAGACCTGCATCTCGGCAGCACTCCTGGTCAGGCTGGTGCCAGATCAAATCTGAGAACCTCAGGCTCAGAGTGATTTAAAACAGGTGGCGAGTGGCATTAACACCTAAGAAGAGAATCCAGCGAAGGTGGCGGAGAGGGGAGGAACACCCAGTGCGTGGTTGGAGCAGCAGCCAGTGCCCAGCACGATTAAGGGTGCTCAGGAAGGCAGACGCCTTGCCCAGGGTCCAGCCCTCCGGCAAGCAGGAACCCTGACCACCACCCTTCCCGCAACCCCGCTTCCTGTTTACACGTTCAGGTTTGTTGTGGCCTCTGGAAATCTGGTCTCTTTCCTAGGCTTGATTTTTTTTTTCAAATGGGTTTGAGCCTGTAATTCAGTTAATTATTTCCCAGAGCACCAGTTTGGTGGCCGCGATGCGTGGCACGAAGCAGGGGAAGGGAGACAGGTCTACTGAAGCCTTTTCCAGAAAATCTAATTTCATCATTGAGAAATCTTCTTGTCTTAAGCAGCCTCCGCCACTGCCATAAATTTACATATTCTATACTCCGCCGCCTGAACGCATTGGGCCCTATTTGCATAATGCTGCTGGCGGGGCTCTGGCTTCTCTTGAACCCCGCATACAGCGGGAGCGGAGGAAGCAATTATTAAGCTGTAGACATTGGCAGGAGAGAGGCCTCAGATGGATTCCCACTCCCGGCATCCTTCCCCGTCCCGGCCGCTCATTACCCCACTGCCTGGTTCCCAGAGCTTGGCTTTGTGCGCGCTAAGGGCTTTTGCCCGTGGCAGCCACCGTCTGGGTGAGTCTTTCGTGTAACCCCGCGATGTGGGTTTATAGGAGTCTGGCGTCTTCCGTTCCCGGATGGGTTCGTCACCTTGCCCTGGTCCTCACATGACAGAGACTTTCTGTCACAAATTCCTTAAGAGACAGATCCCTGGGGGATGCCCGCTCTTTGCCAAAAACCTACCAGGTATATTTATTATTATTCACTTAGCTTTGTGGGGTCACACCCCACGATGTTCAGGGGTTACTCCTGACTCTGCATCCAGGGATTACTACATCTAGGGGTGGTCAAGGAATCATATGGGATGCCCAGGATAGAATCTGGGTTGGCCGTGTGCAAGGCAAATAAATGCTCTCTCCACTGTACTATCACTCTGGCTGGTATATTTAGTTTTTAAAAGAACATGGTTTGGAGGCAGGAGAGATAGTACAGCAGGTAGTCTCTTGCCTTGCATGCAGCCCACCCAGGTAAAATCCTTGGTCTCACATATGGTCCCCTGCTCCCCCAAAGTGCAGAAGATTTGATCCCAAAGTGCAGAGTTAGGTGTAAGTCCTGTGCCTAGCTCGATGTGGCCCCAAAGCGAAAATAAATAAGATAAAAAAATAAGACAAAGAAGATATTGTTGAACAGAGTCCCAGCTGGAACAGGGCAGGATTCTCTGGTCCTACTTAAAATCTGTGTACCGGGAGTGGTCTATCACCTTCCCTAAAATGCAGCAATCCTGTATTCTAGGCTCAGGTACCAAGGTCTTTTTGATGCTATAGGACCAGCAGTTCACTCTTTGTAGTTTCTAGGTCTTGGAGAGGTGAGAGCTTGGGCCTTCACTCACCCACGGCAGACGCCCACAGTCGGTTGGTCCTAGGTAGAAATGATTGCTTTGGGTGTGGGGCGCCATCTTGGCCTCTCTAGGCTCCATGTAGGAGAGAATAGCTGAGCTCCAAATCACAAGTCTCCTGATCTCTGGGCGGAGCATTGAACCTAGTCCATCCTGATGGCTTTTAAATGAAGTTAATTCATGAAAACCCACCCAGAAATCCTCCTGCCCGACTTCTACAAGTAAATCCCAGGGTTTGACTGGTTAGGTGAGGCCTACCAAAAGTGCTGGCCTCACTTGACAAATGTATTGACCAGACAGGGCACTATGGTGCGGAATCAGTGGCAGGCGGATGCAGAATGGAGCGTGCTTTACTTAGATTTAATAACCGACTCGGCAACTCTAATCATTTCCAACAAGCGTCTTTTCTTTCTGAACAAGTGGAAATAACATCAGAAAATACCAGTGTCACTTCTGACTGTCATGCTATTCGGAATTAGTGCAGTTCAGGAGGCCAGAGATGACCCACAATAGCAAATGTTCAAGCCATGCCAACATCAGAACAGTGAGCCAGTTGTTCAAAATTTGAAACAGCAGGTTCTTTGCTGAGAAAAATAAAATCATGTATCTCCATTTTGTCAGAGGTACCGTCTCCTTAAAAGACCTCAACATTCTGTCCTCATGCTGACAGTCTCGTTAGGAGTGCTTGGACGGTGCTCGCTTTTCCATGATTACATCCAACGCAAAATCATTTCTCTAAGAAAGGGAGATTGCTCCTGATTAGCCAAACCCGGGCCCTGCAAACACACGCTGGTGAGGTGGTGTTTCTTTTTTATTTTTCTGAAGAAAACCATTTGGCCTCAAACCAGAGACTTGTTCTTCAAGGCCACAGGAGCTCTTGAAGGCTAGAGAGCTAGCTGGAAAGGGGTGATGCCTTCAAGGACGTGTAATATTGTTTACTCTGTTTCCTGACTCACCAAATGAGGCTAATCCCAGCCCATCGCTGTCACTGCAGGAATGAGCTGTCACAATGTAGTCACCAAGTCACACAGAAGAGTGAAATCACCTCCCCCATGCCCCAGGAAGTGTCTCTAGTTGGCAAAGTCCCTAGAACTCAGGTATGCAAGTTTGATCATTGCATTGATGCTGTTATTTACCAGGACAGGGGTCTGCTACTGACCAGAGTTGGCCAAATTTCTACCAGATCAGTAGATTTTTGGGTTGGACTGCTCCAAGGGTCTCCAAGGGAAACACTCCAGACAACATGGGTTCAAGCACCTTGTGCCCTGTTGAGAACAGAAGCCAAGTCTACTTGGACAAGCCCAGCTAAATACCTAACTTTGCTTTCATTTGATAGATAAGGTACCTAGGCTTGTCGCAGGATGTGACATGGATTGTTATGGTTAAGGAAGTGCTGAGGAAGTGAGACATATTCATTTTGTACCCACTTCATTAAGTCATCGTCATGGTTGGAGAACACGTTCACTTTTTATCACATTTCTATATGTGTGTGTGTGTGCGTGTGTGTGTGCGTGCGTGCCGTTCACTGATTAAACTGTAAAACAAGTTTAGAAGGAAACAGTGGGTGGAGAGAGAGATGCCAAGTATTTTCTCAATGTATTTCCTGGACAGAAAGCTCAAATAACAGATTGTCAAGTTAGAAAACAGCTAACTTTAACTTTTACACATGAGCACACATTTATTCATTTGCTCTACAAATGTTTATTGATCACTCACCAGGCACCAGGTGCTAGGGATTCAGTGGTGAGCGCAAGGCCGCAGCCCACCCCCAGCTGCCCCTGCATCTCTGCTTGGCCTGCAGGCATGCCAAGGAGCCTCTCTCAGGAGCCCCGTCAGGAGCCCAGGAAAAGAGATGCCTCCACTTCAGCGGGACCCTACTACTGTCTGAAGGAGGTGGGGTGCCGATTCCCTCTCCTCTATGGTTAACAAAGTCCCCCACTCCACCCCTCCTTCTCAGAGACCAGGATTGGAGCTCATTTGACCTGACATAACCCAGTGGCCTGTGTCTGAAAGGGTCCAGTGGCCCGGAGCCATGATTCAATTAGATCAGACCAATGGCACATCCACGCTACACACCAAGTCTCTGTCTGAGAGTGAAGGGTCTTGAGTCTATAAAACTTTTGTGAGTCTGGTTTTGTGACTGGCCATGACTGAGTCTCCTGCCACCCAGAGAGTGGGGTTACCAGAGCTTTTCCCATGTGGGAAAGAACAATGCTTTAAATAATGACAACAAGCCAGAAGTAGGGGTTTGACCCCAAGTCCGACAGGCAGAGACCAAGGAATTGACTCAGGATGGGAAGAGATTGCCCAGGCCTCCACCCTCACCACTGCCAAGGTTGATCTTCCTCTAGTGCCTCAGCACTAAGGTCAATGCCAGCTCCTTATTCTGGGAAAAGGGACTCATACCGTGGATCCTGCCCACCAACCCTACTTCAGTGACCCCCAGGCATTCTCCTCCGGCCTCTCATTGTCATCCCAATTTTTCCCTACTGCATGGTCTTTGCGCCCATGGTCTCCAAATCTGGGGAGCATTTTCCCCTGTGTTCAAGGGTCTCCTTCTACTCATTTGAATCTCAACACGGGTAAGCCCTTCTCAGAGAGGCCCATCTGAAACTGTCCAGTCTCAGCAAAAGCCCACCCCCTTCCAGCCCTGCTCCATCCCTCCTCCCTCAGGAAACTTCCTATGGAGGGTCGAAGAATCCCTAGAATCACCAGTCTGTTCTGTATCGAGAGCCCCATTAAGGGAAGGATTCCCATCTTATTCACTGCCCTCTCCACTGCCTCAAGTTTGCTGTGTACGCAGCTTTTATAACACATATAAGAAATGATTGGATGGATGGGTGGATATGGAGAAATAGGTGTGCAGGTGGATGAATACATGGATGTATGGGAGAATGAATAGATACATTAATAAATGGATGGATGAAAAATCAACAAAGGATAGAGGGAAGAAAGAATGAGAAAATAAATGCATTAATGACTGTATGGATGAATAAATGGATGGGTAGATATGTAATGAGTGGATAGAAAAATTATTGAGTGATTAAATACATTAATGAATAGAAGGATGAAGGAACGTATAAATCCACAGAAGTAAGAATGAATGAAATACATTAATGAGTGGATTAGTGGATGGAAAAAATCCATAGAAGGAAGAATGAATGAATGAGTAAAAATGAATGCATTCATAACTAGTTGGATTAATAAATGTAGATGGAGGATAGACTAGTGGATGGAAGATGTGGGTAAATAAATGCATTAATGGCAGATGAATGTATGTTGGATGGATGAGTGGGTGAATGGATGGGTAGGTGGATGGATGGATGGGTGAGTGGATGGATGAATGGGTGAGTGAATGGGTGGATGGGTGGGTGGGTAGGTGGATGGGTGGGTAGATAGGTGGATGGATGGGTGGGTAGATAGGTGGATGGATGGGTGGGTAGATGGATGGGTGGGTGGATGGATGGATAGGTGGATGGGTGGGTGGGTGGGTGGATGAGTGGGGGATGGATCGGTGTGTGGATACACAGTGCTACAGCTCAGGGTGGCGCGTGCTCTCGGTCATCCTGATTAAGACATCCCCAGTATCGGCAACTGCTCCTGCTTCTTTGTGTCTAGAAGCATATTGACCCAGGGCCGAAGGGACACTTAGCAGCAATTTGTGTTTACTTCTCTGATCAATAGGCATTTCAACGCTCACCCCACCACAATCTATTGCTGATGGTTATTAATTACAGTGCCTTTCTTTTCTTGCATCTCTGAGGTTTGTCCTTGTCCATCCTCTGCTGGGGAGACCTCAGGTCTGTAATTGCTTTCGGAAGGGACTGAGCCTGTTGTCTCTTCTCTCGAAGCTCCATGTTGGAACTGCGAGCTTGGAATCCACACGTCATCCTCTCCCAAGCGTTGTGGGGTGCATCTGTGTAGAAGAGCCTTAGAGTAACCTCTGCCTTGCTCTGCTACAGTCTTCTCTTACCCCCACATCTTTCCTCTCTGGACTTTGATTCTACTCTCTTGACACCAGGAAGGTTCTCCAGTACCCACCCCACCTCACCTCCAGCCCTGAGACTTTAGGGTTTTTCACTTCTCCACTCTCAAATCCTGAAAGGTTAAGCCACCCAACTCTTGCATTTTGCTTTATACCATTTATCTCTGCCACCTCTAATCCACACCTATTTGTGTATTTATGCAAGAGTTGCTGTTACAATCAGGATGCCTGGGGCAGCCACTTCAAGGGACCTGCAGATATCAACGGTGCCTAGCACACAGCTCCTACCTTAGACAACCCACTGGGGCTGTAAAGAAAGTCTCCTCAGCTCCCTTTCCCTGCTTGTTTCATTGGAGTCTCCAAAGAACTACAGGAATAAATCTGCACCCCCATTCTACAGATGAGAAAACTAAGGCCCAGCATGAATGGGATCTGATAGAAAGCCATAGTGGAAGAGCATGGGATTGAAGCCCGACTTGAAGTTCGCGATATTACCATTGCCAGTGGAAAGCCTCATTCTAAAGTTAGAAAAGCTAGAACTCAGGGGCAGAGCACTTAACTTGCAAGCAGCTGACCCTGGTATGACCCTAGGTGTGGACCCCTGAGCACCACCCAGAGTGACTCCTGAGCACAGAGTCAGGAGTAGTGCTAGAGATGGAGGTAGTCCCCCCCACACACAAAAACCAAAACATAATAATATAAAATACTTCTTTGTACTCCTGGAAATAGTCTTCCCTGGAGATGCCTTTGACTCTAAGGGCAGTAGCTATTCCAACCATGATTATGACCTGATTTTAGTTCACAAACCAGTTCTGTCTAGATTCCTACCTCTCTTGGCATCCAAAACACTCTGAATCAAAGGGACAGATGACCTGGGTCTGAGCTATGACAAAAGACCACACACCCACACCGCTGACGGTGCACACTCCTTTCCCTAGAATATGCTGATCTGCCGCATGGAAATGCACTTAAATGAAGGCTGAGCTATTTCTCTTCCAAACTCCCCATTTAGGAAGACTCATTAGTATGCACTAAGGAGTTTGACTCACAGCCCCAGAAAAGCAGAATCCTCACCCCAAACATGTGTGTAATGCTTTGGGGTAGGTACATGGTAGAAATTAGATTTCAGGGGACCAGCTCCTGGCCCTGGAGTGGAGGGAAAGTCCCCCCCCCTCCACTCACTGACTTGGACTTGGCACCCAGCCCACTCATTTGTGAACTCCTTGAACTAGCAGGTATTGATCACCTTCTACCTTCCACCACAGTCACTGTTCTCCATGCTGGAGGTTTGCAGTGAATAAAGGAGATGAAAGCCCCTGCCCACAAGCAATTGACTTTCTAGTGGGAGAGACAGATAATGTATGGCCTATGGGTGGGGGACAGCGCAAGGAAGAAAAGCAAAGCCAGACTAGGAGGGAGCAGACAGGCTGGTAGTGTGGAAGTTGCGATTTAAAATAGGATTGTCCATTGTGTAGATGTACCAAAGTTTCTTTATCCAGTCATCAAGGATCATGTTGAGTGAAATTAGTCAGAATGAAAGAGAGAGATATAGAATGACTGCATTTATTTGCATTTATTTGTAATATGTATATTACTTATTGGTAATATGTAATATACATATTATGATACCAAAGTCCAATGTCAGGCAAAATGTGGATCGGGTCTTACCAAAAGTGGAAATAACCACAAACGTGTGGGAGTCAAAGATTAGGTAAGACAGAGCGAAAGGACTAATACCAACCTAGAACTGAGCATTGAATACAGGCAAAAAGTTGTACATGATGGCCTCTAAGTGTATGTATTGCAATCCACAATGTGTAAGAGAAGGAAAAGAGAGGGAGAGAGAAAAGAGATAAAGAGCCTGCCATGGAGGCAGGCTATGGGAGGGAGGAGGGAATTGGGGACATTGGTGGTGGGAAATGGGCACTGGTGGAAGGCGGGGTGCTGGAGCATTATGTGACCGAAACCTCCAAACACTAACACCGTTGTAATTGTATATCTCACAGTGGTATAATAAAATATTTTTTAAAAAATAGGATTGTCAGGGAAGCTCTTACTGAGAGGGTAAGGTGGTGTTTGCTTTGCATGAGGCCAACCCCATTTCCATCCCTGGCACCTCTGGTCCCCTGAGCACCACCAAGAGTGACCCCTAAGCATCCACTTTCCCTCTCCCCCAGGAAAAGATCTTATCATGGAGACTGTTGAATGGAAACTTGACTCCAGATGCCACCAGGGGAGTTGAAAGGATTCAAGAGGCTAAGGTGGTTGGTGGTGGTACAGGGCATTCCACCAGGCAGAGCAGAAACAAAAAATGAAAGACAGGCTCAGAGACTGCAAATGCCTGGAAAGTTCAACCCACACTATTTGCCATCGGTTTTAGGTGGATGGCAAGGAGGGAGAGGGGCTTTCATTTGGAGGATGTGGGTGATAAAGAATCAGGGACTGGAGCCATAGCACAACAGGTGGGGCTCTTGCCTTGCACTTAGCCAACCCAGGTTCAATCCCCAGCACTTCTAACGGTCTCCTGAGTCCACCAGGAGTAATTCCGAAGTGTAGAGCCAGGAATAAGATGTAAGCACTGCCAACACTGCCATGCACACCCCTCCCATAATAGGAAGAGTTGAAGGATGAATCCATCTATCCTTCAGTCCCCAGAGAAAAGAATTGTTAATACAGCCATGTCTGGGAATGGAAGAGGAGCAGCAGTTCTCCCTGGGGATCACCAAACTAGAAGCATCTGTCCAGCATCCAAGGGGCTGGTTCTTTCTGGCTCCTGAATGCCAAAGCTTATGTGTTGGTTCTTTCACTTAGCAGTTCTGTGCATGTCTACCAGAAGGTTCTTCTCTTAACCAGCAGCCCCTATCTTTGGTGTGCATGAACTTGGGGGTCTTCTCGGCCCCTAGGTCTTCCAGACGCCCGATTGTTCCTCCACAGAGGCGAAGAAAAGAGGAGACACATATATTTAAGGGTTGGGGGTGAGGGAGGCACTGCCCTAGTGTCTCACGAGTGACCCCCTCTCTCCCTGGGAGTGCGTTAACCTGACTCTCGCACCCTTACCCCCTCTGCTTCTCCTGGGGACTCCAGTCTCTTCTTACGAGCCACTGGCCCTTTTGGTATATGCCTTTATCAATATGATTCCAATAAACGTTTCTGTTCCACTTATAAATTCCGGGGCCTGGCTGCCCAGCAGAGAGACCTGTGCAATGAGCAGCCCATAAAGATGTAATAATGCAATTAAAAGGTATGGCCTGTCACCCTCGTAAAGCTGAGAGATCAATGCAGTGTGGAGGAGGGCGGGAGGGAGCTGAAGGCAGCCAGAGCAAGAATCAGCTGCTCTGTAGAAGGACGAGGGAAGTGCAGGATGTGGTAGGCAGTAAGGAGAGGTCGCAGCTCCCACTTTGGCCATGGATCCCCAGGATTACAGTCTGCATGGCAGACTCAGTGGCTTGGGGAGTTATTATTATTATTCACTGTCTTCCCGTTCATCATCGATTTGCTCGAGCGGGCCCCAGTAACATCTCCATATGTCCTGTCTCATGCTAGTAGAGCCCAAGGCATCTGCTTGCTCCAGGAACATAAAGAGCCTCAATCCATTCCAGAATGAGGTCTATAATTGTTACTGGTATTTGGCATATATATCAAATATCAAATATTATTATTATTATTATTATTATTATTAAATCTCCATGAGATACATAGTTGCAAAGTTGTGTCTCAATCTTACATTGATTAGGTCACAGTAATACAGTGCCCCAACACCTATTCCTTTACCAGTGTACATTTCCCACCACCAATGTCTTTAGTTTCCCTCCTGCCACCCCCAACACCAGTCTCACTCTATGACAGGTACTTTTTTTCTTCTCTCTCTCCTCGCTCTCTCTCTCTCTATCTATCTATCTATCTATCTATCTATCTATCTATCTATCTATCTATCTATCTATCTATCTATCTATCTATCTATCTATCTATCTATCTATCTATCACCTTTTGGGCATTATGGATGTTTGCAATACAGGTACTAAGAGGTTATCATCCTTGTCCCTTTACCTACTTTCAGCACTCGGTTCTTGTCCAGAGTGATCATTCCAACTATCATTGTCATAGTGCTCCCTTCTCTGTCCTAACTGCCCTCCACCTCTTGTGGCAAGCTTCCAACCATGGGCCAGTTCTCTTGGCCCTTTTTTCTACTGACCTTCAGTTTTAGTCTCATACAATGCTTTTTATATTTCATAAATGAGTATAATCCTTATATCTCTGTCCTTCTCCTTCTGACTTTTTACCCACCATGATATACTCATGTTCATCCATTTATAAGTGAATTTTTTTAATTTTTATTTTTACAATTACAAAGATATACAATTAAAAAGTTCATATTTGGGTTTTGGTCATACAGTGTCCCAGCACCCATCCCGCCACCAGTGCCCATCTCCCACCACCAACGTCCCCGGTTCCCTCCCCCTCCCCAGCCCTGCTCCATGGCAGGTTATTTATTTCTTTCCGTTTCTCTCTCTTTCTCTTTTCCTTCCCTCCAGACTATGGATTACAGAACATACATTAAAGGGTTGTCATGTGTATCTTTTTGCCTCTATTTAATGCTCAGTTCTAGGTTGGCATTAGTACCCTCGACAATTGTTAGCACACTGTTCCATTTTCTGTCTTACCTAACCTCTGACTCCCACACGTTTGTGATAATTTCCACCTTTGACAAGACCTCCTGATATCTAGAAGAAATGGATCAATTCCTGAAGTCCTATAACCTCCCACGGCTGAAACAAGAAGACCTCCAATACCTGAATAAGCCTATCACCATTGAGGAAATAGAAACAGTAATTAAAAGTCTGCCCAAACACAAAAGCCCAGGTCCAGACGGATTCACTAGTGAACTCTACCAAACCTTTAAGGAGGACCTACTGCCAGTCCTTTTTAAGCTCTTCCAAGAAATAGAAGAAACAGAAACACTCCCAAACAGCTTCTATGAGGCACATGTCACCCTGATACCCAAAGCAGGGAGAGACAACACAAAGAAAGAAAACTACAGACCAATATCCCTGATGAACACGGATGCTAAGATCTTCAACAAAATACTAGCAAACAGAATCCAAAGACTCATCAAGAAGATTATACATCATGACCAAGTAGGATTCATCCCGGGAATGCAAGGATGGTTCAACATTCGCAAGTCAATCAACATAATACATCATATCAATAAAATAAAAACCATATGATCCTATCAATAGACGCAGAGAAAGCATTTGATAAGATCCAGCACCCGTTCATGATTAAAATCCTCCAGTATATGGGAATTGAAGGGACTTTCCTCAAGATAGTTACAGCCATCTACCAAAAGCCCACAGTGAGCATCATTCTCAATGGGGAAAAGTTGAAAGCCTTCCCCTGAGATCAGGGACAAGACAAGGTTGCCCACTCTTACTCCTTTTATTCAATATAGTACTGGAAGTACTCGCCATAGTAATCAGAGAAGAAAAAGGACATCAAGGGCATCCCGATAGGCAAGGAAGAAGTCAAGCTATCATTATTTGCAGATGACATGATATTATACCTAGAGAACCCTAAACTCTCGACCCCAAAACTCCTAGAAACAATAGATGCATATAGTAGAGTGGCAGGATACAAAATCAACACCCAAAAGTCTGCTTTCCTATATACAAATAACGAAAGAAAGGGATATTAAGGAAACAATTCCATTCACAATTGTGCCACAGAAAATCAAATACCTAGGAATCAACCTACCCAAGTGTGTAAAGGACCTGTACAAAGAAAACTACAAGACACTGCTCCAAGTGATAAAAGAGGACACAAGGAAATGGAAACATATTCCCTGCTCATGGATGGGGAGAATCAACATTGTCAAAATGGTAATACTCCCTAGAGCTCTGTACAGATTCAATGCAGTCCCTATAAAGATACCCATGACATTCTTCAAAGAAATTGACCAAATACTCCTGAAATTTGTATGGAACAATAAACCCCCCAAGGATAGCTAAAGCAATCCTCGGGAAAAAGAAGATGGGAGGCATCAATTTCCCAACTTCAAACTGTACTACAAGGCAGTAGTAATTAAAACAGCATGGTATTGGAATAAAAACAGATCTGTGGACTTATGGAATAGAATTGAGTATCCTGACACCCAACTTCAAACATATGATCATTTAATCTTTGACAAAGGTGCAACGAGTCTAAAATGGAGTAAGGAAAGCCTCTTCAACAAGTGGTGTTGGGAAAACTGGGCAGCGACATGTAAAAAAATGAATTTGGACCTGTGTCTAACACCATGCACAAAAATCAGATCAAAATGGATTAGAGATCTGAATATCAGACTTGAATCCATAAAGTACATTGAAGAAAATATAGGAAAAACCCTCCACGACATTGAAGCTAAAGGCATCTTCAAAGGTGAAACATCACTAACAAAGCAACTAGAAGAAAAGATAAACATATGGGACTACATGAGACTAAAAAGCTTCTGCGCCTCAAAAGAAACAGTGACTAAGATACAAAAGCAGTCCACAGAATGGGAAAGAATATTCACCCAATACCCATCTGATAAGGGGGTAATATCCAGGATATATCAGGCACTGGTAGAACTTTACAAGAAGAAAATAATCAACCCCATCAAAAAATGGGGACAAGAAATGAACAGAAACTTCAGCAAGGAAGAAATTCGAATGGTATAAGTGAATTTTGTTACTTCATTTTTTCAGGCATCTGGGAAGTATTCCATTGTGCAGATGTACCATAGTTTCTTTATCTAGTCGTCTGTTCCCAGGCATTAAGGCTAGTTCTAGATTCTGGCTATTGTGAATAGTGCTGCAATGAAGATGGAAGTGCAGATAGCATTTCTTCTGTGTTTTAAACCCCCATCATATATTCACAGAGGTGGTACTGCTGGACCATATTAAATCTCAACTCCTCAGGCACCAGAACACAGCATGGCGTGACCACCGGCAGGGCAGGTGGGGGTGTTTTGCTGGGTCAGAAACACTTTCCTTCACGGCCAAGAAGAAAAGAGTGTCTCATCTAAGGGACAATGACAGAAGTCAATGGTATAGCACAGGCTTTGAGTACATGAAATCTTGAGTTCAATCCCCAACACAAACACACACACACACATACACATATACTCAGAGTTCTCCTTATAGAAGGGTCAAGTCCTATATATTAGGGCTCTACCTTTATGACCTCAATTCCTCCTTGAATCTCCACCTCCAAATATCATACATGAGGAGTGTGTGTGTGTGTGTGTGCGTGTAACAAGTGAAGCTCACAACAATTACCAAGTCATTAGGAGAGAACTGTGACCTACCTGAGTCTAGACGTGTTAAGTAAATCCATGATATGCTCTTGGATCCCACTATAAAGCTTTATACACAATTATTGTTTACATTGGTCTCCTGGAGCCCATGTGTGTCCAAAAAGTAGAGACTACGTGGATAGGAATTCTAGGACAAGCAGAAGACCTGAGCTTGTACCCCAAACACAATGGCTTCTAATTATTTGTTTGGCTTTTTGGTACACAGCCAGTTGTGCTCAGGAATAATTACAGGCTCTGTGCTCAGTGATCAGTTATGCTGGGGCTCAGGCACCACATGGTATGCCAGGAATTGAACCTGGGTTGGCCACATGTGGGGCAAGCACCATACCCTCTGTACAATTTCTTCAGTTCTACTGACTTCTAATTAATTTTAACTCAGAGTTTTAGTAGCTAAAACTCTGTCCTACTGCATGCCAAGGCTGAATGAGAATCACTGGGAGAGAGGAAAAATGATCCACAGTTGGCCCACAGACAGGAAATTGTCAGGTGATATGGACCAGAAAGGGTCAAACCATCTCTGGAATGAGGGGGAGCCTAGAAACCTGGAATGTGGATCCAGAGACCTTAACTTCAAATCTTAAGTGATTCTTTTTCTGGGAAAACTGACCCTGTTTTCTGTCCTTCTTGTGTCTTTATCATTAGCAGTGTGTCTTTGGAGTCATTCTCCCTAGAAAGTGTAGTTTTCTTTCTGCCTCTTTAGTCTGGACAGACCATGTAACCAAATCTCCTTTAACCATGGAGTGTGGCAGAGGAGATAACGTGCCGCCTTTCAAGTCTGCACTCCAAGAGACTTTTCCCATTTCTCCAGAGCAAACCTTGCCCATCTACCATGAATACGCTGAAAGGCAAGAGTTCTATGCCTTATAAACCCTGTCACCCAAACCCAATAGTCAGGCACCAACTTTGGCAAGGCCATGGGGACATCTTGATGCTTAGATGAGTCCAGTTTTAACTAGCTGAGCCCAGTCAAAGTTAGAGCACTGAGTAGGACCTACAATCTCCCCAGCTGTGATAGATGCTAATAATTTCAAGTCACTAGACTTTGACTTGTCTGTTCCTCAGTGATAGCTGATGGATACATCTTGGGTTCTTTATCCTAATCTTCTGGTCTTTGCTCAGGGATCAGTTCTGCCAGGGCTTTCTTTTTCCTGATCTTCTGGTCTTGGGGAAATAACTTCATATTTCTAAGCCTCCATTTCCACCAATGCCCAATAATATGAGGAGGAGAAGGAGGAGGAGGAGAAGGAGGAGAAGATGATGATGAAGAAGAAGAAGAAGAAGGAAGAAGAAGAAGAAGAAGAAGAGGGGAGGAGTAAGAGGAGTAGAAGAAGAAGAGGAAGAGGAGGAGGAGGAGAAGGAGGAGGCAGAGAAGGAGAAGAAAAATAAGAAGAAGAAGAAGAGGAAGAAGAGGAAAAAGAAGAAGAAGAAGAAGAAGAGGAGTAAGAGGAGTGGAAGAAGAAGAGGAAGAGGAGGAGGGGGAGGAGGAGGAGGAGAGGGAGGCAGAGAAGGAAAAGGAGAAGGAGAAGGAGAAGGAGGAGGAGAAAAAACAGCCCCAAGGATTTCTGGAGGATTAGAGAAGATGTCAAAGCGAGCAGCACAATGTCTATGCCTCTAGACCTCTCTTGAATGCCAGGCCTGTGGGCCTGTCAGGCCGGGCAGGGTATGCAGCCTCAATGCAGGCTGAGTTCAGCGGTGCAGTTTGCTCTGCTTCCCAGAGCTTGCATGTTTACATACATCCCATAATTACCATCTGCACAGCCAGCGGCATTTGTTGCAAATGGGCCGTTTCCATCTGTTGAAGCAATTTCCTCAGAGGAATTTGCATTGATCACTTTTTATGCAAAGCTTTTGTATAGATCATCCCCCCATACATGCCACCACCCAGGGTTTTTAATAGATTTAATATTGGAGGTCCAGGGAGGGGCCTCCAGACGAAGACTGTTGGGGGCTGTCGAGAGTCATGGTGGGAATATAAATGGGGGGGGCAGTTCTTTGACAGAACTCCACCTGTGTCTCTCATCCACTGTGACCCAACTCAACCACAGTTCAGGACTCCAGCCCGCCAATGGCATTCCCAGTATTTATTGTTTGCCTTTATACTTGAGCTGGTAGCTTATGGTGAGTGGAGAGGTCATGGCATGAAGGAAAATGGGGCGTGGTAATTGGCCAAACCACGTCGACTCCAGCTCACAGCTCAGTGCCTGAGAGGATCAGATGGACGGTTTTGCATATTTTTGACAGCTGTAATGAACAGGGCAGAGCCGTATTGATTAAATGTCTGGGAAATTAGTGTAACCCTAGGGAACTTCATTATTTACTATTTCTGCTCAAATTCTCCGCAAAGTTTACGCAAGCAGAAGTCAGCCATTAGAGAACAGGGAAAGAGGGGACAGTTGAACAGGATGACAAATGCCATTGAAGGCCCCAAGTCTAACAGACACAATGTGAAGGGGTGTGACCGCAGCTCTGACATCAGTTCCTACAGGGACCCATGCTTGTGGGTTTGTTTCTGCATCTCTATGTCCAACAGGCCACCTAGCACTCAGGACCCTCTCCTGGAAATCACTGATCCCGGGCAGAGCTTTGGATTCAAAGTCAAAGTTCAAGTCCTGGAATCAGGCAGAGATCTGAGCTTAAGAGGCAGACAACACACCACTATTTATTCCCCCTCAGATAAGTGAAGTCCTGCCTTAGAAATAGAATTGGCAGCCTAAAGTAAGCCAAGAATCCAGGTGCAAGAAGCTGCCTGGCGCCAAACTTGCACCATGAGCACCTGTTCAATCCCTTAGGACACTGAGTGGCTATGAAAGGCAGAATAAATAATACAAGGTTCCTCTGGACATACCTTCACAAGGTGCCCATGAGTATTTCAAAGTATGGCCTGCAAAATATCTGCAGCATAAACATCTGGAAAGCAGGGTTCCAGGCCCCTGCTAAAAGTCAAACACATTCAGGCAATGAGCATCAAAGATGAACGTATGCGGGGGGCTAGCACGTAGGGGATTTTGCAACAGGTTAGAGAGACGAGGTTCCATTCCGAATGACTAAGGCCAGGACAAGTTGGAAATGACAGCCAAGGATCAGTGCTTGGAGTAGGAAATTCGGGATGGAAAGGACTCAGATGGAGGGTAAGTCTTTGCTCAACAGACCTGAAACTGGATTCCCAGTGAAGGCAGTTCAGGTAAATAAAACAGCAAAATTCAGCATGAGAAATTTGCTCGGTGATCAAGGGTCAGTCTGCTAAAGGGAGGAGATTTTTGTTGGATGGATTCAGCAGTACCCTTGCTAAAACTTGAAGAAGAGGTCTAAGGACAAAGCCCAAGTGTGTATTGGGGGTAGATCTAATAAACAGGACCAGGGGCACCTGATTTTGTCTGAAAGGTGAGTTTTTCGTGCCCCCAAAATTTACAGGTAAACTAGGCTTTTAGGTCATCTGAGAGACAGAGCTGATCCAGAAGAGTTAAGGCTTTGCATGCAGCTGAACTAGGCTCTAGCTCTGGTTCCACATATGGTCCCCTGATCACCACCAAGAGTGGCCCGGAGCAAAGAGCTTGTTGTAAGCCCCAAGTACCAATGAGTGTGGCCCAAACTCCTACACCTGGACCCCAAGATAATCTGATCTAAGATGGGAAGATCACCATGAACTCGGAACCCTTGGTTTAGAATCCAGTCCTGTCTCTCAGCTTTGTGGAGACCTAGATAGGTCAGTTTACCCAATGATAGGACTTTATGCTCACCACAGGGCTACCCTGGTTTGCAGAGGCTGTTTATCCTGACCCAATTTTTATCCACACTTCCTCTATCTTTGGTTAGCCTTCTAGTGGTATTTGAATTTCTGTGCATAAACTCATCCTAGGGAACAAAAATGTTCACACACTTCAGTCTGTGCTCAGGTCCCTTCCTGAAGCCATTGGTAGGAATTGCTCTTACTTTTTGAATGTCTCTAACACACACTCTCTCTCTTTATCACTCTCTCTTTCTCTTTCAACTTTGGGCCATATTCAGAAATGCTCAGGGGTTACTCCTGGCTTTGTACTTGGGAATTACTTGGGGACCATATGGGATGCCAGGGAATCAAACCTGGGTTGGCCCCATGCAAGGCAAATGCTCGACTATAGCCTGTATGTATTGATTCCCGTGTTTCACAGACAACCAATGCTTTGCATTTATTGTCACAGACTCTCAATGCCTCCAGCAGGATAAGAAAGAGAAAATCCTTGGGTGAGAAAGCAGGCACCATAGACATACCAAGTGATGAGGACCACAATGGCTGTTTTGTACTATTTTATCATATTTAGAGAGGAATCAGGACTTGACTAGCTTCTCAGGACTTCAGCAGATGATGGAAAATGGAGGAAGGAAGGCTATATTAAATACCTGGTGATAATCACATAGCTGATAATGTCAGGATGACAGGGATCACCATGAAAGCTGGGCATAGTCTAGATGGTGATGACTCCATTTGTCACAGTCCCTCACCAAGTTGCACTGGTTTGTGTCACTGGATCCTGAAGATATTTGTGTTTGAGTCCCTAGTTTATTGACTGGCTAGCTGGCTGACTGGCTGGCTGAATGGATGGATGGATGGATGGATGGATGGATGGATGGACGGAAGGACGGACGGATGGGCGGACAGATGGGCGGATGGATGGATGGATGGATGGGTGGGTGGGTGGGTGGGTGGGTGGACCGGATGAACGGAAAGGTGGACAAATGGATGGATGGATGGATGGATGATGGATGGGTGGATGGAAGTGAGGACAGATGAATGTATAGAAGGAAGAAAAGAAGGAAGAATGACAGATGGAAGGAAGGGTGACTGGATGGAAAAAGTACAAAAAAGGAAGCATGGTGAAAGAAAATAATATGTAATCATAGAGAAAAGTAAGCAAATTAGGGCTAGAAAA
Source organism: Cryptotis parvus (assembly GCA_021461705.1). Classification (NCBI taxonomy): domain Eukaryota; kingdom Metazoa; phylum Chordata; class Mammalia; order Eulipotyphla; family Soricidae; genus Cryptotis; species Cryptotis parvus. The sequence goes on along the minus strand of JAJIBD010030486.1, from coordinate 225,188 downwards.
AGAAAAGAGAAAAATGGGGAGAGGAGGAAAAGCATAAATTCCATTGTGCTGTAAACACTCATCAAGCAAGACTAAGAGAAAATGAAGTAAATTTGTCCAATGCATCACAGGATATTACTGTACTTCATTTACTTTCCCTCCAATTAGGTAAAAAGCCTGTTCTATTAACGGCTATCCTTGCAGATCCAGACAAAATTAACTCCTGGTGCCTCATCCCGGCAATAGGGCAATTGATTCTTCCCCTAATCTGTTTATTTCATTAGTAATACATTTATTTGGTACATGCGCTTTGCCACACTGCAGCAATGAAATGGCTCTAGTAGGTGTGGAACAGGGGGAGAGCTTGGAATATTAACCAAATCGCTATTACTGCCATGGCAGTGCTTAAAGATCATATGTAAATCAAATGTCAGGGGAGAAAATTGTAGCGAGGGCTGTCAGGAAACAATTTAGCAGTGGTTAAAGGCACAGCTCATGGCTGTATGAATTGTGAACTTTGCAAATGGAAAACCAAGCTGGTTTCCACTGTGGGAGCTGATGAGACCCGGAGGAAACAGTAGAGAGGTTGGGAAAATGTTGGCCATTTGTACCCCACAAATAAAAAGAAACCAAGAAGAAAAAAAATACACTCACATTTCAATAGTCACGGTCAGCAGCTAGGGCCAATTCTCATAGAAAATGAAATTGACCTATTGAAAAAATTCATCCAAAATTCTATACTGTTCACCTTGAACAGTATTTACTAAAGTGGACAATACTGCCCCAAGGATAGGTAGTATTAGTCTCAAGTGCAATTGTGAACACTTTCTTTTTCATTCACTTACAGAAGACAGATTCCCAAGGAGTACTTGGTGGTTTGGTTTCTTTTTTCTGTAACAAGGGCAGTAGACCAATGACTTTGGGATCCTCTAGGTGAGTTTGATTACATGGAAAACTTCAAATTGTCTAACAAATGGTAGTATGCGCAATTTATTCCCGGGCTTCTAGAAATTAATTTCCATGTTGAAAAATAAATTATTATCATTTAATTTAGCATCATGTACCTCCAAATGACACAGTAAATCTTATTTTCTTGGAGATTTCATCTTATGAGTGAATCACGTGTGCATGTGTGTGTGTGTGTGTGTGTGTGTGTGTGATTATTGGCGGAATCCTTTGTGAAGATCCAATCACAGCCTGAAGCATTTTGAACACTAAGGAATTCAATATAAGGTGGTTGACCTTTAAGATTTTTCCTTCATAGTGGACAGATGAAAGAGCCAAAACTCAAGAAAGCATCTCCCACATTCAGAAGCAGTCATTTCTTCCTGAGAGATGTTGGCTGGTGATTCCTGAAACGTGGCAATGAGCACAGTCATATGGGGTCCATCTGGGGGCTCCTGATCTCTCTGTAACACTGGAGGCCTGCCTGTAGACGGTGTCCTGAGATGAAGTTCCCTCTGCTCTCAGATCTCAAACTAGGTCTCCTTCTTCTGGAGACTATTCTCCTCTCCATTCATTGCACGGTAGCAAAATAAGATTCACATAGAACTCAAATCCCAAATGGCCCCAGTAAATAAACCAAGGTCACCTTGAGCAAATCAATTCACTTCTCTGAGCGTGAGAGGCCCCAGTTCTGAGGCAGGCTGAAAAGGACTATTGCCCCTCAGGGACATAGCAAATGCAATGTGTCAAGCGTCTAGACCCCCGCACTTCCTAAGGACCCAACGGATTGCCTTCCATGCCCTTGACCTTATGCAGGGTGTCTCCCTGTCAAGTTCATTTTAAAGTCAATTTCCTCCTTGGAGAGATTGCTGACACCCCACGGAGCAAATTCCCAAGGTTCGGGCTCCCCTGGGAAAAGTCCTCCTTAGAAGGGAAGCCATTAAGGATTTAATTTCTTATCATCTTCCATTCCAACTAGCCAGAGTGTTATGAATAATATCCTATTAGCTAGAGACATTCAAACAATCACCCGTTAACATGTTCTTACGGCGTAATGATGAAGCACGCACCGAAATCACGGCGCTTATCCGGGGGCCCACTCAGCAGGTCCTACATCACACTTGGCGGATGCCAGCTAATCACTGCTGGGTAACGGGGCAGCCATGGCAGAACTAGGGGCCTCCTGGCTGCAGGTTCTGTCCCCACAGCTGACACCGCCTCTTGACCTGCTGCGTTGTGCTGTGTGGCCAATCCGCCCTCCCAGGAGGATGCTCCAGAGCACACTGTTAAATCCATTACAGACCAAAGTGATCAGCCACTGGGAGGGTGAGTTAGCAAAATGCTGATGAAATGCATTAAGACCCCACTGGACAAAAAAAAGGAAAGTTACCCGGAGGAGTGACCACATAGAAAAGAAACAAGTGGCACCACTAAATGGAAGAAGGACATCACATTCACTTCCACCCTGTACCCTCCATCGCCTCCAGCACCCTGCCACTTACCCCCCAATTGCCCACCCAATACACAATGTGTAGCCAGAAAACATTCTATGTTCAGATAAATAGGGCTGCTTGAAGTGATATGGTTCCAGTGTGTTAAATCCAAGTGCACTTTGTGGTTGAGAACCCTAAGCCACCCAGGAGGAATCCCTCAGCCACACACACACACACACACACACACACACACACACACACACACACACACACACTGAGATGGGTCAGGATCAGATTAACCCAGGAAACCCGAAATGCCTTTTTTAGCTATTGCAAGTGCAAAAAGAAAAAAATATTCTTTGATAGTGATGGATAGGGCTTTCTAGGAGACACTCAGCAAAAGTACTCTTGGTTTTTACAGGCCGTCCTGATAAAAAGGAATTTCCCCCCCACCGGCCCCCACACCCCACCTCCAATTTACACTGCTCTGAGATCTAATGGGCATGAATTTCTGTCTGGCTTTTTCAAAGAATTGTGGATGGGTTCTGAAGCCCTCTGAGCTCCACTCCTAGCAAAGAGGAGAACAGGGATTGGGCTCTTTCTGTGATCAACACTCAGAAACGGTTCCCAGGCCCATCCCTGTGGTCCTAGAGAGCATGTTACCATGTTATGAGACACACTGGCGCCAGGTGCTTGGCTGAGAAGCTGATGTCCCCAGCCCCATGGCCAATGTGTCCGCATTGACTTCAGACCCAGAACACTTGATCTGCAGCCCCACCCTTTGGCCCTTTGGACCTCCTTGAGGATAAATGTGGGTGTCTGATCATGGTGGGCAGGGTGGAGGAACCTTACACTGCAGAATTGAGGTTGTGAAAAAAAACTGGGCAGAGGGAAGCCAGGGAAGAAAGCCCCCACTCTTTACTCTTGCCCCTCCTTTGGTTAAAATATAAAAGTACATGTTAGTGTTGCTGGTGAGGTCAGATCCTGAGCCAGTAGAGCACCCACAAAGGAGGTCAAGTAGAGCACCCAGAGAAGTCTCCAGCAGCCACTTTGAGGGAATAGCTCTGCTGTGTGAGGTGGAACAGGGATTTTTTTTTTTTTTGCTTTTTGGGTCACACCCGGCGATGCTCAGGGGTTACTCCTGGCTCTGCACTCAGGAATTACTCAGGGGACCATATGGGATGCCAGGGATCAAACCCAGGCCGGCACAGGCCGGCCGCGTGCTAGGCAAACACCCTACCTGCTAGGCTATCGCTCTGGCCCCAGGAACAGGGATATTTAAGTTGGGGGAAAGTAGGGTGTGAACTCTGTGTCAACCAATCAGGTATCACTTGTATCACTTGTCTTCCCATTGTTCATTGATTTGCTCAAGTCAGCACCAGTAACATCCCCATATGTCCTGTCATGTGCTAGTGTAGCCCAAGGGCATCTGCTCCACTCAGGAACACACAGAGCCTCAAACCATTCCTTCAGGTCATGGTAATGAGGTCTATAATTGTTCCTGGTTTTTGGCATATCAAATACGACATGGGTAGCTTGCCAGGCTCTGCCATGCGGGTGGTATACTCTCAGTACTAGGCTCTCATCTTGTGCATTTACTGATGAACCACGTGGCTGCAAAGCAGCTGCATGCAACAGAGAGAGATTGGCTTTTCTCTTGGGTGGAGCTCTTATGAGCTGTGGAGACTAGATGTTGCAAATGGCGGCCCTCATGGTGTGGGGGTTCCTCTGGCTTCTTGCAAGGCTCTATTGGGATGGTGGGCCAGGGCAGGAACCTGCCTTCCTTCCCGGGCGCCTCATGATCAGCTGAGCACAGGGAGAGCCGGTAGCAGCTCTGCCCCGTGTATCAGCCAATCAGGTAGAGGTATTAAAACAGTGTGTATGCTTAATCCTAACCAGGTGGGAATGAAAGCAGGGTGTGTGCATCTGTACAAGGTGTGTACTTATGTGTTTAGCTACACTACCCAAACAGGTGTGCCCAATCTTGTTCTTACTGTATCAGGGCTCAACTATTTCCTTTGTGCCTGTGGTCAACCCCAAACTCCTTCCTGCTCAACAGGGATGAGCAAACAGGTACTCTTGTACTGGTGCTCCTGGAGATGTGTATATTGCCAAGAAGGAAAGTCATTTCTGATTAAGAAGAGGAAGAATAAAGATTAGGGAGATCTTGGTTAGAAAGAAAGTTCCAAGGAGAGCAAAGAGTTCTTTCTGGGGCCAGAAAGATAGTACAGTGGGTAGAGCGCTTACCTTGCACATAGCTAAGGCAGGTCCAATCCCCAACTCTCTATGGTCCCCCAAGTCCACCAGGAGGGATCCCCTTCTCTCGGCGCCCTTCTGGCTCTGCCTCTCTTCTAAAAAGAAGCAACCCTTGCTCCCATTTTACATATGCTGATGCTGAGGTCCGAGGCTTCCAGCGCACCTTTCAGGGTCTCCCTCTGCTGCAGACTGGCCTGAGCTGATTCCAGGTCTTTCCTCCTCACCCCATGCCCTTTTCTTCTATAAGGCATCTGGGGGGAACCACCCATATCCCTACCACCACAGAGATAGACAAAGTGCGGAGACGCGTGGCAGGAGGTGAGGGCTTAGGGGTGGGGGGGTGGTCTGGGGAGCTGGAAGGTTGCTCCCCATGTCGGGAATCTCCAGGCACAAGTGCCTCCCTTTGCTTCCTCTCTGACCTTGGGCGGCTGCTGTCGCCTTAAGCGCAGAGTAATACACTGGCGGTCACTGTTCAATGCCCAGGGAATGGCTTAAGGCCCTCCGCCTGCAGGAGTGAATATTTTTATGCAGGCTATAATTTCTTCTAAGACCTTCACTGAGCTCTGCCGCCTCTGCCGTGCCCTCTCCTCCCGAGAACACGTGGCAGAAAGAAAAGCCACTTTCTAAGGCAAGAAGCAACCAGCCTCAGGCCTGGGTGTTCAGGGATAACTGTGACTGCCCCACCCACCATCCATGCCAACAGTAGGTGTTCTTTCCTCATTTACTTCTATTTCGACCCCAGTAATACTCATTCTGAGCATTGGTGGGGCACTTACTGTGTGTGTGTGTGGGTGGGGCGGGGCTTGAGAGACCTACAGATCTGGAGGCATTTCAGCTCCTGTGAAGCTGAGATCCCACATTACAGGTCTCTGAAGCAGAGGAAAGTTGAGTGCTCTTGGGTCTCCCCAAGATCAGAGAGGAAGGATGGAAAAACCGGAGAAGGAACCAGGAGAGTCCCTGTCTGTGATGCCAAGTCACTCTCCAGTTGGGAGCCTCGGTGCCTTCTATATTCCCTGTGGCCTCCTATTTCCCGGGGCTAGAGATTAGATCCTTCCTCATTGTCTCTAGTCTCTGCCCTCCTCGTCATCCTCCTGGGCCCCCTCGCTCTCCCTGGCTGACTGCCAAACTGGCTAGTTCCTAGAATCCTCCAGACTCTTGCTATTGCCCCAGGGCCTTTGCACCTGCTGTCTCCTCCACCTTGAACACTCCTGACAGCCACCTGGTTCACTCCAGCTTCTGAAAACACCCCATCCTGGGCTTGAGCCTGGCCTGACTGCCAGGCTCTTGGTCAGAATCTCTATAGTTCTCCTTTTGCTACACTGGTCATATATTTAGCCTCCTGTTTATGTGGAGTGTGGTCAATGGGATTCATACATGTCCCCTCAACTAGACTATGAGTACCAAGAAGACAGCAAGCATGACTGTTTGCTTACTGCTGTTTCCTGAGCTTCTGGAATCACGAACTTACTAAACATTTGCTGGATGAACAGAAATGGAAAATGAGTGAGTAAGTGAGGGAGTGAGTGAGTGAATGAGTGAGTGAGTGAGTGAATGAGTGAGAGAGTGGGTGAATGAGTGAGTGAGAGAGTGGGTGAGTGAGTGAGTGAATAAATGAATGAGTGAATGAATGAGTAAGTAAGAGTGCATGTGTGGGTAAGAGTGAATACATGAATGAGTGGTTGAACAAGCAATTGAATGAGTGAGTGAATGGGTGAATAAATGAGGGAATGAATGAGTGAATAAATGAGTAAATTAATAAATAATAGAATGATTGAGTAAATGGGTCAGTGAGTAAGTGAATGAATGAGTGGTTAAATGAGTGAATGAATCAATGGGTGAGTAAATGAGTGAGTTAGTGAGTAAAGGGTGAGTGAGTAAATGAATCAATGAGTGAATAAATTAATGAATGAATGAGTAGGTGAATGAGTGAGTGAGGGAATGAGTGAGTAAATGAGTGACTAAATAAATGAGTGAGTGAATGAGTGAATGAGTGACTAAGTGAATGAATGAATGAATGAATGAATGAATGAGTGAGTGAATGAATGAGTGAATGAGTAAATGAGTGAGTGAATGAGTGAATTAGTGAATGAGTGAATGAATGAGTGAATGAGTGAGTAAATGAGTGAATGAATGAATGAATGAGTGAGTGAGTGAATGTGTGAGTGAATGAGTGAATGAGTGAATGAGTGAGTGAGTGAATGAGTGAGTGAGTGCCCAGTAACCAGGGCTAAGAACAAGTCAATGTGGTATGGGAAAAGGGACGTTAAAAAAAATCTCAGCAATCAAGGTAAGTACATTAATGCAGTATTTTACAAATTCAAATTTAATGCAAATAAAAAAGTCCAGGACAAACAAAGCCTCAAAATTTTAAATGAAGTGCCACACAGAATCACACTAGAGCCTGAGGCAAAGGGACAATCAGTCACACTAATCCTATCTATATTTAAAATTCTGATAGTGGCTCATTGGAGAGGTTGGCATTAACGTTAAAAAGAATGTTTCATAGCAGTGTTTTTTCACCTTGACTGCCCAGGGATTGCTGTTTTGTTGGGTGTTTTGACACTTGATCTTCAAGTTGGGACCAACACTTGTGTCAGTCCAATCCTGGGTGACTAGTCCTGGATTTTCATCTGACAGCCTACAACCTCAAGCAAGGTGGTGGGTCTTGGTCACTACAGATGTGGTGACCACCCCCCAGCTTGGGGTGGTCAAACCACCATGGGTGCCTCCATCTCTGAAAGGTGGTCTGAGCACTGAGCCTCACACCACAGGTCCTTTGCATCTGCTTCTTATTTGGCCTGCATAGACCATGAACTTGAAAATGAGAGTCGCTCAGTTCTTTGGGTCATGGGTGAGGAAAGGGAGGCTCAGGAATATTAAGGTGCTTCCGGTGGTGAGTGTAAAGGTGTGGAGTTCACTGTGTGTGCCCCCATCTTCAATTCTCCTCTGTGTCTCTATGTTCCAGCAATCTCAGTGAGCAGACGTGGGGCCTGGGACCAGTTTGGGGTCAGTAGACAGCAAGCGTGCAGCAGAATGGGGGCTGAAGTCATTCACTGGTGTGGTCAGTTCTCACACCTACCTAAACTTCATTGCCAGTGTCTTTCCAAGGCCCTCTGTAGCATCCACCCAAATTATCAGCTCCCTAATGGGCTTTTGAGGCACTAGAAGACTGACCACAGAAGGGGTCCTAAAACATTTCTTTGGCCTCAGGGCCTGCTAGCACAGAAAACAGCAATAAAGGTCCCATAGGTGGGGCAGGTACTCTTGGAAAAGTGCTATGGGGGCAAGGCAGAGACCCTTTGCAACCACTGACCCGCCTGCTTGGGAGTGCTCCGTGGGTAAGTGTGCACGTATCTAGTGGGTGAGCATACATCTCTGTATAGCCATGCATGTGTGTGACCGTGTGTGTCTGCATGTGTGTGGTCCACGTGCTCAGTCTGAAGCTGTGTGGGCACATAACTGTGTGTCCACAGGGCACAGGACTGTGTCCCTGCGCATCCTTCTGAGTCTGTGCTCCTGAGTTTCCTCTTTTTTTTTTTTTGTTTGTTTGTTTTTTCTTCTTTTTTGGGTCAAACCTGGCAATGCTCAGGAATTACTCCTGGTGCTCAGGGGACCATATGGGATGCCGGGGATCAAACCCAGGTCGGCCCACGTGCAAGGCAAACACCCTACCCACTGGACTATCATTCTGGCCCTGAGTTTCCTCTTTGACAGACAGGAAGTCCAATCAAGTAAGAGAAGCCTAAAGGAAGGGAATCAGCTTTTGAAAATTGCCCATCACTGGACACCCATATCAAGGATTGGCCCACCCAGTCCCTGTGCACCCAAGCAGCGTTCAGGGGCTATTCCTGATTCTGTGCTCAGGCGTGACTCCTGTTGGTGCTTGGGGGAACAGGCGCAGAGCCCGGGAGTAGACCTGGGGTTGACAGTTTGCAAGACAAGCCTCTAGTCCCTGTACTATCACGGAGGCTCCTTCTGCCTATTCTTAAGCAAATTGATTATTTTGATTATTATCTTGCCCCTAATCTCAGTTGCCTGATTTAAGGATGATTATCTGAAGCTCATTTGAGCTAAAACTCTCATCTTCTGTGTCTAATGATACAAGCGAACCACTGTACTGATGCCATGTTCTAGGCTTCCTGTCCACACTCTTTATTGAAAATTATTTTATATTTAAAATATCATTTACTGTAAAACAGTATGCTGTTTATACAAGATGGTTTCTATATCTTTACTATTATATTTAATCTCTCATAATATTTATTTTAAAAGCACACCATAGCTTATAGACAAATTATTTTGTGTGCTTAGATAAAACAGAGGTTAGAGCTACTCCGTTTCTACTATAGTTTTATTGTTTTTTTTTCTGTTTTGTTGTTATTTTAGAGACACACCTGGTGGTGCTCAAGGCTTACTCCTGGCTCTGTGCTCAGGGATCACTTCTAGTGGGATTCAGAGGTTTGTATTTGATGCTGGGACTGAACCCATATCAACCCCATGTGAGACAAGTGCATTACTTGCTGTACTATCTCTTCCACCCTCCTTCTATTATTTTTATCCAATATTGAGAGGGAATTGGGGACATTGGTGGTAGGAAATGGGCACTGGTGGAGGGATGGGTGCTGGAACACTGTATGACCGAAACCCAAACATAAACATCTTTGTAATTGCATATCTCACAGTGGTATAATAAAATATTTTAAAAAATTCTTTTAAAACATTTTTAGTGTCCGTTGTATTTTTGTTTGGGAACCAGACCCAGGGGTGCCCAGGAGTTTCTCCTGGCTCTATGCTCATAAATTATTTCTGGCAGTGCTCAGGGGACCATATGGATGCTAGGGATCAAACCTGGCCAAATGCAAAGCAAATGCTCTACGCACTGTACTATTGCTCCAGGCCCATTTTATAGTGTGGTAATGTGGTTACAGTATTGTTGCAGAGTATGAGATTGATGGACACAGTTATTACACCTTCACCACCACTAAGTGTCCAGGGGCCTGTGCTACTGTCCCTGTGTCACTTCTGGTCAGCATAGTTTTCTTACTGCTGCTATTTTGAGGATGCACCTGGTGGTGGTCAGGGGAAAACTCCTGGCTCTGTGCTCCTGGAAGGCTTGGGAACCCTGGGAGTGCCAGGTTTCTAATCTAGGTCAGCTGGTTCAAGGCAAGTACCTTAACCCTGTACTATCTCCCCAGCCCCCTGTCAACATTTAATTTCAGCCTCACTTTAACTGGGGAAGGAGAGTTATTCTCCCTTCCTACAGATGTGAAGACTGAGACCATGTGCCATTACAGAGCCCAAGCTGACAGACCACAGATCACGGGTTCAGGCCTGGCCACTTAATCCCCAGTCACATGTTCTCTGTGGCTAGTTCACTGTGATTTTCACATTCTATGATTTGAATGGAGGCCTGTGTTCATAATGCTCACGCCCCAGTGCTCCCTCTGTTGAGTTAGTGACATCCCAGCCACCCCAAGGGAGACATGAGAGAAGAGAAATCCAGGAAACCCCAGGCAGGCTGGGACCCCAAGGTCCCCTCTGCACATTCACCTGGCACCAACCAGCAGATGGGCATGGTGGCCAGAGCTGCCAGTCTGCCAGCTGGCCCAGAGCGCCAGCGGCTGGCACCTTGGTCACTTGGACGGGCTGCCAGCTTGCCTCCCACAGGCATGCAGCTGGCAGCACGGAGCAGATGGGCCGGCGGGGCCAGCAGAGCTCTCTACAGATGCCAGCTGGCTCTGCTGCGCCTGGTGCCTTGGCACCGCTGGTCTGGCATCAGTGGGCAGGAGGCCTGTCAGACTGGCTTCCTATGGATGGGCAGTTGGCCCAGGCAGCAAGGAAGAGGGTTCCTCATCCCCCTCCTGGCTGCCCTGCTAAACGTCCAGGAACTGGGGCCAGTGGGCAAAGAAATCAGAGCCCACAGCATTGCATGCCTCAGGAGCTTACAGAGGACATGAGCTTTCCCAGATCTGGGCTGAGCAGTGCCCCCGGCTCAGGCCTCCCCAGAGCTGCCACCTTCCCTGCATTGCCCAACATTCTCATGTCCTTCAACTGCTGGGAATGTCCCCACACAGAGACCCCCAGTACCCTGAAACCTTTACCCTGCGGTCAGTACCTAGGGCCCCAGAACCATGCCCCCTTTGAAATCTGAAATCTGTCTCCCCTGGGCCTTTCCCAGTCGGGTTGCAGCTCTCTAAAAGCTCAGCTTCTCCAATACCCATCAGACAAGCGATGGGATCTGAAAGACCTGGCAAGTCCCCAGTGCACTGAACAAACCAGGCCAGCGTCCTTCCTTCTCTGGGCCCCACTTCCCCAGCTTTCCCCATGAACTGGCTAAAGCCAAGAGGGCAGGCACTCGTGGAATAGTGTCCGGACTCCCTGACGAATCTCTGAGTCTATGTGCCCGGCCCCTAAACTCCATGTCCCTTTTCCCAGCTTTGGGGGCTGCCAGAGGTTGAATCAGGTTCCCCCGCCCCAAGCTTCCATAAAGATTTGGTCCCTTGGATGGAACCTTTTTTAGAGAGGGGGTCACTGCAGGTGACAGAGTGAAGCTGAGAAGTCAGGGGTCTCAGATCTAGTTGGACTGTGTGTCTGTATAGAAGGGGACATACACGCAGATGTGAGAGAAGAAGAAGGAGTGCAGATACAGACTGAAGCCAGCTCCAAGCCCGGGGACCCCTGAGGCCAGCAGAGCTAGGAGCAGGCCTAGGAGCCCCTGTTCCATCTGTCCTGCTGATGACACCCTATTCCAAGCTTCCTGTCCCCTGAACGCCAAGACCATACATTCCCATCAGCAAGTTCGCTTCTGTCTGCAGCACTGGAAGAGGGAGGAATGAGTTTCTCTAAAAACTCCCCCCTCCCTCCCAGCTGATTCCCAGCAGGGCTCCCAACACCGTACCCCAGTTCAAACCTTGCCGACCCTGACATCCCCCACAAAAACCCAGACAGTACAGAAAGGCAGAGTCCCCACACCGGGTCCTCTGGACAGCATGAACTCACTACCTGTGGTTCTATACCTACACGGACTGACTCCATACTTAGGCCACTCTTCTGGAGGGTCCACTTTTGAGTGGGCTAAAGGAAGACGCTGATATAACTCTGCTCCCCTAATTTTCCAACTGAGAGAGACCTCTTAGACTTATGGAGCTGCCAACTAAAAGGGAAATGAAGATATGAATCAAGCAACTTTCAAAATTAATACTATCTCATTCTGTAATTCCACATTGGAGAAGTTCTCAGAGATATCACATAAAACCATAGGGAAAACTTTATTTTAAAAAGAATTTATTAAATGACTTCATCTAATTTTTTGTACAAAAGGAACTAGCCACCCTGGGTGAGGGGCAGTGATTTAAGATTCTCTCGGTTATAGTGATGAGACACACCTGAGTTGGAAGCCAGGCCGGTGCACGAAGTCCTTTATGAGCTTGTATCCTGATAAACCCTCAAGGCTGATGCCTTTAAGGCTCTGGCTGTCCTCCTCTGGGTCCTTCCCTTTGTGTTGATGTCATCTCTGAATGGCCTCTTCTCGTGGACACAAGATGGCTGCAGAGACTCCGGCATCACAATCTCAGACCCAGCCACCTTCAGAGGAAGGGTAGGATGTTGTTTTATGAGCACCCCTTTGCTAGACCCAAGAAGCCTTCCCCAGAGGCTCGAGAAAACATGCTTCCTCTCCGCATGTATGTGTATGTGTACACACACATATGTGCACACATGAGTGCGCCTGGTTCTTAACCAACCCCTGTCAAGGGAAGTGAGATTGCTGAGGACTAGAGACAGAGCTGGGCCCTGAGACAAGGACGGTGAACTTGGCCTCTATGGGAAGGCAAAGGAGGAAGTGAGGTCTGTGCACTAGGGACACAATCAACAGGAAGAATATTCAGGCCAGAGTGATAGTCCAGCGGGTAGGGTGTTTGCCTTGCACGGAGCCGGCCCGTGCCGGACTGGGTTCGATCCCCAGTATCCCATATGGTCCCCGAGCACCGTCAGGAGTGATTCCTGAATGCAGAGCCAGGAGAAACCCGTGAGCATTGCCGAGTGTGACCCAAAAAAGCCAAAAAAAAAGAATATTCACTGCATAGTTGACAGACAGCAGCGAACAGGTTAGAATCATGTGCAATTCAAAGGTAAAATAATGGGAGGGTATAAGGGTATAAAGACAAGAACTGTACCTAAGCTGACGTCATCAGAGGAGAATGTTTTCCTACAAGCAAAACCACTCTGGTGATGACTGGCCAAACAGTGACTAGGAAAGTGGAATAACTAACATGCAGAGATCCAATGAGCGAGCTCGGTTGATAACTAATTCCTTTGGCTGATAAACCTGAGGCTTATGCTGCTTGATGAAGTTTTGAGGAAAAAGGCACCCACATGGGTGCATACATCGGCACAAGTTGTCTCAGAACAGCACTAAAATACAAAATACCGGCCTCAGGAAACTGTATTGTAGTGTATTCACACATAGTGTTAAACAGATGTCAAAGGGTCCCCTAGTAGAAGGTGGGAGTGAGTAGGTTACTCACATGTATACTAAGAGTCTGAACATACAAAGGTGTCAAAGCTCTGAGTGGTGGCTCACAAAAACTCTTCCCTTTTATGTGCCTCAGATGTTCACATCGTCCACGAACATGGGATGTTGACCATCAGGAAGAAGAAAGCTGACTAGAAAGCAGTGAGTTTATCAGCAAGGAACTGCTAAGCACACCCACCTGAGTGCAAGAAAAGTTGGCATACAATCGCAAGACGTAAATGCTATAGAGTCCATGATAGCATGCATGATAGAGAAACTCATAAGCAGATAGATGGCAACCTTCCTTTGTAGAATGATTGGCAGCTACCTGTTGGATGAATGCTTCACTTTCCCCTTGCCTTATTTTTTCCCCCCCACGGTTGCCCTGTTTTCCTTTAAAGAGAGTCTCGCCTTTCTTTCTGGAAACAAAACAGCATGCCTCTCTTTGAAAAAAAATCTTAGGACTCTATTGCATTTGCAAGGTAAATAAACTGCAGAGAGTGAACAGCTGAATGAGATCGGTCTTGCACAGAGCCTTCTGTTTCCTGGTAGACCTTCGTAGAAACGTGCCTCTTCCTTTCTCCCCTGGAGTGCCTTTAAAAGGATCCTATTTACAAGAGGAAATTGATTCCCACACAACTGTTTTTCCCCTGCACATCTGTGACATCTATCATGGTCTTCCTGAAGAGCATCTACAAGGCTTGGAAACCCTCCCAATGGGGCAAAGAAGGATTGGGCTTTGCCACCCCAGGATCCTTTACACATGAGGAAACTGAGACCCCGAGAGGGGTAGTGATGCCTCCAAAATCACACCAAGGTCCATGTGAGAGCAACAACAGGTCCTGCTATCACCTTTGGATTGCCAAGACCCAGCCCTATAGACCAAGTGACCCCAAGAAATGACTCCTTGCTCACACCCCGTGTCTGCAGAGTCTGTTTCTGGGGTCCCTTTCCTCTCTGAGTCTTCATATAGCTCCTCCATTCCTTAGAAGGCCAGACCCGGGGGACTGGGGCTCTACTCTGTGATCCCCAACCGGTGCTCCTCCATTTCTGACGTAAGCATGGAGTGGAGCAAGGTGTCTGCCTAGGAATTTTGAGGGGACACAGTAAGATCGACAACAGGAGCCCACTCCTCAGCCCCACCACCCCAACTCTTTCTACCATCACTCCACTATGTTCACGGTTTGTACAGGAATTCTGCTATCCCATTGCAAAATTCCATGCTCCTCTGGAGTCCATTTAGAGCCTATGACTGTGCTCCCTGGCTCCATGCCATGGCTGGAGACCACCTTCATCTTGAAACCAGGCTCCACTTCTAGAAGCTTTCCTTGATCGTGCTCTCCCTGGCACCCCATACAAGCACTTTCTATGACATGAACTACTGTGTATTTACCCATTCTCGCTCACTCCCCTTATCCACCAGCATGGCCATTCCCTGGCCTATAAAGACCAGCAAAACCCCTCAGCCAGCCAGAACCTGGTGCCAGAGATAAGAGAAAGACTCATGAACAGATCAACAGAACCAGAGCTTTTAAGGGTCAGCACAGCAGGTCAGGCACTTGCCTTGCGCATGACTGATTCAGGGCCCATCCCTCGCACCCCATAGGACCCACAAGTACTGCAAGGACTTTAGAGCTTTGCAAGAAAGAACCAGGGAGGCTAGGCTTAGGAGAGGGGTCATGTGGACAGAGCATTCCTGAAAACAGTGACCTTGAGCTCCCCTAGGCCAGGAGTCAAGGGCGAGTAAAGGGAAAGGCTTGGAAGCACGCTCTCATCCTTGAGAACTGGCCCTCTGATTACCAAAAGGACTGTAAGACACAGGGGTGTCCTGGGAGGCGTTAACAAGGCTTGGTGGCCATGCTGGAGGAGGTGGCTTTTGAAAGGAGTTAACAAAGCTCGGTGGTCTCACTGGAGGAGGAGGCTCCTGGAATGTGCTAACAAAGCTCGTGGACATGCTGGAGGAGGAGGCTCTGAGGAGGAGTTGGAGGGAGGTGCTGTGAGTAAAGAAAACAGTAGCTGGAAATGCAGCAGGTGGGGAGGGGGAGGAGGTACCATACTGCCCGGTATGTGGGATAGAGACCCTGAGGAATGGGACTGGGGTGGGCAGAGCTGGATCATTCTCCATGCTCCATGCTGGGCTGTGCCAGCCTGAGTCCTCTGTTAGCAGGCGAGATCCCACTGTCTTCCCCAGCTCTATTGATCCTCCCAGCCCGGCCCATGTAATCAGGAACCAGCCACAATTCCTGGGAGCAAAGACCAAAGTGCAGCTCAGATCCTGCCCCAGAGCTGTGCAATTCTGTTCCACGTGGACCTGGGAAGCCTGACCGGGGCTGCCTCAGGACCCCTGAAGATGCCACCTCATCCCTAACCGGTATCCCTCACTGCCCCCCAGCTGGCCCTGCTAACTTGCCATATTGCAGAAGAGAGAGATACAGATGGGCCAAGGAGACAGGGCTGGTGGCCCTGGGAGCAGGGCCTGGCCGCACTGACCGGCTCTCACCTTGAGTTGACTCTCCCGTGACCTTGACAGTGTGACTTCTGCGACCCTGAACTCTCCGAACCAGCTGGGGGAGACCCGAGCAGGGATCTCGTCCCTCTGTCTCTCCCGCTACCCCTGTAGCCTCCTCTCAACTCCCGGGCATGTATAAAACATTCCCAGAAACCACTTACTCCTCATGCATTTTCCATGAAGTCGGGTCCAAGTTAAAACAGACAAACATAAAAATATCAAGAAGCACTTTTTTTCCAAAAGGACATGTTTCATAAAATATCAAGAGACCCATTTCAGGGCTTGCCCTCCTCCCTGGTACCCCCAGAGCCGCTCACTCATGCCTCCATCCTCTTGCTGGCTCCCCATCCCACCCCCACAGCCTTTTCCTTTCCTTTTCCACCCTTGCCTGCCCTGTTTTTTTCTCTTTCTTTTTCTCCTTTCTGTTCCTGTCTCCAGTCACCTCTCCATTTACGTGTGCTCAAAGTTTTTTGCATGTTTCTCTCCGCCTCCTCTCCCCCCACCCCACTTCTCTCTTCTTTCTCTCTCTCTGTCTCTCTCTCTGTCTCTCTGTCTATGTCTCTCTGTCTCTGTCTCTCTGTCTGTCTCTCTGTCTCTGTCTCTGTCTTTTGCCTCTGTCTCTGTCTCTCTCTCTCTGTCTCTCTCTCTCTTTCTCTCTCTCTCTCTCTCTCTCTCTCTCTCTCTCTCTCTCTCTCTCTCTCTCTCTCTCTCTCTCTCTTTCTACTGCTTAGGTCCCATCCGGTCTCACAGTAGCCAAAATTAAAAGGAATTATAGCAATGCCAGGAGTTGGTGAAAACTGGTGAAAATTAGGATACTGGGTACTGATTGGAAGTACTTTAAAAACATTTTGGTTCTTATTTATTTTGGGGGGGAGCGAAGTCACCCCCTAGCTGTGCTCAGGGATTACTCATAGCTCTGTACTCAACTATCACTTCTGGCAGGGCTCAAGGGACCATATGGGATGCTGGGGATTAAACCCGGGTCAGCTGTGCACCAGGCTAATGCCCTACCCACTGTGCTATCTCTCTAGTCCACATCCTGGTTATTTCTAAGGCAGCAAAACATCCACGAACTCTGAGAGCAGATAAGCCAAGTCCCAAAAGTGGAGGTCTGGGGGTTCAGTGAGGGCTTCCTTGCACCCCGAAGCCCTGGAGGAGAGAGAGCAGCTTTGCTCCTGTCAGCACAGACTAGACCCAGGAGGCTTGAGAACATGGGTAGTAGGAGCCTTCCCTTTTGTTGTGCTTAGCCGTGGGAACAGTGCCCCATACAAAGAATGAACTGCTCTTATCCCTAATAGAAAGGACAGACTGCAAAATTTGGTTTTCAGCAAAACGCCTAGACACAAAAGACCCGATGCTGTTTGATCATACTTATGAGATGTTCGAGCGTAAGCAAAAACAATGGTCTGGTCCAAGAAGCCATAAGATTGGCTGTCCTCAGGTAGATGGCCCAGGCGGGCCTTCTCAAGAACATTCTAGATGCTGATCCTGTGAACTAAGAACAACAGGGGGAAAGATCGACCATGTCGTAGGCTTGAAACACAGGCAGCCGACTGGATATGAGTCTCTCCATGATGAAAGCATGAAACGAAAATAATAACAGTAGTTAATAATGCATAGCTTGGCGGCTGCTGGCTGCGGGGGTATGGCTGGCACGGGCTCAGGACTCACAGACTCACATTTCCAGGTCACCTATCCAGAAAGACGCATGGACAGTGTCCCAGACGTGACCCCACCCATCCCATCACTGTCTCCAGATGACCCCAGCACCCCTGAGATCCTGCAGAAAGACCTACCTCCCGAGGACTCTGGGTACCCCCAGCTCAGACGCTTTTCTGGGGTCTGCTCCCCACCAACCAGCTTCATCTCCAACAGCCAGGTGAAGGCTGAACACAGCCCATCCGCTGATCCCCAAGTCGTGAAGGAATTAAGTTGCCCAAAATGCTGAACCTGAGCTCCTGGGAAGAGGGAAACCTCGCTGAAATGCTGGGGGAACATTTTGTGGCCCAGAGCCAGCGGGACCCCACAGCAGCCACAGAGGGGAGACAGCAGGGGCCCCCAACTCTGAAAAGGCTTTTATTTATGTTTCTCCTCTTACTCCTACGGAGTCCCCCGAGAAGGGGGAGAAACAGGACCCTGTCTTTCGACTTCAGCAGGGTGGCGTGAACCCAGCACACACAACCCTTCAAGGCAAAACTAAAACCCACTTATTTTCATTGAAGGGGAGGAACTGGGCGCAGAAGGACTTGAGCACTATTAGTTAAATAATGGTGCTTAAAAATGCATTGAATTTAGCCGTCTCCCTCCCCCTAAAAAATCTGGAATTTTCCTATTGAGTATACTTTTTCCCCCTCACCCATGAATATTAATGCTCCTCGCAGAGATCTACTTGGAAAAAAAAAACAAGAATAAATTAAATACCTACAGATTTTTCTAATTCCTCTTTTTGGTGACATGCCGTCATTACATCAAATTACTGAGATGGGCCCCGCTCCCTTTTTTTTTTCTTTTGGGTGAAAATTATGGAATATAAAGTATATGTAAATGGAGCAAAGAAAGGGGGGACCCGATGAAGGAAGAATAGGGGAAGGAGAGGCATTAGGTATTCCACTGGCGTCGGAGTCAGCCAATTAATCAAGCCGCGGCGAGAGAAAGATGCAGAAGGGATGAGTTCGCCCTTCACGTTGATGGGGCCGGCGCAGGGGCAAGCGCTACGGCACCTGAGCTCACGGTTAGGCGCAGAAAGGGATCATGGGAATATCTTCCCGTCTTTGTCTTTCTTGTGAAGGATGGAAAATGTCAAGCTGTTGTTTGGCTGGATGAAGGGGGTGGGGGGAGAGTGGAGGAGAATTCACAGTCTGGCGAGGCCAGGTTTTAACTCTTTGAGGAGAGCTCGGGCTCCCTGCCCGCCCCAGCTCCCAGCTCCACCTTCTGCTCCCAGCCCCCGACACATCTGTACAGAACCTGCCTGCAAAAAGCAAGTGGGAGGGAACTGATGGATGGTGACAAGCAGGCTGGGGCGGCCATGGGGTGTGTGTATGTGTGTGTATGTGTGTGTACATGCATGTGTGTGCATGCATGTGCACTTGTGTGTTCGTGTGTGTGCAAACATGTGTGCATGTGTGTATGCGTTCATGTGTGCCGCATGTGTGCACCTACATGTGCATACCTGCACACACATGGCAGAAGCAAAGAGGCATTTTCCTCCTCTGCCCACAAGTATTCTTTGTTCACTCTGGAGGAACGTGCCTGACCCCTTTGATCTCCAGCCCTGGCAGCCTCTTGGAAAGGGACAGAGGGTGCCTCTATATCTGAGGGGTGGCCGCAAAAGGGAGCAAGGAAGGGATGAGACTTGGAGGTTTGGGGATGTCATCTGGGCAGCTCTCGGGGTGCAGAGACCACTGGGGTGTTGGATAGGCATCCCGGGACCAGCCAGCGTTGAGTGAGACTCTGAAGAGATGACCACATGCAGAGGTGGGGCTGACAGAGCACAGGATTTCACACCCAAGATGATGATGAAGACGATGGAGAAGAAGGCTGCCAACTTCCGCCAGCAATGCCTTGACCTGACTCCTTTTTATGTCCACGTCATCTCACTAGTCTTGAACTCCTACAGGTTCAGCCTTCCAACATTCCAAGGAATGTTCTCTAAACCCTCCTTGAGGAAAATGAGTATTGCTCCTCCTTGCTGCCTGGGAAAGAGCCGGGGTGGTCCCAGAGTCTCCATGGTAGATGAGACACTGCAGGTGGAGGGAGGGTTTATTCTCCTCCAGGAGGTGGTACAGGAGGGTCTCTTGCTGCCAGGAGCATTGTCCTTTGACCAAAGATGCCTGCGCAGAATACTCGCCCTCCTTTCTCTATGCTCACCCAGGACCAGGTCGGGACCTGCCCGGTTCATCCTGTGAGGACTTAACTTTTGATTCAATCTATCCTCAAAGCGTTTGTGGTTCCATGGACCTCCTTTCCTGAGAACTGCTAAAACCACAGCTCCGCCACACCTAGACTCTGTCCCCAACAACCTCCCAGAAGACTGTGCACATGTGGACATCTAAAAAAACATGCTGAAGGCTCCCTTTGCCATGACCTTTGCTCCCTGGAATCTGGAGGAGCTGACTGCTCAACGCGGCTCCTACAGTCAGACATGGTCTTTGCCTCTTCCACGTGTGCTCCGCTCTGGAGTTACCTGCATGATTTCAACCCATCCTCATGGCCATTTTGAGGTGAGCATTGCTGGTATCTAACACCCCTTATGTGGTCCCCAAGGCACCACGAAGTAAGGAGGCCAGTCTAGGAATACAGATCCAGGACGTGGTACTCCTCAAGAGTTTGAACAGAAGCAGCAGCACCTAGAGCCTCACTCTGCGTGACCAGTTCTGTGGCCCAAACCTGGGTATCAAAATCACCCCCAGACCTTGCTGAGACATGGATTTTTCTGACCCAGAGATCTAGGGGCGCTGCCCCAAAACTGGTATCTCTAACTAACCCTGGGCAGCAATGCCGATACTGCAAATCCGGGGACTGCAGCTTTGAGAACCTCTTCCCCCTGCAAGGACATTACTACCACTAGGAGCCAATCGGATTCATGATGAACTTCAACAGAACCTCGCTGGGATACGCAGCAGTGGCCTGTGCAGCCTCCCACGCCCTCGGATGGGAAGAGGTTCTTAGAAAATCGTACGCTACTCGGGGTTCAAAGACACAAAGTGCTTTCTCTCCCAAGAAAGGCCAAGGGCTGATGCCTCATTTGGTGGCATTAGCGGTCCCAGCACTCCTTCCGGCCGTGGCTAATTGAGGCTCTATTGCGGCATCATTGCTGTAATAATCCTTTCTGTTATTTAACCTGGACGATACATGGTGTGATAATGAGTTTCCTGCCTCTGTTCATTAAACAGACATTTAGAAGGCCCAGCCTGTCCTGGGCGGGCTCGCCACAGGTCACTGGAGACCGAGACAGATGGGACACTGGCCTGTCCTCTGACAGCTGCCAGGTGGTAGCCACACCCCTTCCTCCTGGGGAAGGAGCACTATTCTGAGCAGGATCCCTGGAGGGGTCTCAGCTGAACGCTGCTTCCTGAAAGTTAAGCACTGGGGAAGTGAGGGGAGTTCTGTGTGTGTGTGTGTGTGTGTGTGTGTGGAGTGTGTGTATATACATATTTTTAAATTAAATTGTTATTATTGTTTGAGGGCCACACCCGAGTGTTCAGGGATTTCTCCTGGTTCTATACTCAGTAATCAGTCCTTAGCAGGGCTCAGGGACCATGTGGAAATCTGGAGATGGAACCCTGGTCAGCTGTGTGTAAGGGAAGAGCTCACTCACTGTACTTTCTCTCCAGCCCCTAATTTAAATTATTTTAAATACAAGATCAAAAAATTAAATTCCAAAGTCCTTCAAGGATAAGCTCTGTAAATACCTTTTTAAATCTCTCTCTCTCTCTCTCTCTCTCTCTCTCTCTCTCTCTCTCTCTCTCTCTCTCCCTCCCTTCCCTGCCCATCAGGTACAGATGATGACTAAACACAATCCGTACATATGGGGGCAGTGAGGCTATGGCGGAAATGGGGCTGAGCACATGCCTGTAGGAACAAGAACAAGTTCAGTCCCATGTATCACGCCGTCCCCACACACAGCCAGGCGTAGCCTGACTACTGGGCACCAGTGGGTAAGATCTTAGTAGCCTCCAGCACTGCTGAGCCCTGAAGCAGTGCAGTGCCAGCCCTGAGCATTGAACCTTCGGATCTGCACAGCCAGGCTGAGTATCAGCTGGTCCCTCCCTGCAGCCCTGCTGGCTGTGACCCTATAGAGGAAGGTCACTCCATGGAGTAACCATGAAGAGCTGATCAGGATTGGTGGGAAGAGGGTGGGTAGCAGCAGAGGGGTCTATCAGACAGAGGGTTTCAATCCTGAAAGACTCACCAGGCCCATTGGGAAGCTTGAACTTCGTGGGGGAAGGGAGCATTTGGGCCATACCAAGCAGTGCTCAGGGTTACTCCTGCTAAGCACTAAGGAATTACTCATGGCAGTGCTCAGGGGACCTTATGGATGCCAGGGATTAAATCTGGGATTGCTGCCTATAAGGCGAATGCCCTCCCCGCAGTACTATCGCTCTGGTCCTGTGTAGTTTAAACTTGATCCATAAAGGAAAAGGGAGCCACAGAAGATTCTAGGTAGGGAGAAAGAGTGGGTCAGCTCAGCGGCTTGAGGCTGGTGTGAAGGACAAACCAAAAGAGAACGTTCAGAAGCTGGAAGTGGCTCCATCTAACTGAGACTTTGAAAACCACCAACACTTTTCAAGGCCTCCTTTCTGCTTCCTTTTTCCTCTCTTTTTTTTCTGCCTTCAGAGCCATCGTGCAGGTGAGGACAGTAAGGGGGCGTCTCCATCTCCATGTCCAGTACAAGAAGCACTTGTTTCATGTGGAGTACTTGAAATGTGGCTGGTGTAGCTATAGAACTACATTGTATTGAACTGTAGCTGCATTATATTTAATGCAGATTAACCAAATTAACCTAGGAATGTGTTGTTAACATACTGGAGAGCACCAGTGTAGAGTATAACACTTTGAAACATGGAGTAAGTCTTACTCACCTTGCAATGGTACCTTCATTATGGATGGATGGATGGATGCCTGGGTGGGTGGATGGATGGCTGGGTGGTTGGATGGATGGGTAGATGGATGGAAGGGTGGATGGACGTGTGCCTAGACTAATGCATACATGCATGATGGATGTGTGGGTGGGAGAGTGAGTGAATAATGGATGGATGGGTGGGTGAATGGTTGCATTAATGGATGGTTGAATGAGTAGGTGGGTGTGTAAATGATGAATGAGTAGGTGGGTAGGTGGATGGACAGATAAGTAGATGGATAGATGGGTAGGTGGGTGAGTGAGTGGATGATGAATGGATATGTGCGGGGATGGGTAGGTAAGTGGTAGTGTCAGAAAGAAAGAAAGAAAGAAAGAAAGAAAGAAAGAAAGAAAGAAAGAAAGAAAGAAAGAAAGAAAGAAAGAAAGAAAGAAAGAAAGAAAGAAAGAAAGAAAGAAAGAAAGAAAGAAAGAAAGAAAGAAAGAAAGAAAGAAAGAAAGAAAGAAAGAAAGAAAGAAAGAAAGAAAGAGAGAGGGAGAGAGGGAGGGAGGGAGGAAAGAAGGCAGGAAAGAAAGAAAGAAAGAAAGAAAGAAAGAAAGAAAGAAAGAAAGAAAGAAAGAAAGAAAGAAAAAAGAAAGAAAGAAAGAAAGAAAGAAAGAAAGAAAGAAAGAAAGAAAGAAAGAAAGAAAGAAAGAAAGAAAGAAGAAAGAAAGAAGAGAAGAGAGAGGAGGGAGGGAGGGAGGGAGGGAGGGAAAGAAGGCAGGAAAGAAAGAAAGAAAGAAAGAGAAAGAAAGAAAGAAAGAAAGAAAGAAAGAAAGAAAGAAAGAAAGAAAGAAAGAAAGAAAGAAAAGAAAGAAAGAAAGAAAGAAAGAAAGAAAGAAAAAGAAAGAAAGAAAGAAAGAAAGAAAGAAAGAAAGAAAGAAAGAAAGAAAGAGAAAGAAAGAAAGAAAGAAGAAAGAAAGAAAGAAAGAAAGAAAGAAGAAAGAAAGAAAGAAAGAAAGAAAGAAAGAAAGAAAGAAAGAAAGAAAGAAAGAAAGTCTCTACTTCAGAGGAGTTTTAGAATGATTCCACAAAATACCAGATTTGAATGTGCCTTGCTCCTGCCCTTAGCAGGAGCTCAGGAGAATGTAGTTCCCTGGGCCTGGGTGGACAGGAGTTCAGTGGAGCTTGAGGACACCTAAAAGGGGATCAAATCTTCTTTGCTTCTGAAGGGCAGGAGTAATGAAAAGATCACACTATATCAAAAGCTAGCATTGAGCATCACCTGCCTGGTACTTGGCTTAGCTTCTCACATGAGTAATGACTTTCATGATCCCATATGCAATCCTTCTAGAGAAATTCTATCATCTCCATTTCCCAAATAGAAGCCCATGAAGGTTAGCTAACTTGCCCAGGGTCATCCGGAGCATAGACAAATTGCATGATCTCTGAGTGGTTGGCTCTCTCATATCCAATTCTGAATCTCTCCCACACTTAAGCTGTTTTATCAATGTGACTCCCATTACCCTGTGAAGGGACTATTGTTGGCCCCTAGTAGAAAAAGTACCACTGAGACTCCTAGAGGGTAAAGCCACACAACCTGAAGTATCAGACTCCCAGGTTGGCAGGCAGGGGGTGGAGTCTTGTTTGGGAGTTGACTCAGTACTTCTGTGTGGAAAGTAGAAAAGCTAAGTGGCTTGTGCAAGGCACAATCCTAGAGGGACGTGTACCTCTTCCTGGTGCCCTGTCACCCGCATGCAGCTTCAGAACCTGAGGACTTCGGACAGACCCAGCCTTCCTCACCCTCCCTCCTGGATAATACCTTCCAACAGCTGGTTGTTCCTGCCCCTGGCCTGATTCTCACCATGCTCTGAATGTCTGTTGTGCTAACACGGAGATGAGGCCTTCTTACCTCTGAGGCACCATGCTTCTTCCCTATGCACCCCAGATCAGATTCCTGAACTGGCCTCACTTCACACCAATCCTCTGATTGAATCACTCTGGGTTTCGAGGGTCCCATGGACCAAGTGGACAGTTGGTCAGAACTTTGGAAGCTGCTTCTCAGGTCTCTGACCACTTGCTAGATAACTTGAGGAGCCAGTTGAGAACCGAGGAAGTTACCCATCAGCGTAGGTTCTGGGGTTGTGGAGGATCTCTATACACATTAAATAAAGAAAAAACACCAGAACCAGAGAGATAATACAGAAAGCTAAGGTGCTAGACTTGCATGCAGCCAAGCCTAGTTTCATCCCTGACACTGTAGATGATCTGCTGAGTGTGACCTTAAACCCTCGAAACAAAGTAAAATATTAAAAATTAAATAAAACAGAAATGCCCCCCATACAAAGTTAACAGCCTCCATCCTGGAGCACTAGGGCTTACTTATGGGCACGCCTGCTGGGCTCTGATGTCCAATAACAGAGTGTTCTGTCTTGGAAGGCAGCCAACCATGAGTCAGGGGACCCGCCCACTCTTCCTACCCACCACTCCACCTGACCTCATCCTTCTTCAGCACCAACATAACTGACTCTAGAATGGCTGAGTTCCCAGGGAAATGGCTCCTTCCTTCCTTGGTCTTTCTGCGAACGATGCTGCAAAAAATACCACAGGGACATGACACCACGCTCACCATCAATCTTAAGTGGAAAAATATATTAAGTGTAAAGAGCAGAGCATGGTTGCCACGATGCTCTATTTTAAAGATAGACACCATTTAAATGTCCATTTATATGTGGAAGAATAAATTTTATGGGGAAGCTATCCTGAAGGCTCATCCCACAAAATGCTAACAGTCGCTTTCTTGGAGATGTAGAAAAAGGAAAATTCTTTTTCCTTCCCTCCTCCCACAATTCCACCACCCATAAGTCATGACAGCAGGGGTGATGTTGGCACAGCCCACACAAGCATGTGGGAGCTACCTGGCCAGTGTTTGTGGAATGGGCCATTGGGTTATTAAAACCCTCTGCAAAGTGCAGGTGATTGGATGAAGTGTCATCCGGGAGGGCCTTGGAGAGAAAACATGAGGTGGAGGCACAGAGAGTACAGAGGGTCCCTGCGCTTGCCTCACAGTTGGTCAGCCCAGGTTCCATCCCCAGCACCACACAGAGTCAGGGGAGATCCCTGAGCACAGAACCAGGAGTAAGTTCCAAGCTCCAAGGGTGTGGGCCGCACAGCAAAAATAAGAACAGGCAAAGGAGAGGGTCACTAGGAGAGCAGGATGGGGAAGGGAGGTTCAACCACCTGGGGTTTCCTGCCTGCAATGGTTTTAGGGGTGACCAAGTTCCAGGGCAAGGAAAGCTGCAAGCGGGGTGACAGCTTCTGCTGTCCTGGAGTCCAGCGTCATCTCAGGAGAGGAAGGGCAGCAGCTCAGACCGCTGACGGCCCTCCTGCAGGTACATGGGAAGTGGGCAGGCAAGAGCCCACTGCATCTCTCCTCATGGGACCCCACCCCTCTGGCCCTCATTCCAGTATGGCCTGCCCTGCCCGTGCCAGCCGGGCTCTTGGGGTACTTCCCATGGTCTCACCTCACCAGAGCCTGTCAGTACCTTGCAGAAACCCACAAACTGTCCCTGCCTGGCTGCTTAGCTTGAGGGAACTTAGAGAGTGGAGGTGGCAAGCCCCAGGTCACTCAGGGACTGGCCACCCTCTCTGGGGAAAAACCTAGGTGTGTGGACAGGCATGTCTGGTTCCTGTCGTCTGGACCCAGCTGAAGGTCCAAATCTGCCTCGTCACACCAAGTAAAAGAACAAGGGCCCAGGGAGAAAGCCTAAAGGACTGGAGCTCGTGCCAGGAAGCAGGCCCGAGTTTGAGCCCCCACCATGGCAGGGTCCTCAAGCACTGCTGAGGGAGTCCTGGAGGCTCTTGAGTATCACCTGGGTAATGCCAGTGGCCTCTAGTACTCTGGGTTCAGAGCAGCACCTCATTGCTGAACCCAAGAAACACAACCAACAGACCCAAACTACCAGGCCCAAGTATACTCTTGGAAATGTCCCCTGAGCACCACTGGAAACTCCATAAAAAAGTATTAGTTGAGCATATACTATGTGCCAGGACATGTGCTGGGGATGTCTTTCTGACCACTAGTGCTAAGAGGTTTACATACTGGAATGGGTCTTAGAACCCTGGGTGGAAACAGGGGAAAAGTAACAAGGACCAAACTAAGAATAGTCATAGCTAGATTTTTGTGTGCATCTACTGGTGAACTTTCTCAGCAATCACACATCCTTTATCGGCCCCTCATCCCCATCCCTGTGATGGACACTATCATGACCCCTACCGAACACATGAGGAAATCAAAGCCCAGAGAGGAGCAGAGTGTTCCCCAAGGACACACAGCTGTCAGTGAGAGCAGGAGGCCGGGAGCCTGCCCTCCCCCAGACAGCCTGATTGCAGGGCCCCCTGTCTCAGCCCCCGCCTCTCCCTGAGGCATGAGCATCAATGAGAGAAGCACACAGCCTTACCCACCAGGAAGTTATTTGCAGTGATAAATAACACGTGTAACAGAAGTTTATACAAATCGTTAGTGGAGGATTTACGTGGCGAAGGCTGGGGGCAATGGCCTGTGACCGGTACCTGTAGCTGTTAGCACTCGGCAGAGTGACAGCCTCGCTGCCTGGCTGCTCTGAAGCTCTCCTCTCACCACTGGTTGCCCAGGGCAGGTGGAAGCTGATGGTCACTGGACTCCAGAGTTCCCCAACGGCTCCAGACACCAGAGTCCCCTAATGGCATCTCCTGGCCCCTGCCAAGTGGTGGAAGGAAGAGTGAGACCTCGTAGGAAAATGCCAGCCCAAAACAAATGTCATGACAGAGACCAAGCATCTAAGGCAAAACTTCATTCATTCATTCATTCATTCATTCATTCATTGAGTACCTACTATATGCCAGGTACCGAGTTAACGGATAGGGCTCATAAGAGGAAAAAAAAATCAAGCTGAGCAGCTGCCTCCTTGTTGCTAACAGTCCAGGGGAGGAAACCAGCCTGGAGAGTACTGGGGTAGGAGAAGGTGGGACCAGCCGACTCCTGGTCCAGCCCAGATGAGGGCCGTGTCCGTGGAAGACACTTGGATGAAGAAGCAATGGTTGATCTGAAGTTCAGGAGAGCAGGTGGTGAAAAGCAACTGAAATAGGCCAAGGGGACAGCATGTGCAAAGGCCCGGTGGCAAGACTGTGGTTCCAAGTGACGAGTCTGAAGCTCATCGACTGAAGCTGGGGAAAGCTAGAGAGAAGGGCTGGAATGGCAGCAAACGGCAGCGAGGAGCAAGTCTTGTGAGGCTTTGGGCCATGCACCTGAGCACGTCTGAGGGGAATACTAGAAAGGGTCGAGGGCACATTCATTTAATTAGAGGGCTCTTAAAAACCCACCTCCTATGGAGTAGAGGATCAAGAAGAGGGGTGGCCTTCATGGGCCCCACGAAGCCACAAGAGCCTCCTACAGTTATCACCTGAATCTCAGGTGAATCTCAGCTCTGACCCATCCCAGGGTCTTGAGCAATCAGCTTCTCTCCGTGAGGCTCAGCTCTACTGTCTGTAAAATGGGAATATTCTCATCCATTGTGCAAGGTCCTGAGAAGGTGTTTTGAGATATTGAAATTCATCACCCAGAGGAGGAAGGGAAGGCTGCCTGGAACCTGGAACCTCAGCCCGTACCTCCTGGAACCTCAGGGGAGGCTGCCTGGACTTCTGCACCCTTCCTCCCCACCGCCCTACTCTGACTGTATCTCAGAGTAATAATCTGTGTCCCACCTGCTCTCTCCTTTTGAAAGGGATCTTTAGGCACCAAGGTCTCCAGGGCTGTGAGAGCTGTCCCGTCACACCCCTCCTTTTTGTGCCCCCAGACATAGGGTATGGGACTGGGAGCTAAAGAGAGGCCAAATGTCAGAGTTGTATGGCCTTGGGCTCAGATGAACCTTGTGTGGCCATGACCATCATGGCAAGATCTTATGAGTTTGTTGGCATTCTCTCTGGGTACAATGGGCAGCCAGGGTAGAGTTCTGAGATAGACAGACAGAATCAAGTTTCCAAAGGTATCATTTAATATAATTTCTCTAGATACAAGGTGGAGAATAGATTGAGTAGAAGGAAGGCGAGAACATATCAAAAGTGCAGGAATAATCTGTGTTGGCAGATGAGGTGATAAAGGAACTCTCATCCACTACCAGTCAGACTGTTGTCTGATTCAACCCCAGTGGAAAACAATCTGAAAACTTCTCCATAAACTATGGATTGAGCTGTCAAATGACCCAGCAATTCCACTTTGGGGCATTTACCCCCGGGCATAAAAACACTCTCTCAAAAGGATGCATGTACACCATTATTCATTGCTGTACTCAGTACAATAATTTAGATATGGAATCAACCTAGGTGTCCAGCAACAGATGAGTGGATCATGAAAATGTGGTATATGTACACAATGGAATACTATGCAGCTGCAAAGAAAGATGAAATCATGCCATTTACTGTAATATGGTTGGAATTGGAAGAGATCAGGTTGAGTGAAGTAAGCCAGAAGAAGAAAGACAAACACTTATCTGTGAAATATAGAATACTGGATGAGGAAATGTACTGTAGTAAAAGGCAGGGGATGCTTAGATTATTCTTGACCCCAGGGTTTAGAGAGGAGACAGAGAAAGAGAGAAATCAAAGGGAAGAAGAGAATAAGAAGCAACGAATGAACAGACAAAAGGGATTCAGTTTTACTGATGATGTGGGTGAGTGATATAGTCGTATATCCAAAACACTGTGTGGATATGAGCTTGGTTACTGTGTGGATATGGTCGATTGTGCTGAATCCTTTCCGGAAACCTGCTTGCTCGCATGGTTGACCTTCATCTAGTGTTCTGCTAATCCTGTTCAGGATAACTCGTGTAAACAGCTTGTAGATGACAGACAACAGGCAGATGGGGCGATAGTTGCCGATGTCATGAATGTCTCCCTTCTTGAACAGTAGAACTGTCCTGCTGGTTTTCCATTGGGAGGGCACCTTGCATTCGGACAGGTAGCGTGTGAAGAGCCGAGCTAGTGTATTGATGAGCACCGACGGCAGATTCTTCAGATGTTCGGGTCTGACTTTGTCTGGGCCTGGTGCTGTTCCCTTCTTTACCGATGAGATGGCATGTCTTATTTCAGAAGGGAGAACGTTGGGAATGACGTATCCATCCTGTGGAATTTGGTATGTGGGCAGGTGGATGTGGCTATCAAAGAGATTTGAGTAGAAGTCCTGGATAATCTTCTCCATTGCCTTTCTGGAAGATGTGATAGATCCATCAGGGCATCGGAGGGCAGTCATAGTTCTTTAATTTAAAAGAAAGTGAGACACACACACAAACAAGGAGGCCTAGAAAACACATGCCAATGGAGAGAATTGGACAAATCCCAGTGCAAACCTGAGGTTCCAATGGACAGGTGGAGGTACGGGCTGAGGAATTCAGGGTGGGGGGCATGAGAATGAGAAATGCAGGGTCTGGGGTCTCAGCCCTCGGAACCCATCAGTCATGGGAAAGATTCCATGAATCCACGACCCGTGTTACATGAGAGGTGGGTAATGACTAGACTTGAGATCACCTGACATGTGAAACCAAGGACTTCTCGGACTCATTTTTCCTGAGGGAGCTGTGAGATCGTTGGGTGATGAGCTGAGCTGTCTATTATTCCAGTATGTCACACTGCCAAAGGCCATTCGGCAATATGGGGGACTGATTTTGGGTTGTCACAACTTAAAGGGGAGACATAACTGATGGGTTCTGAGGACTGAGACCCCAGACCCGGCATTTCTCATTCTCATGCCCCCACCCTGAACTCCTCAGCCCGTACCTCCACCTGTCATTGGAACCTCAGGTTTGCACTGGGATTTGTCCAAGTCTCTCTATTACCATGTGTTTTTCTAGGCCTCCTTGTTTGTGTGTGTGTCTCAATTTTTTAAAATTAAAGAACTATGATTTATAAAGTTACTGATAGTCGCATTTTAGGCATACAGTAATTCAACACCAATCCCACCACCAGGGTCAACATCCCTTCCCCAGGGTTCTAGTGTTCTCCCCGCATCTAGAGGTCAAGACCAAGACAGCTACTGTGCAGTCTAAGCAACACAAGACAACCCCCATGACAAAGACATTGTCAACCCCATAGGCCGATGGTATTGAGGACATTCTCAGTTCTAGAAGCGGGAAGGATGAACTCGGCCGCACTGTCTGTCAACTGATCTGAACAGCCACACACCAAGTACAGCCCCAAAACCTTTAGGGATTCCACGTGCCTTTCTGGGTGTTCACACCAACAACTCCCCTATCCAGTCATTGGCTAAGCCTGGAATTTCAACTCATCCTTCAATACAGAAAAACCCCTTTATACTTTTTCTTTCTTGCACTAATCTCCTATACTTGGGATTGTCCTAGAAGGCAGCTTCCATATAAGTTGGAGGAGGCAGTGTTCTTAAAAATTTTTATCATATGGTTTTCCATTTTGCAGCAGTCACTAGCTGCAAAGCTGATCCTGGCATGGGAATTGTGGCAACCAGACACCTTTGTGCATGTCTACACTGGCAGCAAACCTGTGAGGGAGAGTGAGGGCACCCAGACAGGTCTACACTGGCAGCAAACCTGCCCCAGCAGGTGGGGGCACCCAGACAGAGGAATATCCAAATTTAACTCTTATTTCAAAATATCAGCAGGGGAGAAAAATGTCGACAATATCCAGCTGCAAACGTGTCTGAAATCTCAAGTTAATCATTCTCAGTTGACGCAAGTCATAGACTCCTTCAGGACAGCGCCTGGCAAATAGTGGGTTCCCTAGAATTTACATATGGAAATAGGTATGATGTTGTTGTAAATTGCCTTCATTTTATTCCTCCTTTAGATTACAGTTCAGGTATTATATTGATTTTTTTAAAACTCCAAGTAGATGAAGATGAAATGCATGAGTCTCGTCTCAGAATAGTAAAGTCGGTTCCTTTAAAACTTAAATAATGGAAAGAGCAGATTGGGTCTGCAGGGGAGAGACTCAAAGACCCAGACTCGTTCCCATATTGATGGTGAAACATCAGCATTTAAGGAGCAGCAGAGAGCGACTGGACAGAGTGTCATCCACAGAAGAATCCCATTCCAAAAAAGAAAGACCCAGAGTTCTGCATGGATGCCACGTGTCTGAAGGGTACTCGTGAAGGCAAATCTTTGTCTACCGTCATCTGAGTGGAGCTACTTTATTAGTTCACTTTGCCGTGTATCAAGGGCTAAAATCTCAGCAGTGAGACACAGCCTTTGTTTTGCTTACGGTTCTGCAGGGTGACTGCCTTTGATTCTTAGTTGCTCCCTCTGTCTTTCTGCCTCCATAAAACAGGTTTTATTCAGGGTAGAGTTATTCCCAAGCAAAGAGCAGACAAGCAAGAAGTCAGCCAAGACTCACAGTCCACTCGCATCAGTCTGTCTGAAGACCACTGGTCACGTAAGTCACATAGGCAGTCCCCAAGGCACCTGGATAAGGAGCTGAGTCCCACTGCCATAGGCTTGGGACTTAAAGGTATGTAGCAAAGAGAATGGCTCCATAGAAAGGTGGGAAAAACTGGGAATAATCAATAGTGCAGCTTAGCTTTCTTCTATGACTAAGCACATATTGCACTCATGGGTTTTTCTCATATTGAATGAGAGCTTAGGAGTTCAAGGGTTTCCCTTCAGGCCAAAAAATGGTACCAAAACTTTGAAAGAGGAGAGAAAACTCATTATAGGCCAGGTACTTTGTCACTCGAAAAGACAAGTGAGTGTCTCCATGTTACAGAAGTCAGAGGTTAAGAAAGTTGGGGGCTGGGGCCTGAGGGATAGTACAGCACGTAGAGTGTTTGCCTTATGTGGCCAACCTGGTTCAGTACCCAGCATCCCATATGGTCTCTGAGCGCCGCCAGGAGTGCAGATCCAGGAGCAATCCCTGAGCATTGCTGAGTGTGACCCAAAAAAGCAGGAAAGGGAAGGGAAGGGAAGGGAAGGGAAGGGAAGGGAAGGAAGGGAAGGGAAGGGAAGGGAAGGGAAGGAAGGGAAGGGAAGGAAGGGAAGGGAAGGGAAGGGAAGGGAAGGGAAGGGAAGGAAGGGAAGGGAAGGGAAGGGAAGGGAAGGGAAGGGAAGGGAAGGAAGGGAAGGAAGGGAAGGGAAGGGAAGGGAAGGAAGGGGAAAGAGAAAAAGAAAAGGAAAGAGAAAAAGAAAAGGAAAGAGAAAAAGAAAAGGAAAAGGAAAGATAAAAGAAAAATAAATAGAAAAGGAAAGAAGAAAGAAAATAAGAAAAAAGAAGAAAAAGAAAAGCAAAGAAAGGAATAAAAAAGAAGAAAAAAAAAAAAAGAAAAGAGAAGAGAAAAGAAAAGAAGAAGAAAAAAAAGAAAAAAAGAAAAGAAAAGAAAAAGGCAAAGAAAAGACAGGGGTTGGCAGGTAAGAAGATAGAACTCAGGCTTTGCACACAAGAGGCCTGGGTCCAAAATCCAGCCCCATATGCTCCCCTGAGCATACAGATGACTGTAACTCCTGAGTGGTGCTCCAAAATGTACAGTGCGAGAGAAGAAGGTGGGAAGGAAGGAAGGAAGAAGGAAGGAAAGAAAGAAGGAAGGAAAGAAGGAAGGAAGGAAGGAAGGAAGGAAGGAAGGAAGGAAGGAAGGAAGGAAGGAAGGAAGGAAGGAAGGAAGGAAGGAAGGAAGGAAGGAAGGAAGGAAGGAGAGAGGAAGGAAGGAAGGAAGGAGAGAGGAAGGAAGGAAGGAAGGAAGGAAGGAAGGAAGGAAGGAAGGAAGGAAGGAAGGAAAGGAAGGAAGGAAGGAAGGAAGGAAGGAAGGAAGGAAGGAAGGAAGGAAGGAAGGAGAGAGGAAGGTGGGAGGAAGGAAGGAAGAGTAGATCCCACAGCTCAGTCATGTGGATCCACCATTCACACACATGGCCCCAAACCACCTGGTCTTCCCTCATCAAATATCACTCCATGCCAGAGATGAAGCAAACCTGACCCTGTCCCTCCAGGCCACCTCAGAGGTTGGGCCTGCCTCTCCCATTGGCTCAAACCAGGCCGCAGAGTGTGAGCCCCAGAGTAAGCGGGACATGTGACATTTATTTAGTTACATATCTCTGGTGGGAGGTTTGGGGGGCCATTAATGTAGTGTGTCCGCATGGCTAGTTTACATGCTACTTCTTGTTATTGCTGTCTCTATTCCATGGCCCTCACACTCAATTTCAATTCAAAGTTTGGCAGTCAAGGTGTCAGAGCTAAAAATGGAATGGCCTCCCTCCGAAATGAAATAATTTTGTTGTTCAGTTCCGAGCGATTTTGTAATTTCATGCTTGTGTATGATAATTTTATGCTGTCCTGCCTCACGTAACTCAGTTCTGGCAGATCCTGACAGGTGATAAATACAATCTTTTCCGCCCCGCGTGAGACAGGCCGGTGCAAGGGGGAGAGAGAAAAAACCAGCAATTTCACATCTGAGGCCAGGGCACCACTGGAGACACAGCAGCCTCATTCTTTCATAATTTCACGCCTGGATTCCAGCCGGCGCCACCTCGGTTGTGGCTGAAGGACCCACGGGTCAAGGGAGCCTTTCTGAAAATAGAACCGCATTGGGCAAGGGCCAGGGCATCGGCGGGAGGGAGGGGACGAGGAGAAAGTTATGACTTTGGGCCCGCCCCAGACTGGAGAATCGTCGGCAGTTTCGTGTGTTCGATTTATGGGGCTCCGGCTCGCCTCGGCCTCCACCAATAAGTGCCTTTCTCTTGGACAGATTCTTTTACAAATCTGTTAAGCCATGGAAAGCCGGCCCTTCCCCTGGATGCACAAAGAGGGAGAGAGGTTAAAAAAAAAGAGAGGCTGGAGGGAGAGAAGGAGAGATGGAGGGAGGGAGAGAGAGAGAGAGAGAGAGAGAGAGAGAGAGAGAGAGAGAGGCTTGTGCTCTTGGCACTCGTCACTCAGCTCCACGTTTTCCTGCACTCTCTCTGGTACTGTTTCTGCTGAGAGTGAAGGAGTTGAAAGAATATTAAGGAGCTGCACGTGGGTGGGTGGGTGGCCTAACACGGGCCTCTTGTGGGAGACTCTTTTCTTAGTAAGGGCCAGCAAGGAATACCCACGAAACTAGCTCACCGGTATCAGCAAGCACCAATAATAACAACACGTCAGTGTGTATCCACTGAGTTCCAGCCACTGTACACAGCAGCTTCTTCATTGTATGCTGCCTTAGGCAGATGAGGGCCACGGACACCAGTTTCTCAAGTCTAACCAAATTGCCTGAGCGAACTGGAGCAGTCTCCTGGGGTGGTTATCACAAACCCCAACAAGTCTGACAACATACGTCAGTAGTACCCAACTGTTTCCCACCGTGACCCTTTTCCCAGCACATTTCCTTCCTGTGGCCCCCCTTGCCCCATGCCATGGCCCCTGTTTATGCAATTTTCACCTGTGGCTCACTTTGAATGTACTGGAGGCCCCAAGGAACTAGATGGCTGAGCTAAGGATGACTGTAGACCAATAGAAATTAAGATTCAGAGGCTGGAGACTGGATGTCTAAAGTCCAGATGCCAATAGAGTCGCTTCTTTCTGGAAGTTTTCACAGAACAATCTGCTCTCCACCTCCTTTATTGCCTCTGGTGGTTGCCCACAGCCCTTGGCTTGTGCACACTTGGCTCTATCTAGTCTCTCTCTGTCTGCATCTGCATGAGCGACATCTTCTACACGTCAGAGGAGAATTTCTTCTCTTCCCATCTGAAGACTCATTCCCTCTGGGGTGATTTATTTCAAGGCGAATCTCTTCACCTGAATTACATCTTCCAAGATCTTTATTCTACCTAAGCTCATACTCTGAAACTTCATATAAACATATTGGGGTGGGGGATGCCCTTTTTAAACATTCAACCCATCACCAGTAAGCAATAGCTCGCATGGGGCAGAAATGGCCCCTCTCTCCCTGTGCTTGGCTATCTCTGTCCCTGGACTTGTCCAGCAATACAGCTAGGCAAAGGAGAAACAGATTCATGGCTGGAGGGAACCATTGTGGGTGAAGAGTGGTTATTAAGAGAGCAACTGGTTTAAGAATTCCTCGTCCACCTTGAGAAGGCTCACTACACCGTGTGCCTTCCAAGGCCTTCTAGGTTTAACTTGGGCTCCTTAAAGATCTGATTATTCATGGACCACCTCAGTAGATGGTTCACAAATAATCTTGCAACAGATCTTTAAGAGCTTATTGGAGCAGAAGTCAAGTTTACAGAATCAAATCTGAGGCCATCATAAGGGTCACCATAGGGAGCTGGAACTGAGATTTATGAGATTTCTATATCCTGTGTGATGTGAGTCCACTCATTCCACTGAGAGGGAGGCACCATTTTAAACAGTAACTTACTTAGTCACTGTGAATTACAAAGTTACTTATGATTGGGTTTCAGGCATACAATGTTCCAGCACCAATCCCTTTACCAGTGTCCACTGCCCTCCACCAATGTCCCCAATTGCCTACCATGACACCCCACCGCCTTTATGACAGACAACTCCATTGTAAATTGTAGGTGCTATGAGTTGCTCTGCTATTACTGAGAAGGTTTCATGCCCAACACTTTCCCATCTTCAAGCACCCGGTTCCCCTCCAGAGTGACCACATCCACCTTTGATCCCCATTAGCACAAGAGAAAACAGAAACTCAGAAACCAAAAGCCCCTTCTTTGTCCCAGAATTTGAGAAGGTCCTGGGCAGAGGAAAAGCTTGGTATTTAATAAATAGAGGCTTGGTATTTTTACAAAATAGTATAAGGGGTTAGACATAACAGCTGGTCCCCTGCGCATCACTGGCAGCAGCTTGGGGTCCCTGAACCCCACTGGGGCAGCACAGAGTCTGGGCAGTACCACATCCTTGGACCCTCATATCTCTCTGGTCTTTGGACTGCAGCTGGTTTTGTTTTGGTTTTTTTTTTTTTTTTTTGCTTTTTGGGTCATACCCAGCAACACTCAGGGGTTACTCCTGGCTCTTTGCTCAGTAATTACTCCTGACTGAGCTCTGGGGACCATATGGGATGCTGGGGATCGAACTCGAGTTGGCCACCTGCGAGGCAAACACCCTACCTGCTGTGCTATCCTCCGGCCCCTGGAATGCAGTTTTACTTCTTCCCCTAATTCTCTGTACCCGTTAGAAACGACCCCATAAGAAATGGTCATTTCTTACTCTATTTTGGTGGTGGTGCTCCGGAGACTTGGGATTCTTCCCAGAGATTCTTGGCCAGTCGACCTAGTGGTTCAAGGATAAAATAACCATAGAGACAGCCCACAGGTAAGACACCTGCCTTGCATGCAGCCAACCCAAGTTAGAATCTCGCATCACAGCTCAGGTGGTCCCCTGAGCATCACCAGGAGCGATCCATGGCAAAGAAATGTCGCATTTCAACAGAGACTATGGGATTCGAATGAAGTTTTCTACGTGCCTGCTGTATGATGCTGGTGGAGAAAGTCTGGGGAAGAAGGAAGTAAAACAGGAGAAGAGTAAGTGAGGAAAAGAGCAAGAAATGGTGGCTTGGGACAGGGCTGGGGCATGAAGGCAATGCCGCTTGGACAGACACCAGAGAGACGTGTGGGTGTGTCTGCGCTGGGAGTGATGGGCTGCAGATGAATGTGTCAGCATGCAAAAAGAGAGGGGAAATGCCAGTTGAAAGTGCTCTCCTCAGTGCTCAGTTTCTGAGAAAACTCTTCTTTCTTCTTCCAGCTTCTAGAACATGCAAATAAAGGGGGTGGGAGGTTGTCAGGGACACTGGGTGCCCCAACAGAATCTGGGAGCAGGGTCTAGGGGATCAGTGGTCGGTGGACAGAGAAAGACACAAGAATCCAGCAAAGTTTCAAAAGGCTCTACTTTCACAGGTTCTGGTATACAATCCTGTAACAGGACTTTGGGTTTCTGGCTGAGCCCCAGCCAGGTGTAGGTTCAGAACCCTAGGCCAAGATGGCCACCACCACGTGTTAAGACCCAAGAAAGAGAACGGAGAGGAAAGGGCAAAAAGGCAAAAGGGAGAAAGAGAGGGAAGAAAGCAGGCTACAGTTTTGATATCTTTCACCACAGACCGCCCATTCCAATGGGAAGCAGTTCAGGTCAATTCCCTCAAGTAACTACTCCCAGAACTTCACCTAGGTCCTTTGATATGTTAATGCTGCCCAGCCAAGATCTGTCTTGGAAGAGCACTCTACCCTAAGGGTAGAGTGGAAGAGGGGCATGTATCTTTACCAATGGATATTCTACAGCCAGGTATATATTTCTCCAAGCCTTCACAAGATTCTCATCTTTACTTCATAGTTGTTTTGTATATTGATCACTTGAATCCCGTTATTCATCAAATTGCTCAAGCGGGCACCAGTAACATTTCCATTAGACCCTATCACGTGCCAATGTAGCCCAGTGGCATCTGGTTGATTCAGGAATATGAAGAGCCTCAAACCGTTCCTTCAGGGTCTTTACAAGGAAGTCTGACCATCTTGTAGGTGGGTGGCCACGTGATCTTTTGACATCCCGTGGGATCCAGTCGGTAATGGCTCTAGTCCAGAAGTTGTCTCCAAATCGCATTACATGTCCAGCCCATCTGATTTTCGATGCCTTGGCAAACGAGACAGTGTCCCTGATTCTGGAATAGCGACAGAGGTCAGAACTCCGGATTCCTTCTCTCACTTGAGTGAGGCGTGATATTCCAAGCATAGCTCTTTCGATTCCTCTCTGGGAGACCCGAATAGCATTCTCATCCTGCTTTCGTAGGGCCCAGGTCTCTGAGGCGTATGTTAATGCAGGGAGAACGGTGGAGTCAAAGAGATGTGCCCAGAGCCGGAGGTTCTTTGTCCTTTTAGCTATTTCTTCGATGCCTTTGAAGGCATTCCATGATGCTCTCTTCCTCCTGCGCAGCTCAGGTTTTAGGTCATTCATCATGTTGATTTCTCGACCTAGGTACACATAACTGCTGCATTCAGAGATGTTTGTTCCATTGAGAGTGAATGGGGCCTCTGGAACTAGTTCATTCTTCATAAACATTATTTTCTTTAGATTCAGCTGTAGACCTATCTTTCCACATTCTCGGTCAAAGTCAGCCAGCATTTGTGCCACTTGCATAATGTTTGGTGTTATTAGAACGATGTCATCTGTGAAGGGGAGGTGGTGTAGTTGCCGACCATCTACCTTCACTCCCATTCCTTCCCATTCTAATTGTTGCATGATGTTCTCGAGGGTGGCGCTGAAGAGTTTTGGTGAAATGGTATCACCCTGTCGAACCCCTCTTTTCACATTAATGATCACTTCTTTGTAGAATGGTGAGATCCTAGTGGTGAATCCGTAATACAGCTCACAAAGGATCTTGATGTATTGGGTTTGAACACCCTGTTTGGCTAGGGCTTCGATGACTGCTTCAGTCTCCACAGAATCAAAGGCTTTCTGTAAATCAATGAACGTGAGACAGAGCAGCATCTTGTACTCCCTAAAAACCTCGATGAGCTTGGTTACAATGTGGATATGGTCGATTGTGCTGAATCCTTTCCGGAAGCCTGCTTGTTCGCATGGTTGTCCTTCATCTAGTGTTCTGCTAATCCTGTTCAGGATGACTCGTGTAAACAGCTTGTAGATGATGGACAACAGGCAGATGGGGCGATAGTTGCCAATGTCGTGAATGTCTCCCTTCTTGAACAGTAGAACTGTCTTGCTGGTTTTCCATTGGGAGGGCATCTTGCATTCATACAGGTAGCGTGTGAAGAGCCGAGCTAGTGTATTGATGAGTACCGACGGCAGATTCTTCAGGTGTTCGGGTCTGACTTTGTCTGGGCCTGGTGCTGTTCCCTTCTTTACCGACGAGATGGCATGTCTGATTCCAGAAGGGAGAACGTTTGGAATGAAATATCCATCCTGTGGAATTTGGTATGTGGGCAGGTGGATGTGGCTATCAAAGAGATTTGAGTAGAAGTCCTGGATAATCTTCTCCATTGCCTTTCTGGAAGATGTGATAGATCCATCAGGGCATCGGAGGGCAGTCATCTTGGTCTTATAGTTGGCGAAGGACAAGCGGGCAGTGCGAATGCTTTTCCCGGCTTCTGCTGCATCTTCCAGTATTTCTGCTCTTCTGTCTTTGAGGTCTGCTTTTATCGCTTCTCTGCACCGTTTAGCAAGCTTGGACATTAGCATTTGGTCTCCTGAGGCTCGCGCCTTGCCATGTTGGCGAATGAGCTCAAGAGTTTCTGAAGACAAGCGTCCTTTTGTGTCCTTCTCTCTCTCAGCATTCTTCGCACAATCATGGAGGTGCTGGAACCAATCGGTTGTATTCTTCATTGATGTCGTCAATGATGGTATCTTCCCATGTTGCTGCAATGGTGCCAAAGAGTTCCCAGTTGGTGGTCGTTCTGGGAGTTCTCTTCTTAAACTTTGCAGCCTTTTCTCCCCGTTGCGGGAAGTAGAATTTTTCATGAAGGAGACAGTGGTCTGATCCTGTTTGGAATTTGGGGACGACAGCTACATCGGTCAGACAAAACCGTCAATTGAAGATGATGTGGTCAATTTCATTGTGGAACTGTCCGCCAGGAGATTCCCATGTCCAACGTTTCGCTTCAGCCTTCTGGAACTGTGAGTTCCCATGAATGGTCTTGGTGGAAATTATGAACTCAGATAGTCTCTCACCCTGTTCGTTCCATTCTAGGCCATGGGTCCCGATGTGGAGTTCTTCAGCCGATCTTCTTGGTCCTATCTTGCATTAAAATCAC
This sequence comes from Cryptotis parvus, assembly GCA_021461705.1. Lineage (NCBI taxonomy): Eukaryota > Metazoa > Chordata > Mammalia > Eulipotyphla > Soricidae > Cryptotis > Cryptotis parvus. The sequence continues at coordinate 185,298 of JAJIBD010030486.1, read as the reverse complement.
TGACTATGATCTTGTAGAAGGTGTGATCTTTTTTATAGAACTCCTCCAATTCCATGTAGAATTTCTCAATTTCATCTTCTTTGTATGTGGATGTTGGTGCGTAGACAATGAAGATAGAAATTGCTGGCAGTGGGCCACATCTCTTCAAGTATAATCATCCTATTCGGTTTGTTAGGCATTCAAATGAATCAATGTTGACGGCCATGTTCATGTTGACAAGGACACCAACGCCACCGACGCCTCTTTTGTCACATGTTCCAAGGAACAATTCTTCTCCGGTGTCAAATACAGCATGATGCAACTGACGCCTCCTCGTCTCAGTCAGACCAATGATGTCATACTTGATCTTTTGCGCTTGTACCATCAGATCCTCAATATATGCTTCCGATGCCAGCATACATGCATTGAAAGTACAGTCATTTTAGTCCTTCTTCGTTTTGGCAGCCTAGGATGGCCATGAAATTTTATCAGGCTCTGCTTGTTTGCCTTTCTTACTGCTGCCATATTAAGGGCTCTTTCGGGGTCAGGAAAATAAACATTTCTGTTACTGGATTTGGCATATCGAACACGCATCGGACAGCTTGCCAGGCTCTGCCATGCCGGCGCTATATTCTCATTACTTTGTGGGCCTCTCAGAGGGGTGGGTAGAATATTTACGGTAATTTGGAGGTAAATCGCATGGCCACAGTGCAATGGGGAAAGCTGGTTTCTGCTCTGCCGGGTGTACCTGTGTCTTAGGCTCAAGCATTCCTGGGCTTGAAATACTCTCCTCTGAAGGGCGGGTCTCTGCGGGGTGGGTCCTTGTAGGCTGGGTTTCTGACAAGCCAGGCTGGAGACTGGATTAATCTGCGGGCTGGAGACTGGATTAATCTGCTGGGTGGAGATCTTCAGAGGAGAGTATTTCAAGCCCAGGAATGCTTGAGCCTAAGACACAGGTACACCCGGCAGAGCAGAAACCAGCTTTCCCCGTTGAATCCCCTGCATTCCATGGACCACAAGAGCAACTTCCGACCCCAGTCCACCATCCCGATGGAGCCTTGGAGAAGCCCAAAGAAACCCCCCACACCTTGCTGGCAGCGATCTTCACAATCCACACTCTGCAGCTGGTAAGATCTCCACCACAGCAGACTTTGTATATTACCCTAAAGATTTATTAGAGAACCACATGTGCTTGCTTGGAGGCAAACAGCATTTCTCTTTGGTCTAATTACTTAGAGATCCAACGTGTCCCGGTAAATATACTGGTAAGATCTAGCTAGTCTCACGATGATTGTGGCAGCAAGAGAGAAAATATTTATACCAGCTAACATAGAATACATGATAAGATAAACTGCCACATTCAAACTGTCCTCCTGCCCCATCTACAAAGTGCCCTGCAGGAGGCAACTCCAGGCAAGATGCAGAGGCCCTGGGCAACATTGTACTGCAATGGGGGGTTGGGGGACTTACCTCCAAGTCCACTTGCTGATGTCTCCCAAAAAGTAATCCACAAGCAGTGATGACAGAGATGCAGGTAGCTTATGTCTGAGAGAGCCTGGATCCTCATGCCTGAATGGGAACCTCCAATAACAGCCAGAGGGGCAGCCACAAACAGTCCAAGACTCCAGCAGGAAGTGGAGTATCTTTCTGAACCCATCTTCACAGTTGTCTAACTACTTTGCTTCTTACCCCATCTTATTCTCTCTTTGCAGGTGGATTTTTCTGCTCTTCTTTGGGAATGATCTTTGGGCATAGTGTACCTCTTACAGGGTTGAGGGACAAGGAAAGAGGGTCCCAAGATCCATATTGTGAGTCTGACCATGCTCAGCACTTCTCTGGAGCTCTGGGGATCTGTGAGCATCTTGGCATTGGATCCTGTGCCATTACCATCTCCTTGGGAAGAGGGCCAGGCGTCTTGAGTATCTGACTTGCCACAATAATTGAGAAGAGGAGGAAACAGGTCGAGAGTGGACCCATGTTTACTGCAAAGCTGTACAAGCATCAAAGGTCCCCATGGGGAATGGATGTGGAGGTGTGGCTTGGTACCCGGAAAGCAGTGTTCTAGAGCGTGCCACAGTGAAAGAGCAACAATAATGCCTTTGTCTCTGCAGCAGCCCCAGCGCATATCAAAGATGCTGTAGAGTAAATTCCACTAGTCCAGGAGTCAGGGAAGATGACATTCACAGAGGGCTTATTGGTGGATGCTCAGTTTCCATTCCACTTTCCCAAAGAGGGTATGTTCGGGGTGGAGGGGAAGATGGGGAGCTGGGATTTAAACATCAAATATCTGCTACTTAAACTGCAGCTGCCTCACCACAAGCAGAGGTCATATTCAAACCCACAGAGTATACAATGGCTGTTTTAATGTTTTCCTAAATGCTGTTGCCACCGTCTGAAGTATCTGGAGTCCGGATGATGGTGAAGCTGAGGAGTTGGGCCATGAGACCAGCCGGCCCTGCAGTGAAGGCAGAAGCTCTTCCCCTGCCACTTCTTGGACATGTGACTTTCTTGGGGCTTCCGTGACCACCTCTGGAAATATGAAGAGACAAAACAGTTTCCTTGCCACGTAAATGTGATAAGAATATTAAAGATGAGAGCAGAGGAGGGAAGCTTGTTTGATCAACTGGCAAGTGTTTTGCGCATGGATAGACTTTTATTTTTTGTTTTGCTTTGCTTTTTGAGCCACATCTGGTGGTATTCAGAGGCTACTCCCAGATCTGTGCTCAAGTGGCACTTCTAGCTCTGCCGGGGACATGGGGGCTTGTGCTGTACTGGAGAACAAGGAGGGGCTTCCTGCATGCAAAGCAGCCTATTGATCTCTCTCTCTACAGCCCTGAATTAAGATAGTTTTTTTCTTTTGGGTCACACCCAGCAATGCTCAGGGGTTTCTCCTGGCTCTGCACTCAGGAATTGCTCCTGGCAGTGCTTGGGGGACCATATGGGATGCCGGGGATCGAACCCAGGCCGGCACAGGCCAGCCGCGTGCAAGGCAAATGCCCTACCCTCTGGGCTATCGCTCCGGCCCCAAGATAGTTTTAAAGACCCTTGGCCACAAAAATAAAACTTTCACCTGTTGTTCTCTGAGCTCCAGCTCACCATCCCAACCACCTGAAATGCTGGGCCCTCCTTCAGGAACCCAGAAAGTATCTCTTCCTCCAGGAAGCTTTTCTGACTTCTAGGCCAAGCCAAATCCTCATAAAAGCCACATCTTTATATGTCTCTTCCATGCCAATGTCATAGTTCTACCACCTGATCGTCATCTGACTTTCATAGCCTGATAAATTCATGAGGTTAAGATTACATCAGCTTCAATCTACCTTCAGTTTTTTACAGCAACTCATTGAAGAATTGTGTATTAGGACAATACTCTTTTAGAATGAAAGATGCAAAGAAAACAAAATTAGCTAACATGTGAGAAGACATAATAAACATTAGTAAACATAGCAGTGTACTGGCAAATGCTGTGAAGTGAAAATAAAGCAAGATAACATAAATCTTAATTGACCAGAAAGGGATCACAATGATTTGTTTGCACATTCAATTATTCTACTCATCTGTGATCTCCTTCAAAATAAGGACTGTGGCTGATTTGTTCATTGCTGCTATCCTGGTGAATAGAAGAGATGGTACATAGGAGATAACCAATAAATATTTGATGACTTAATGAATAAATGAATCTATTTGTGGAACAAATCAATGTAAGATGAAAAGATGAATAGATACATGCATGTATGGGTTGATGGATGGATGGATGAATGGATGGATGGATGGATGGATGGATGGATGGGGAGGGAGAAAGAAAGGGATGAATGAAACAGTGGATGAGTAGATTCATATGTGGAAGGATATATATATCCTATGTATATGAGAGGTGGGTGGACAGATGGGCAGTGGACATGTGGGTAGGTATATGGATTAGAGAAATGGATGGGTCAGTGAGTAGGAGAAACAGTGGATGCATGGTAGACAAATCTTTGAGTGAATAGACAGATGGATGGATGGAAAATGGGTGGAAGAGCCCAACAGTGACTTGGTGGTTGAATGAGCATCCATGGCTGTAATACTGAGAGAGAAAGAGCATAAATCACCATTATCATAGATTGCAGAAATCAGGAGAGTAAATAAAAGGTGAGTTTCTTCCACAAGAAAAAAGGTCCAATGAGGTGACCCAGCAGAATTCATGATCACACAGAGATGGAGGTGTCCATCAGCCATGGGTGGAGACTTCCGAGCAATATCCCACAGCCTGTGTCCTACCATCTCATGCCTTGGCTCTCTGTCACAGAGCCAGCCACACTCACAATCATCAGGATAGCCCTGTTCCTTGGCACCATCTCCCTTAAGCCAACATAACCAACCTGGACTCTGTTTTGTTGAGCTTGTGTGTGTGTGTGTGTGTGTATGTGTGTGTGTACAGAGAGACGGGGTAGTGTTAGAGGAAGTGGGGGTGGGAGCAGGCACCAGATTTGCAAGTCAGATGGCCAGGTGACTCCAAGCTCTGTTATCTGCCAGGTGTGCCAATTTGGGTGTTTTGCTTCTCTCTAAACCTGGTTCCCCTTTTGGCCAAACTGGAGGAACTAATTGGACCCTCAGAGAGTGACAGGACGCTTCAGTACAATGCAAAGTGCCAAGTGCTCCTCCTAAGCTGTGCCTACAGTAAGTGCTCAATTAGCCACTGATACTCTACTCCATCCCTATGTATTAACTCACCCCCTATTGTTTCCATTTGGGTTTCTTCCAGGGTTTCTATTTCAGTCCCATAACACACAGACTTGTCATCACCGCTGGCACAGACCCAGGATTCCTCCCCTTAGGGCAAAAGCCCCAGAAGTAAAAGTTGCTGAGCTGGAGGAAACAAATGCTTTTATGGCTGGTGATAGATTACTCAGAGACCAGAAAGTGGATGGGATCCTTGGTAAATATCATTCCCCAAGTGTCCATGAGGGATCCTGTTGCCAGATTTGGCCATCGCCCCTAAACTCTGAGACACAGAAGATGCAGTACAGAAAATTCCAGAGCCGCTAAGTCTTCCTCGGAAAGAAAAACTGAGACCCACCCCGCACCCCCCAGGAGAGGTAGTGAGCTGGTTCATCTCATTGCCCTGGGATGAATCTAGTGAGATAAGTGCACACACAAACACATACACACACAAACACACACACAGGCACACACACACACACCAATCTTTTCCAAAGATAAACACCTGCCACTCATAGTGCCATACCTTCCCACTCCCTGGCCAAAGTAACACGGACTGTCTCCATCCACTTCCCACAGATGAGGAAATGAGACGCTTAGAAAAGCAAAAGTTATCCCCAGGTCCTAGCACTCATTAGTAGTGAGGTTGGTTTGAAAACTGCAGCAATGGCACGTGTTACCTGAGCTCACCTCACCACGGCACTCACTACCCCAGACTCGCTGGCCCCAAAGGTCCAGCTGAAAGTACCTTCAGCTTAGAGGGTGGCATTCAGGGGCTCATTGAACTTGCTTGGGAATGACGATGACCCTAAATCCCTCCACCCTGCATCTCCCTAAACTGTCAGCACCCATCACTGCATGCAGCTGAGATTCCTGCTTTTCTGGACCACTGCAGGGAGGCTCTTCCCCTTCCAGAGCCCTGATCCAGCATCCAGAGTTCTGGTTCTGCTGGTGGAACTAGTGAAGAGTGAGAAGAGCGGCCTCCTCCACTCCAGCCTGACTTTGCTTTCCTGCCACCTGGAGGCCTCCAGGGAGCTTGTAGAATCATGACAGATTTCCTTGACTTCCTTTATTTCTTTGTAGTCAAGGCAAATGGTTCCAACTATATAACATTTGTGTGGTTTTGGTGTATAAAATCACTACAGTTCTACTACCATTAATATACCGAGACCCTCCACCACTGCCCTCACGGCATGTTAGTCCAACTCTCCCTCTTGGGAATCTCAGTCCTTCAAAGTCTGAGGTTTACCTTTAAATACTGCCCACTCCTTGCTGTTTCTTTACTTTCCACATATGAGCATGATCATCCGATACTTCTTTTCCTTTTTTGGGGGCTTATTTCTAATACCACCCCTCTCATTTTACATGCTAGAGAGAAAGGCAAAGTTTCACCTTTCCTCATGGCTGAGTCGTAGTCTACTATGTATGTGGACATATATGGGCCACAAACTTTTTTTTTCAGTGATACCATCCCCTTATTTTTTTTTATTTTATTTTTTCCCAAAATTTTATTACACCACTTTTAGACATACAATTGCAAGATGCTCATGCAAAGTTTTGGTTCTACAGTGTTCCAACCCATCCCTCCACCCGAACCCATCTCCCATCACCAATGTCCCCACCTCCCTCCCCCTCCCACACCTCAACCACTTGGCGGGCTCTGTATGTCTTTTATCTCCTCTCTATCTCTCCCTCCCACCTAACTTTCCTACACATCATAGAATGCAGTACAATAAAGGACATAACTGTTTCCACTAGTTTGATGGACTGCACCGCCGCAAGCGGCCACGCGACCTAGGGGGCCTCATGGTCAGCATCCGGACAGTGAAAGTTTTGCTCTGTCAATCTGGTCTTGAGGTAGCATCCCAGCGTCCAGACAGCGAAGGTGGTGGCTAGTATGGTAGGCGAAGTCTCATCCGGCTGCTTCCGGGACCCCCAGAGGTGATGGGCCCACTCCCAAAACCCATCTGTCCTCCTGGGAGCCCCATGGTCAGCTAAGCCTGGGGAGAGCCGAGTTCCAGCTTCCCCAGCCGCACTTGAGACTGCATGCTATGGCTGGTCGCCCCAGGGCAGCCCTGGGCAGGGCCACCAGGCTCAACAAAATGGAGGGGGGGAAGGGCTGACCCCTGACTCCATCTGACGAATTCCCAGTGACCGAGTTCCGCTTCCCCAGCCCGCTTTGAGACTCCGGGGCCGCAAACTCTTTATCCACCATTGAGCTTTATGGTTGTCTCCAGATTACAACTATTGCGAACAGCACTAAAATGAACAAAGGAGTGATGTAACTTGTCAACAGATGGTTTGTGTGGGTAGGGGTGGAATCACTGGGCCTATGGGGGGTTCCATTAATTTTCTGAGAAGTCTTTATCCTGTTTTCTGCTGAGGACCAGTCCTGTGACAGCAAATGCAGACTCCTGGAATGGATGCCCAAGCAGCTCTGAGCCATCCACGCAGGAGTCAAGAGCTTCCTCATCCTGATGCTGCCCCTTGCTAACTGTGTGACTGTAGAAGACTAATTCAACCTCTCTGAACAACCCTCTCCCACAACATCTCTGATGTCCCCATGGACTCAACAGGGCTTCTTTGGAAGGCCCCAGTTGCAAGAGCTGCCCAGAAACACAACAGTCACAACCTCTTGCTTGCCCCAGGAAGAATACGCCCCTTGGCCTCAAGTGTGGTCCACAACCCACCCTGCTCCAACTTCCTCCCTCCTGGAAATGAACTTCCTGACTTCCTGTTTCGTGGTTGCCCTGGGAGTCCCCATAAATCACCATCCGTTTGTGTTGCATATTTTACACATTGCCCTTTTAATGTCTCTCTGAAAATATAAATAAAGCGTACATAGCCATTAGAACACTCCAATCCTGAAAAGTACATAAGAATTTATTTGTCTCCATGCGGATCATACATATTGTATTAAAACCACATAAAGGGGTTTAATAAAATGGCAGAAGGAGAGGCAGGAGTGGGAGTCTCAGGCGGCGGAGAAGGGCCAGTGATCGCTTTTTTTGTTGCCTGTTAAATGTTCCGGCAGATGAACCCTATATTCTGCCAGGAAATGAGTTTGCCACCAGCCCATCGGGCCTGTCGTCAGCGGCCGGCCTCGCCACGGTCATCTCTCTTCCGCACGCAGCAATACATTAGACCGCCTCCATTTTTCATTCCTTGCTGCCCGAAATGCAAATTTCTCCTCTGTTGTTTATATTAGGTTTTCAAATATATGGAAATCCAGAGATCGGGAGGGAAATGCCAAGGCCAGGGAGGCATTCAATCTGTCTTTTTTCCTCTGACCGACTTCCTTCCATCACTTATGGGATGTACGATGGGGGCTGAGCCCCTGGGTCCCCAGGAGCCTGAAGTGGGCTCTGGGATCATCACCACTAAGTGCCCATGGGGGCAACAATAATGAGAGGGCAGGGAGTTGACAACCCCACCCTGATTCCTGCTTCAAAGGAGGCCCCAGGGGTGAATTCATGACTTCAATATGAGGATTTATTAAGCACCTGCAGGATTCCGGGCATGGTGAACCACCAACATGGAAGCTTCTGGAACTCACCCAGACTAGCGAGGGAAGCACTGAGTATAAGAGTCTCATGGAACTGTCTCTGCCATCTGATGGTGTAAGTTTGTCACTTTTGATTCAACAAATGAGAAACTCCGCAGAATCCACCAGACAGCATGCATTCAGGAAAAGGCAAAGGACAGGTTTTGAACTTGGATCTCCTAAGCACCTAGACCTGTGCCAGGAACCCAGAGACTCCTTCTGTAAAGGACCAGGTAACAAACCATTAAGGCTGTTGTCTCTGTTGCCATGACTCATCTCTGCTTTTATGTGTCAGCATCAAGTTTGGCCACTGAGAAAACAAAAGGGCCAATGCACCAATAAAACTTTATTTGCAGATACACACGCTGAGCCAGGGGGCAGGGTTAGTCCTGTGCTGGCTCAGCTCTCCCACCACTGCCTTAGATATGGTCTAGGGCCATTTCATCATGACCTACGATGAACACATCTTGCAAATGCACCTGCCCCTCCTTCCAGAATATTTTCTTCTCATTTGCATACAGCCCTTCTTTTGCCCTCCCCAAAACCCAGTGAAGGAGAAGTTTTAATGATCTGCACTCCACAGGCTTAATGTTCATACTGTGACACAGTAGCTGAGCTAAGATTCAAACCAACTGCATTTCAGCAATTTGTGTGAGTCTGTAGCTTGACATGTGAGCAGGAGCCACTCCTGCTGGACACTAAGTGGATGCTGGGAATCTAAGGCAGGACACAGAGTGGCACCAGGGTGGAATGTGCCTTAGAGGCAGGTGAGCGAGAGGAGCATGAGAAAGCAAGTCTCCACCTTGTCTTTCTCATAAGGATCACACAGAGGGTGAATCAACTCTAGTAGGTGGCAAAGCAAGCAAGAAGGACTGATGCTCCCACTAGCCAAGGAGTGCCATGGAGTGCTCCAGGAGCTGAGGGGAAATATGCAAGCTGATCATCTCTTAACCAAGTTCTAGAGGAAGTAAGCCTGCAAAAGCCTTGATATTGAACTTTGAACTTCTGGCTTTGTGAGTCCTGTAAGCCAGGCAGCATGGAGAGGCTGGTTGTAATAGCTCAGGGAAAGAGATGGAGATTTGTGCCCCAACAACCAGCTCTGAGCTGTCCCTGAATCATTATCCACCCAGGATCCTAAATCTAGATGCCAGGTTTCCTTTATCTGAAATATCAGCAGTCTCTATAGACTGAGCCTGTAGCTAGGGTCCCCTGTGAGAAAGAATCAACGAAGCACCCATGGGACTGGGGCAGAGGGAGGAAGAGAAGGGAAGGACAAGCTATTGACTAAAATACACAGAGAGGTGAATTAGCACAGTGCTAAGGGAGGGGTCTTATGGGTACTGAGAATGACTAGGGCTGGAAGGTCCTTCATCCTATGGGACTTGGGGACCCCGAGGTGTTATACCAGCAGCTGTAACAGAGACACCCATACCATCTTGGCAACTTGGCCCACAGGAATTTGAGTTCTTGTTCACCCATATTCCAGTTGTCACAGAGCAGGCACATGGGTGTTAGTTAGGTATCCCCATTAAACAAGGCTGTCTTCCATGACAATAACTCTCGGGTCATGATAAGAATCCACAGTGGAGGCCAGAGAGGAGCAGATTCCAGTGCTAGACATGTGGAAGTCACTCCTCCTTCAGAACCCATGGCCCTCTCCAAAGTCAGAGGCTGATGGCAGTGCAGTCAGCAATGAGACCAGAAGGGGTGGAAATAGGCAACTAAGTGGTCAGTCTCTGTTGCGTCTACTGAGCTCGGCACCCTGAAGACAAAGATGGCAGGACATGACCTGGTCCTCAGTGCACCTGTTCTGGGCAGTGGGGCACTAGCATAGAGTTCTGGATCCCAGGACCAGAGACAGAGCAAGCCCTGCAGAGCCTGCTGGTAGCCAAAGCAAAGACAGGGCATCAAATCCCACTCCCCAAACGCCAACTGGTGTTGGTGACTCTGACTTCCCAATGGGGCCAGCAGCAAAGATTCTGTCAGCTCTCTCTGGTTCATTGAAACAGATACAGGGGTGGAGCTGGAGAGATAACACAGTAGGTAGGGTGCTTGCTTTGCAGGCAGCCAACCCAAATTCTATCTCTGACATCCCATATGGTACCATGAGCATCACTAGGAGTGATTCCTAAGTATAGAGCCAGAAGACCTCTGAACTTCACCGGGTGTGACCCAAAAAACTAAATAAATAAAATAGGTACAGGGGTAAGGCAGTTGCCTTGCTTGTGGCTGACTTCGGTTCAATCCCAGCCCCTATATGGTTCCCTGAGCACTACCAGGAGTGATCCCTGAGACGGGAGTAAGCCCTGACTGAGCAGGCACTCCCCAACATGGGCATCCTGTGGACCTGTGGCTGGTGGAACCTTAACGAGTACCCTCACATCCTCACTTTCCTCACTCCTGTCTGAGCCACGTCAACAAAATCCACACACTGTCTGCTACCCCAGTCTCCAACTTGAGGCTTGCTGTCAGGTGCTCACGAGAGTCTCCAAGGGTTCACCCCACCCCTGCCCCTGGAGAATGTCACCACCAGAATTTCCCAAGAGCCTCCTGGCTCTCTGAGTTCCTGGTCCAGGCCTGTAGCCAATGCTTCTCCCTGCCTCCCGGCTGGACTCTGGGCTTCTCCTGCTCTGGGTCCTTGGCTCCACGTGGGTCGATCCATCATCAGCCAAGGTCAAGGCGCAGGTGTCTGCCATCATTTCTCAATTACCGGTGGCCCCTGGGCCAGCACCATAAAGTGGGCTCCGCTTGACTCCTATTAATTAAATCTCACAGACTCCAGGGAAGGACCCAGAAGGGGAGGTGGCAGTGGGCAGCTGGCCTCCCTGGAAGAATGGCCACTTCTATTTTTATCGTTGTTGTTTTCCTTTAGCTTTGGTGTGGTTTGGGGAGGGTCATGCCCAGCAGTATTCAAGGTTTACTGCTGGGTCTGGCGCTCCTCTGAGCTTCGCTCACTTCTGGCTTTACTCACGGAAACCCTATGCAGTGCTGGGAACAGGAGTGAGGGGTGGCCATATGCAAGGTGAGTGTCTGACCCATTGTACTCTCTGTCTGTCCCAGAACAGCACATTCTCAAGCTAAAAACAGATCTATGCGTGGGGCTAGAGTGATAGGACAGAGGGTAGGGAGCTTGCCTTGCACGTGGCCGACTCAGGTTCCATTCCTGGAACCCAAGGTGGTCCCAAGCACTGCCAGGAATGATCCCTAAATGCAAATCTAGGCATAAGCTCTGCACACTGCCAGGTGTGGTTCCCAGCCCCCAAAAAACAGATTTGTTTGTTCATTAGTGGTGACATACCAAGTCCCACCTTGCAAGCGTGTCAGGCACAGTCCTGGTCTCCACATAGTTGACAAAAGAGCCACATAGTTTCGGCTTCATTATGCCTCCAACTCTCTCTCCCTCTCTCCCTCTCAGTCTCTCTTTATACCTCTCTCTCCTTCCTGTCTCTCCCTCCCTGACCTCTATCACACACAGACACACACACACAGACACACACACACACAGACACACCCCTACTCATTTGATTCTCCAGCCAGCAGTGAAGGGTCTTGGGTCCATTCACAAGAGATCCTTTACAGGACATACGGTGACAGTCCCAGCCTCATGCCTCCTTCACTCCAAAGTTCTGGTTCTTTCTATCACACTGTTCCCAAGAAGGATGGGTGGAGAGGAGGGCAAGCCAGGAGAGGAGAAAGGAAGCGACTGTGCAGAGAGCTAGCAGATGTGTTCTGGGAGAAAACCCTCCCTAGTTTGTGAGCTCCTGTTGGCAAAGGTGCTTCAGCGCCTGTCCTGAGTATTCCCATGTTAAAGGCTCCAGTCACACCAGGGCTCTCCTGACTAGAGATTCAGGCACCCAGACCAAGCTCCTGCACTTGCAGATTCCTCCTGGAGCCAAGGCTGGGGACAACAGGAAGTCAGAGCCAATCAGCATTCACGCTACCCTCTTGTCTATTCACCCATCCTCTTACCCATTCATCCATCTGTCTATCCATCACAGCATCTGTCCATCTGTCCATCCCTCCACCCACCCATCTATCCAACAGTCTACTTATCATATATCCACATCCATCTCTCCACCTATTCACCCACCCCCTATATTTATCTATCCATCCACCATCCAATCATTCACCCATCCATCCCTCAGTCACTCTCCCACTCATTCAACAAGTATTTTTAGGGGACATAATATCAATACAGCAGGTAGGGCACTCACCTTGCACACAGCTGACCTGAGTTCAATCCCCAGCACCCCATGTGGTCCCCTGAGCCCTCTAGGAGTGATCCCAGACACAGGAGTATGCCCAGACACAGGAGTATGCCCTGAGCCCTGAGCCCAGACACAGGAGTATGCCCTGAGCACAGCTGGATATGGCCCCAAACAAAAACAAAATCAACAGGTATTCTCTGATGTTCTTTTGCATCTGGAGCTTCTGCAGTGAATGCTTGATTGGAGGCCTAATGACTCACATAGGTGCGATTTTTACCCCTTGGAATAACAGAGACTTTGCAGCCCAATAATCTATGTCACATAGAGACAGATGATGGTGATTGTGGTGTGTGTGAGGCAGTTGCTAGAAAGTTACTCTCGTAAACTTAAATAGGAGGGGGCAGGAAGGTTCCCTGAGAGAAAGCCGTGTTTGGGTTATAGCCTATAGAGAAAGAAGAATCTCTCAGGGACCAAAGAAGAGGCAAATGCCAGGGCAGAGAAAAAAAATACAGAATGAAGAGGCCCTGAGAAGGGAGAAATTCAGCCCATTTCAGGGACATTTCAGCTTTAAGAAGGGAGATCACTTGGCCGAGATTAATGCTAATTTTTTTTCTTCCTGTTTTTGTGATGAGCATGTATTTCTTTTAATAATGAGGGGAAAGGTTTAAAGTGTGTTCAGATAAAAAGAGTGAAGCTTCCCAAGGAAGATATAGATAATCCAGGAAAGGTTGTCATAGAAAAGGGACCGCAACCCGCAACGGAGCAAGGCTGGTGGGGAGGCAGTGACCAAGCTGTTATCTGCCCCCCACAACACCAGCCCCCTTCCCCAAGGGATGTTTCCCTCTGGGCACTTGACGCAGGAGAGATGGGAGGGAAGAGTCGGAAGAGTCTGGCGTGTGGAATAGATATTAATGTCGCGGAAGGGGGAGCTGGGGAGGGCGGACTATTAAAATTCTGTAGTCTTGAAAATTACATAAGTCTAAAATAAGACTAATGAGACATTTACTGGTGTGGTTACCTCACATTAATGACCCTGCAGAGGATAAGATCGCAGAAGGCTTTCAATGTAATTACCAGGCTAATGATCAGCCCTGACATCAGCGGGCCTGGATGCAGTCCTTATTTCGGGTGGCTCTCGGAATCAGACCACAAATGACCGTCACTCTGCCGGAGCCATCTCGGTGCCTGAACCCCACCTCCAGCACCCTCCGCTCATGGCATCCAGCCAAAACTCCACACCCCCCTCTTCATACTCCATGCTCCCTCCTCCCCACCTCTGCCTCCCTCAGGCCTGTAGACCTGCAGATCAGAAGCCAGCCTCTGAGACCATGAACTTCAAGCTGCAATTTGTCAGCGCCAGGTGGAGACAGGGGGGTCGAAGACCTGTCAGAACCAGAGCTGCAGCGACATCCGGAAAGCTTCTTTAATGAACAAGTGATGCATTCGCCGAGGAAGGCTTCTCTGAACCCTCCTGCCTCAGGAGACCCGAGCAGGACACAGCAGGTAGCCGGGAATGTGTTGTCTCGGAGAATCATTGGCTCGGAGCCCATTGAACTGGCCCATTTGAACAGATGGGGAAGGCTGAGGCTGACAGAGCAGCCCCGGTTCCCCGAACATCACCCAGCACGCCTTCCCATCTCCATGTGGGTAATAGGAAATAAAAGCCAAGAAAGGCCATTGGTTCCAGCCTTTCCCTTCTGGAATTCATGGTTCTTCCGGCTTCTCAGTACAGCCCCTGGCATCCCAAAGCAGGAGGAGGTCCGATTAGCACTGATCTTTGCTTAGGACTTTAAGGAGGGCTCCTGACTTCCAGTGTGGGATTAAAGAGCCAGTCTGGGCCTTGCAGGAGGTGAGCAAGATTCTCAGAGATGAGCAGAGTTATGGCTGCAAGATACACATGATATATATAGAATGTATACTTATTATTTTTACATCATATGTTACAACATATTTATTATCTATTCAATTATGTATCACATAACGATATCATATATTTATATTTTGTGATATAAGATGTGCTTATTTTTAGATGTTGGGAAACCAGGATAGGAGGAAAGTGAAGAGAGCGTTGTTTTCTTCTAGCATGGACGAGAAAAAGAAACAAGAAAGAAGTGGGTGCTGGGGTGTCGCTGAGTACATTCTGCACAGTCTCCCTGTATCTGGTACTGGCACCCCCGGTTCCTCCTACATGCAGAGATGTGTGGAAGGCTCATGGTCATGTCCGGTCTGACTGGAGGAGGAAGGTGACTGTGAGGGAAGGGGGTGTCATCAGGGTGGGCCCCGCCTTGTTTCCAGAACTACTGAGACAGAATTTCACCGCCTCTAACACTTCACTGGAATAATCAGGTTGGAAATGAATGGGTGGATGCATGAATGGATGGGTGAGTGGGTAAATGAATGGGTGAGTAGGTGAATAAATGAATGAGGGTAAATAGGTTGGTGGATGGATGGGTGGGTGGTAGAACACGCGGCTGGGTGGATGAATGAATGGGTGGATAATGGGTGGATTGGTGGCTACAAGTGACCACTTAGTATTAGCAGTACTTCGGTTGTTTGTTTAGAAATTTGGTGATAAGTCTATGATCCATGGTAAATATGAAGGAAAGTCACCTGGCTCTATGTACATGCCTTTGCTGAAAGTGACAATTCCCAAGAACTGATGGATGCCCTTAAGTGAGGTTTACAGTAGAAGGGACTTTGGACCAGTCGAGCACAACATAGATCTTTACACAGAGCACCACATCCTCTGTTAGACACCTACAGGGAATCATTCTGCAAGAGACAAGACCCATGATGACAGAATGGGGATCTGGAGAAAGAAGACGGTGAAGATGATATATGATCCAGTACTAAGATGAAAGAAGAGCACTTTGGGGAACACATTTCTTGAACGTTTGTGTGAAGCCACGGATGGTATCATAGAAGAGTCTTTTAGACCAAGGTAAGAAGTTTCCAGAAGTGGTTCCAGAGCACAGGAGTCTGGAGCAGTGGAGCATTAGAGAGCAGGAAAGAGTGAAATGAAATTTGACCAGAGAAATCCATTGAGACACGACAGAGATGTGGCAGAATCCCCAGAAAGTCAGGGACATTGCGGTGTATAATGAATAGCACTGTCGTCTGCCTCCTCAGAAGCTCGAGTGCTGAAGCTGTTGTTTCCTCTCTGAGGCTTGTGCACCCTGTAAGGGCACGTTTCTGACACACCAGGATGATCACAATCTGGGGATGGGGTCATTGGAAAGAAAGGAAAGAGGGGATGAAATTGACAGACATGGAGCCGGAGCTATAGTCCAGCGGGTAGGGCGTTTGCCTTGCACATGGCCAGCCCGTGCTGACCCGGGTTCGATCCCCAGAATCCCATATGGTCTCCTGAGCACCGCCAGGGAGTAATTCTGAGTGCAGATCCAGGAGAAGCCCCTGAGCATTCCCTGGTGTGACCCAGAAAAGCAAAAAAAAAAAAAAAAAATTGGACAGACACCTCCCTTCCTCTTACCACAGGAAGACATTGCAATCCAGATCGGAGCATCCATCTGGATGCTAGGCATGCTAGGCATCCCCACTCCCCCTCCCCACATTGCAATTGCCTCTTGCCTGTCAATTCTATCAATTTCAAGATGGCGGCCATAGCTGAAACTCCACCTCCCAAGGAAGCAACGCTGCAGGCAATCGTTATAATGACATGTGGAGAATAAAGGAGAGCTGGTTTGCCTGGAGATTTGGATGTCAGACCTCAACAGAGGCAGCTATGAGGTCAGGGGTGGGAGCCAAGAACAGATCCCCAATGCACACCCCCTTAAAGACACGTAGGGTGGCCCCCTCATGCTGCTTCGAGTCTGGATCCAATCCAGACTTGCTGTTCTTGGATGGTGCCAGTATTCTCGGGGTACCACCCAGCACCTGGCCCCTCCCAAATCCCACTCAGCTCCCTTCCAGGTCCTCACAGTATCCAAAGATGGTTTCAATATTCAAGTCCTGATTCATCTGGCCCCCACCACCCGGAGGTTTGGAAGAGCCAGTTAAGTCTTGGAAGTGACTTAGTTCTGGACATGTGAGTGCCTGGGTGTCAGTGAGCTCATCCTGAAAAATGTCAGAACTGCTGTTTTAGATGCTGGATGCAGGGGCTGTCGCAAATGATACCAGAACACTGTCTCTCTCTCTCTCTCTCCCTCCCCCCTCCCCTCCCACTCCTCTCTCCTCCTTCTCCCCTCTATCAATCTAAGTCTCTGCTCCCAAGATAACCAAAAATTTTTTGTCCTGTGGACCAAAAGCAAACAGAAACCGATTTCCAACAGTCTCGGTGCTACCATTTACAAGCTGCGGGATCATGGATAAATGTCTTCATCTCTCCAAAGTCATGTCTCCAACTGTGGATTAGGGACAATACAGGTACTTAAGGTCTTAAAATGTGCTTTCTGGAAAGGACCTTTAAGCTGGGACCCTGGCCAGGAGGAGGATGAAGCAAGCCAAGTGCCCAGCATACAAAATTTAAGGGAAACACACTGTCAGGTTTATACAAGCTCAAGATCAGCTTCAGGGAGCACACGCCTCCTTGGATTTTATGTCCTGAGTGCCAGGTTTTATTTGGTTTGGTTTGGTTTTGGGGGCCATACCCAGTGGTGCCTGTGAACCTGCCTCTACACTTAGGGATCATCCCTGGCCATGCTCAGGAGACCCTACAGAGGATCAAGCCTCTCTCGTGGCTTGCAAGACCAGTGCCCAACCCACTGTGCTATCTCGCCAGCCCCAAGAGCCAGTTTGTTTTCACCCTGGTCCCATCCCCTTGTCCTAACAGGAACTCTTGCACATGGGATTAATTAAAAGGGAACAAGTAAAGACCTGGAGGCTAGACAGCGGAGGAGAAGACCGGACAAGGATGTGGTGTGTACTGGGGTGGGGTCTGCTTGATTCTGTGGGTACTCTGAGCTTGAATCTCACCCACCAGAAAGCCAGGGAACTTGTTAGAACTGGGTCCTCTCTAGGTAGAGGCACCTCCCCAGCACGAGTACGGTGGAAGGTGGAGCTTGACGGCCAGCACTGACAGTGGGGACCTGGGGGCACTGGCCAGGAAAGTGGAAGCAGCTGTGTCCACTCTGCGTGCTTGCTGCCCAGAGTAAGTCTGAAGAAAGCAATGAACAAAGAGGCATCTTTTCCTTGGCTCACAGTGGGTTCCTCCGCAGAGGTTTGTAGGAGCAAAACCCCAGACCCAACTCTCAGCTCCAGGAAAGTAGGTTTCCTCTTTCTCTTCTCTGCCTCATTCCTGGTGCTCAGGTCGGGGGAAGATCCTCAGAGGGACTTCTCCTCTTGACCAAACGAAGGTGTGTGTGTGTGTGTGTGGCTGTGTCTGTGTGTATCTGTGTCTGTGTGTTTGTGTGTATGCATGTTGTGTCTGTATCTGTGTGCTTGTGTATATGTGTGTATGTGTGTTTGCATGTGCGTATGCCTGTGTGTCTGTGTTTGTGTGTGCATGTGTATGTCTGTGGCTGTGTGCTTGTGTATATGTATGTGTGCTTGTGAGTGTTTGAATGTGTCTGTGCCTGTGTATGTATGTCTGTGTGTTTGGGTGTACATGTGTGTGTGTTGTGTGTGTCTGTGTGTTTCTGTCTCTGTGTATCTGTGTGTGTGTGTTTCAGGATTTCGCTGGCCAAAGCAGAACCAGCAACATGGTCATGGTAAATGCTCTGAAGACGGATGAGACTCGTCTTTGCTACAGAGACTTTGACATTTGACTCGGGCTATTCTCTTCCTTTCGAATCCCCTGTGGACAAACGCCCAGTGCAGCTTCTCGGCTTCCATGGCCAGAGCCAGCAGCCCCTTCTGGAATCTTCTTGCTCTGCCTGGCTGAGATCTCTGGCTTCCTGCAGACCTCTGGCACTCTCCCTTTTAGCCTTGATTCGTCCAGGAGCCAGACAGCTACATGGGTCGTGGTGACCCTGGGCTCTTGCTCCAGGACAGTCCTAGCCCTAGCTCCCCAACTCAGACCTGAGCATTCCCACACCCATTCCATGACCCCCAAAGTCACTTCCAGAGAGGGTGGTTCTTTGGAGTTCTTTCACACTTTGAAATCCAAACCTTCCTTTTGAGCAAGGAAACCATGGGGCCAGGAACTCCAAAGTCATCAACCCTCTCTGCAATAAACAGACCTAGTATGCCACCTGCTGTGTGACTCCAGGCAAATTGCTTCCCTCTCTGGGCTTCACCCAAATAATGGAGAGTGGTCATGTAGGTTTCACCAGGTTGCAGTGAGGAGTTGAACACCTTGGGAAAGGAGAGTAATGGGAGCAGTAACTTTCTGGTTCTAGAATCTCCAATGGCCTTTCAATGCTCTATGACAAAGCCCAGCCATTCACAACAGTTCAAGGCCAGCTTAAGTCTCAAATCCACCCAAGCCTTCTCACTTGAGAGACCAGCTACCTGACCTTCTTCCTACTACTCACAAGTTCCAACACAACCTTCTCTCAGGAACTTCATGGCTGGTCCTCCGTCCCCAACACCTGCTGGACTCAGGCACACACTCTTCTATATGGATTCGATTCGCCTTGCAGCTCAAATTCCCGGTGTCACTTCCTCCAAGCAGCTCTCCAGTCTTTCTTCCTCCACCATGTAGAGACTCTTGCCACTCCCTGTTCTTTTCTCTACAGCACTTTATACGCTGGTGACCTTCAACCTTTTTATACCCACTGGTAGCAGACAGAGGCTCATGGCTGCAATCCTATGCCATTGGCAAAAGGCCTGCTTGTGTCTGTCCCTAAGATCATGAGTTCTGTGAGGACCGTGCTGGGTCTTCATGTTTGGTTCTGTGTCCCTCCCCCATCTCTCTGGTATGTGAAAAACACCAGGAATAAAGAGTTGCTCGGTGAAACTAGGGACCCTAGTCGTGCGTACCTGAGACTCGGTGGGGGTGGGATTCTCAGTCATCTAACTGCAAACAGATGCTGACCCCACCACCTCCCTTCACCCTGCCTTCAGCTGCCTGTGTGCTCGGATGCTATATATTTCCAAAGCATTACCCTATGCGATGTGCATTCATGCCACCCCGAAGCTCAATCTTTCCCTCTCTGACGTCCATTGGCATAATCAAACAGGGGCCTGCCCAGAACCTGCCACGCTTGTATTAATGTTGGCCCACGAAGAGATTTATTCCTTCCCAGCACAGCTCGAGCCAGCCCCAGCTCAGCTGGAACTCCTTACCCCTCCCCACCAAGTACTCCCCTCACCTCACACTCACATGTGAATTCATAGACACACACACACATGTGCACACACACACACACACACACACTCAAGGCTAGGCTAGTTCCAGTTAGCTTTTGCAAGGGGAAGCGCCTTGGTGTTGCTTACTGATATAGTCAATTAGTCCCCGGAAGTTTCAAAGTCTGCCTCACTGGGTCTGAAAATCTGTTCCCTGCTCTGTTGGGGACCACAAGCCCTCGTGGGAGGTTGAAATGCCAACCCTGGGCTGAGGTGGTTATACGAGTGCTCAATGTACTTCTCTAGTCTGCTGTTTGTACCATCATAAAATGGGGCTAATCCCCATGGGATGATGCCATGAAATCTCACTGCTATTCAATGCTTACTCTGAAAAAGAACCAAACAGTCCCCGTCTCAGAGGTAGAAGCATCGTAAGGCAGACGATCTTCCCATTTTGTGCAAGATGGGAGGAATGTGCAGGCTCAGATGCCCTCCCCGCTCCCAGCACACACGCCCTGTGAGTGCAAAGACAGAGCACCTGGGCGAGATTCAGGCTGTAGCCCAGCTTGCCCGCTTCTTCCCTGAGTTCCAGCCACACCAGAGTCCTTGCTGGTTCCAGGACACCCGATTTGCACATGTGACTTCCTCTGCTCACATTTCCCCTTCCGCTGACTCTCTGCCTAGAAAACTTGTATTTATCCCTCAAAGCCCTGTTCCCTCTGCCCCACAATTTGCTCCAGGAGTGACATCTCTTCCTTGTACCTCATTTGGGTGTGGTTGAGAGCTCCGTCCCCCACAACTCCGAGAGATTACTTTGTTTGGGGGTCACACCTAAAGGTGCTTGGGGTTTACACTTGGCTCTGTGCTCAGGGATCACTCCTGGCAGGCTTGGGGACCTTATGTGTACTGGGGATTGAACTGTGGCTGGTCACGTGCAAGGTAAGCATAGAGCGCAGTTCGCAGACAGTATTTCTCACGTGTCCCAGTAGAACCATACCAAAAGTTTTGTCTTGGAGTCAGAAAGATAATACCAAAATTAAGGTGTGTTCCTTGCACATGGGTGATCCTGATTTAATCACCAACACCCCATATGATCCTCAGAGGACTGCTCTGAGTAAACCTTTGAACCCTGAGCCAGGAGAATGCCTGGGGCACTGCCAGACGTGACCTAAAAAATCAACACCCCTGCAAAAAAATCTGCCTTATCCTTTTCACCCTATACTTCCATGACTAGTAGCTCAACCCTTGGGAAGTACCCCTGGGAATTAAGAGCCTCTCCCCTCCCAGTTTTTCATTCCCAAGTGCTTAACCCAGCACTCTGCATGTGACAGGAACTTAATCCACATGTGAGTGATTCTTTGGTCCCCAAAGCTTAATTGCAAGGTGGGGGCATCCTATTAGCTAATGAATGTTTATGGAAACAATCAGTTGGTTGTCACTCCTATCGTCTCTAGCCCCAGAGCCTCCTCCTATTGGAATGAGTTAGCTGTGTGCCACTTCTCTGGCACTCCAGTGGTGCCTGGATCATAAAAAGTACCAACCCAAAGCCCAAACAGTGTTTATTCCCCAGTGCCTGGTACAGTGACTTACTAATGACTAATGGACAAACCCCACTCATCTGCAATGAGAGAACATGCAGGGGTATCTGCTGACCCGATGACAGTGCCATTTCCGGTCAGTAGGAGGTGACAGTGCCAATGAGAGGATGTGCAGCATTATCTGCTGACCCGATGACAATGCCATTTCCGGTCAGTAGGAGGTAAATTTTGGGGGAGGGGCTCTGCTCTGTTTGCTCTTTTAGGGCCTCTGGACATGGATGGCCCTGCCCATGTCAACATCTCCACAACTTCCTTGGGTGTTGACACATAACTGGCAAGCTGGGGAAGAGCATGTAAGACTGCATGGAGGAAGAATTCATGGGCATGGTCAGAGCGTCAGTCACCTGTTTCCACTGGCTACAATTCAGTCATGTGGCCTCACCTAACTGAAAAGGGTGAGGGTGGGGGAGTCGGGGAAGCAGCCAAACCGTGTGCTCCACAAAAAAAAAAGGCAAAGGGTTTGATGAGCAGTTTTCAGGCCTATAAATTTCTAGATCACTGATAAGTATTTGAGTGAATGCTATGCATGATATGGCTTTTCACTCTCTGGATTACAACACAGTGTTCTCACGTAGCATATACTCATTAAACAGCTGAAGTACTTCAACTCTGTATACTCAAAGCCTTGTGTAGCATCTGGCATTAACATGTAACAAGAAGGAAGGAAGGAAGGAAGGAAGGAAGGAAGGAAGGAAGGAAGGAAGGAAGGAAGGAAGGAAGGAAGGAAGGAAGGAAGGAAGGAAGGAAGGAAGGAAGGAAGGAAGGAAGGAAGGAAGGAAGGAAGGAAGGAAGGAAGGAAGGAAGGAAGGAAGAAGGGAGGGAGGAGGGAGGGAGGGAGGGGAGGGAGGGAGGGAGGGAAGGAAGGAAGGAAGGAAGGAAGGAAGGAAAGAAGGAAAAGAAGGAAAAGAAGGAAGGAAGGAAGGAGCCCATCCCAGATATTAAAATAATGTCTCCCCATTTGTCAATGAGCACAACGGGAAACTCCCAGTCTCGCCTTTCTGACCTTTAGACCCGACTGCTGTGACCAAGTCATCTGCTCTTGACTCTGACCCTTCAGTTCACACCAGCCCTTTCACCCACCCAATGACCCAACCAGACAGAAGCGAAGGCCCTGCCTGCAGGGTCTCCCAGGTGTGTGAGCTGCACAGCTCTGAGCAGGAGCCCTGGGAGGAAGGGGGTGGGGGGAGAGCGCAGGGTTTTCGATTCAAGGTCTGCTCCCTGCTTGAGTGATCAACATCATTTCCATACTATAATTACATTGCCCAATCCTCTCCCTGATTTTACTGCTATCTTGTAAGCCGTCCCGGTTGTGAGTAATTTAAAGCTATATGAGATGTCAGACTCCGTGAAACAATCACCCCTCAAAGAAATATGGCTCTGGATCATAATTGATAAGTCCCATTAGGCAATGGGGCCTCCTATTTCCTATTTGGTCTTTTCCGAGATGGCCTTGTTGATGCACCTAATGTAGACTGGGTCCCTGGCTCTGCGGAGGAAGTGAGATGCACCCAGCTTGGGAGGGACAAAGGTTCAGGGACCCCAAGCTGGAGAGAAGGGAAGCTGAGATTGAAGCGGGGCCAAGGAGGGGTAGGGGAGTCTCCCTGGCTAGACCAGATCCACCCCAACTTATTTCCCTTCCAGCTTGTGTGATTTTTCTGACACCAGGAACTCTCTGAGGACTGTTTGTTATCGCCTGGATTTCAATCAAGAGATTCGAGTCTCCATCCTGCAGCAGCTTCACTAGACTAAGGGAAGCTTTGGACTCTGAGCCTGGTGAGGCCCCCCCATGGGATGCTTTGGGCCTTTCAGGTGGCCCAGAAGGTGCAGAGGCGCTAGCATTTGTAAAGCCACTTTTGTCCTTCCCATCCGCCCTCCCCCGACCCACTGCAGCCTTACTCCCCAAGGCCTGGCACTGTAGTTCAGGAGGGTGCAATTGAAGTCATGAGGAAGATACTGCTCTTGCAAAATTTATGACCGAAAAGCTCTAATTTCTCCCCAATTACCCCCACCTCCACATTCCATTCTTTCACTTGCTCTTTCTATATCCAAGGATCAGAGAGGAGAGGCTTTTCTGGGCAAAGGCAAGAGCATTAACTGAGGGTCAGGTACTGAGGCTCTAGGCCGTCTGCTATTGCCAAATTTTGAGCCATTTTACACAAGCCTTTTCCTCTCTCTGGATCTCAATATCTCCATCTTAAATTAAACAGTTCATCAAAAAAGTCAAATCAGCTGACAGTGTTTACAAATCAGGAGATACCACTGCTGCTCACAAATTTTGTGAGAACATTATTCTTGCATGAATTCAATCTGTGCATTGCTCTTTTCCTAGAGCTGGAGATATAAACGCAAAGGGGGAGGCATTTGCCTTGCAAAAAAGGCCGACCCTGGCACCCCATATGCCCCTCTAAGCCCCACAAGGAGTTATCCCTGAGCTCAGAGCCAGGAGTAAGCCCTGAGCACAGCTAGGTGGGACCCAAAAACCAAAAGAAAATAAACAACTGGAGCTGAAGTGAAGCCTGTGCCCTCTTGAACCGGCAATCCCCACCACTCCCAACTGCCTTACAACTGGCTTGCCTTGTTATGCCATTCCCTGGACCTGGTGGGTGTATATCCTCCCCTCCGGTTTCATCAATCACAAGGCACTCTCACAAAGACACAAGCAACCTGGCAACCATCACCTGGGACTTCATCTCTCACAGGGGAAGAACCCTGAGCCACGGGGATTCAGCACCATGGAGAGATCCCAAGACATGCTATTTGACGAGTTCCTTGGGGAATGCCCAGGCTGCGTGCCGGGACTGGCGTCCACTTGCTCTTGGTTGAGGTTGTGTTGCTACCTTCCCCCGGCTCTCCTCCTGTTCCCACCCAAGCAACTGGTTCTGTTCTCTGTCTGATTGATTTGTTTGTAATTCTGTCATTCCTCGCGATTGGGCCAGGAACGGGGGAGGGAGGGGATGAGGGTGGGCTGGGTGATTCTTCTCTGGCAAGACATGTCAAAACTGCCTGTCTATCTTTTGGGTGTAACTGCTGTTTCCCAAACGCCATCGTCCATGTTGCTGTAAAGAATGACGGATCTGATATCATATATTACAGTTGTGCACTTTCGCTTTTTGATATCTGTTTTTCCTTCCAAAATCTGCTGAGTGATTGAGAGGCCGTGGTTGCTTTTTTTTTTCTGAGATGTATCATAAGGCCTCTTTATGAGAAACTTTCCCCAAATACGTGGATCCTTAGAGATAAGGGAGGATTGTTTAGTGCATCCAAGTTACATTTCGCTGGTGTCTCTTCGCAAGTGCTCCCCACCCTGCCCACCCCCCACCACAGCATCTCTCTGAGAGTCCCTGGTTGTTGGGAGGGGGTCGATTGGTAGAGCTGATTTAAACTCCTTATATTTCTAGAGTGTGACACTAAACACCCACCCCTATTCCAAGCTCACTGTGGCCCTTTCATACCAAACACTACACAAAGAACCAAGGCCCAGACAGTCTCTGCTCTCAAGCAGCTGGGACAGAGAAAAGAAAGAGAAAGGCCAGAAACCAATGCCAAGTGATAGGAGCAAAAAATCAGAAGAAAGAAAAGGATACAGGGGTGATTTTAGACCCCAGTGGTCAGGCTGGTACTTTCTGAAAGTAGCCTGAAAATAAAGTCCAGGGAGCTAATACAGGGGGCTCCACCTGGCATGCACCCTGACCCAGTTTTGGTGCCTGGCATCACGTGGCTTCTTAAGCCATTGTGGGTCTAGCTCTGAAGACCACCCCCACCAGCACTGCTGGAGTAGTCCTGGTGGATCCTGCACCTCTAGGGGCACCAGAGGGGTCCCTGACTCTGCAGGGTATGAACAGAACTGCCTGCTTAAGTCTTAGCATTGAATCACTGGCACCATGGCTGAGTGTCACTAGGTGCCTGAGCACATACTAGGAGGCCCAGAACATGCACATACGCGTTCATGCACATGTGTATACATGCATCAACAGAGATAGGAAAGGACATGGAGGCACAGGGCGCTCATGCACCTACAGGAGGAGGCCTCAGGCAGCGGGAACAGGGAGTACCAGATCTAATGGCTAGAACACGGGTGGCCCCTTTAAGTACCTCCAATGACTTTGTAGGTGCAGCAGTGAGGACAAAGTGGTCAGTTAAGGTCCTGCCACACCTACTGACTCTAGTCTCAAGAGTGTTTCTCGGATCTCTCCAGAGCAACAGGAGTCAAGGTGACCTAACCTGAAGACCTGGATTTAAGGACTAGAGAGACAAGACAGGATTTAAGGCTTTCACCTTACATGCAGTCAAGCCAGGTTAGCTTCCCGGAACCACACAGCATCCCCTGAGCACTGCGAAGAGTGAAACTTGAGCGTGGAGTTGGGATTAAGCCTGAAGCACCACCAGCTGTGCCCCCAACCACCATTAAAAAAAGATGTAGGCCGGAGCGATAGCCCAGCGGGTAGGGCGTTTGCCATGCGCAGCCGGCCCATTCGGGCCTGGGTTCGATCCCCGGCATCCCATATGGTCCCCCGAGCACCACCAGGAGTAATTCCTGAGTGCAGAGCCAGGAGAAACCCCAGAGCATTGCCGGGTGTGACCCAAAAAGCAAAAAAATAAATAAATAAATAAAATAAAAAATTAAAATTAAAATTAAAAAAAAAGATGTAAATTTATCTTTTATGTCCAATGGAAATGGTACTGGCACCCACTCGAGGAAATCGATGAACAATGGGATGTCTAGTGTCTAGTGATCTAGTGAAATTTATACCTCTGGACCTATTCTGATGAAAAGATGAATGTGGTGGGTGTGGCTTGGGGGATCAGCCCAGACTCTGAAGGGAAGGTGGGCAATGAGGAAATACTTGGGCAGGAGCTGATACAGAGTTGCTTCCTCCTCAAGGAATCTCAGCTCTGCTCCTAAGCCCTTTAATGGAATAACAGGGGATTCACCCAGACCATCCAGGCTAAAGCCCCCTTAACAAAAGTCTGGCCATGTCAACTGCATTAACCAAACCCTTTCACGGCAACAGATTGGAGCTGACTAATGAACATTATGCCAGTGACACACACCTTACCATCGCGACTCTTGAGCCCCAGATTCTACTGTCCCCATGCTCTGCTCACACGACCCCCTCTGTCTCCACCTCTAAACACACCCCACCACAGGGGTATTCTAACTTGAGAATGTGCTATCAAGACTTCATTGTTATTATTTGGTTAGTCACTTTAGTCACTTTAAATGTCTTCATCGTGTTAGGGTTTTCGTGTGTGTGTTTTTGTTGGGGGTCACGCCTGGAGAAGCTCAGGGCTGCCTAGGACTGGAATGTTTAGGGCATTTATGGGGGACGCCAATGGATAGCATGTCAGAAACCAGCCTGGCAGAATTTCCTAAAGCTTGGCATAGCTGCCCAATCCTGCCAGCTTCCTCCTCACTCACACCCCACAGGAAGGCATAGATGGGTCTCAACTGCCCTGATGCAGAGTCACTGCCCCAAACCTTCTCCCAGCCCCACAGGGACCCCAAATATCAAGCTCTGTGGAGAGCAGCCAAGCTCGGCATCTTTCCCATGATGCTTCTCTGTTCTGTCCCTTCACTGCTGCCCAAGGACCTTCACTCTTCCCTCACCTCTCACCCCAGCTACTGGATTTTCCTATTTGAGCCACCCCCACGTCTCCACGCTACTCATTTCTCCCCCCACCACTTCTCCCTGGACCACACCATCCCCATCAGTGCAGTAAACTCTCCCATTTCACCGTTGAGTTCCATGTGGTACAGTTGAGCTGTTGCCAAAACATAAAAGCCCAAAGTCAGTCTCTAAACTCACAAAGTTCATTTCCCAGCATTTATCCCTCTTAAAGCCAAAGAGCTGCCAGCCCTCAAAGGATGCCTGAGCATGAACGCATCCACAAGCCTAGGGTTCCCTCCATATTGTTGCTCTTGGAATGAAGCCTGATGAACTTCCTGCAAAAGGTTCAAGAGGAAGCAGTTCTGGCTTCAAGGAGCAGGTGGGATTCAGTCACAACCACTCAGCTGCCACTGAAGCAAGACAGCAGCACCACCAATACATTAACACACAAGTGTCACTGTGTCCCAACCACACAGTATCTACAAAGACTGGTACGCTAGCGTTGGTTCCCAGGAAGTGTTTACCCATCCTTGCCCTGAATGGGATCCCCATCACCATGGTCGAAACTGTTTTGGAGCCTCCTTGATCACCCCCTGGCAGGATGGGATGTCCCTGGGGGTACTCACAACTCCCTCTGCTTCCTCTTTGTCATCATGATCACTCCAGATGGTGATCATCTTTCTCTAAATAGCTCACAGAGTCCTCATGAATGCAGTGTTGTAAGGAGATCTCTTTCGATTGGGGGGTGCAGGGATAAGAGTTCGAGAGTAGAATGAAGTAGCTGAAGGACAACTGCTCTTGCTGGTGTGTGGCCCTGAGCAGCAGAACAGGACCTCTTTTTATTGACATATAGGTACAGACTCACACGGCAGAGCCTGGCAAGCTACCCGTGTCGTATTTGATATGCCAGATACCAGTAACAATATAGACCTCATTCCCATGACCTGATGGAATGGTTTGAGGCTTTTTATGTTCCTGGAGCAAGCAGGTGTCCTTGGGCTCTACTTGCATGAGACAGGTCATATGGAGATGTTACTGGTGCCTGCTCGAGCAAATCAAGATGAACGGGAAGACAGTGACAGTGATAGGTACAGACTGACGTCAATTAAAGAGAACAAAGGAGTCGGGTGCAGACCACCATGCATGGGGTTTTCCACATGGCCCACCACCAATACAGACCTGAACACAATTGTAAGGAGGTAGATTAATGCTTAACATTCAACCTAGATGATGAGACAATGGATGTGTAGGCATAGGAGAGTTTATGGTTGTGTGCTAAGGATAACGTATAACTAGTGATAACGGATAATGAGCAAAAGGAGAAGCATGCCAGTATTTCTCCAGAGAGTCAGACTCACAGGCCTCCGCCTGCCCACTCATCAAGGAGTGGGGTCCCAGGAAAGCCTCTTGCTTGCAAGGGCCTCGTCCATAATTCATCCGTCCTCTCTGGTTTTTATACCAACACTACAGGACTGTTTTAGTCACATCATAGACTGGGCCTCAGTAGAGTGGCTTTGAGTATAGGAGCACAAATTAAAATGTGGAAGTTGGGAAGGAAGAAAATAAAGGAGGGGTAGAGAGGGGGTAGAAGGAAAGGAAGGAAAATTGAGATGATTTCCAAGAGGTTGTTTTTTGTTTTTTTTTTTTTTTTGCTTTTTGGGTCACACCCAGCAATGCTCAGGGGTTACTCCTGGCTCTGCACTCAGGAATTACTCCTGGCGGTGCTCAGGGGACCATATGGGATGCCGGGGATAGAACCCGGGCCGGCACAGGCCGGCACAGGCCGGCCACATGCAAGGCAAATGCCCTACCTGCTGGACTATCGCTCCAATCCCCCAATAGTTTTTTTATGAGGCCAACATTGCTCCAATACAAAAGCCAGAAGGAGACACTGAAAAACAGATATAGGTTAATATTTCTATAATCATATATATGTATGAATCCTTAAAAAGTTCTAGCAAAGCAAATTCAACACAACATAAAAGTATCTCACATCATGACAATGGAAGATTGTCCATTCAGGGGTATTAAAGATACTTGATGTACAATGCAAAATTCCAAGAAAAGGAGGGGGGAAGAAGGGGAGGAGGGAGTGGGGGAGAAAAGGATTAAAAAGAGAAGGTAAGGGAAAGAGAGAAGGAAGAAGGGAGATAAAAATGGAAGGGGCGGAGGGAGGAATTGGGAAAGAAGAGGAAGGAGGGAGAAGTGGAAGACCAACAATGCCCTCTGCATTTCTCCTTCTTCCACTGTATCCCATCCTGAGCATTAGACACAGGGAATTAATGAAGTTTCTACATCCTTAACGACTGAGAAATGACAAGTTTCCAGAGAGGTTGTTGGGGTGTTTTTCATTTTTCCTCGTTGTCTTCTTTAGCTCACGTTTTCTCTTCTAACGCTTTATTTATATCTGCCTATTTAATGATGATACGACTCACATCCTTTGTTTTTTTTTCTTGCCCTTAAACTTTTGAATTTTTAATCGAGCAATGTAAACTTAATATTTTTTTTTGGTCTACCCGATATGAAAGGTCTGGGGCCTTGTCAGGAAAATGAGTGATGAATTATGCAGGCAGCGAGCAGGGATCTGACTTCTGCGATGTGTCGGGTTATAATTGCACAAACCATCGCGATCCCCAGATCCGGGAAATGTGGTTTTACACTTTCTCGGGCGTCTTTACAAAAAGGGTGACAGCAGATCTCACAAGCAGAGAGGGCCTAGAGAACTGGACTCTTTTCCCAGAAAACGCCTGGACCGGCTGCCCATCCCCACCTGGCCTTTTTAGGGGTGGCTTGGTTCCCCACATCCCTGTTTGGCAGGAGGTGGGAACATCAGCTTTGGCTGAGAAGTCAGGGCTGGTGTCTTCCCACCAAGATGGCCATTTATCAGGCTTGACACTCGGCGGCTCAGGGAACTGGAAATGGGATGTGGCATCTCCTGTCTGAGGCTGAGAGAGTCGGAATCCATGTGGGCATCTCCCAGTCGTCTGCGTGTTCAGCCCATCATCCCACTAATGTTTATTAAATGCCTATTTCTCATTCTGGACACTTACCCAGGCATGGCGGAGACCACCATGATCAAGGCAGACAATGGCTTTGCTTGCTACCGTGGGGCTTCTATACTAGAGGCAGAGAGGTTAAGCCAATGAGACAATGGCTGGCCTGGTAAATGCTGAAGAGACATTAGGACAAAATAGAGATGATAGCCCATGGCGCGGGTAGGCCTCCTTACACTGGGAGGAGTGGGAGGCTTCTGAGGAGCTCAGGTCTGAGCTAAGAACCTATGGTGGGGGAGTAAGTGGGTTCCACACAGAGGAAACACCCACCTCCCAGGCTCTGGGGTGGGACTGAAGGCTGAGCATCTGCAGGGCAGAGACCTGAACCGAGAGACCAGCGATAGGTGAGTAAAGGGACATCTCGGATCAATCTGGGCAACATTCACGTCTGGCATGTGAACATCCTGTCTCTTTCCAGTGTTTGTAAAAAAACAAGAACGTGATGTGACTCCATAGGAGCCAATGAATGTCAGAGGCAGAAGAACTTGAGAGATGAGTCATTTTTCAGCAAAAGGTCCATGCATAGATTTCACTGGACTATCATAAACAAGAATATTTGACTCATCAAAGTATTGGGAGTGGCAGTATCCGAACAACACAGAACTTTGTGTTTATGACTCATTTCCAACCCTCTGATGTTAGTATACTCTCATCCCTATTCTATGAGGCAGAGCTCTTGGCTAGTATTTTACCCAGGAGGACGCCGGAAGTTGGGTCCAAATTCATAGAGAATGAAGAGACATGCCTGGTGTTGGTTCTCCTCTCTGTTTTAAGGCCCCTAAGTCACCAAGTATTATCCTACTATGGAAAACAACTCCATATGGGAAATAAGAATGATAGAATCTCAAACCCAACTCTGTCTCTCTTGGGCAGTGTGATTCACTCTGGGCCTTTCCCTCCCCAAAATTCTTTCATCACATCCATGTGAAAATATTAAGAGTCATAGAGATAGCACAGTGGGTAGGTGCTTGGCTTGCACAAGACCAACTGGAGTTCCATCTTTGGTATCAAATATGGTCCCCCGAACCCACCAGGAATAATCGCTGAGAACAGAGACAGGAGTAAGTCCTGAGGTATGGTCCCATACTTTATTCAGAGGTGACTACAACAGTATGCCACCCGCGGCAAGCCTGGCAAGCTGCTCGTGTAGTATTTGATATGCCAAATACCAGTAACATTTATATTAGGTCATTCCCGTGACCTAATATAATGGTTTGAGGCTCTTTATGTTCCTGGAGCAAGCAGATGCCTTTGGGTTCTACTAGCATGAGACAGGACATATGGAGATATTACTGGTGCCCGCTCTAGCAAATAGATGATTAACGGGAAGATAGTGATAGTGATAGTGATGGTCCCAGGACAAAACAAGCCAAAAGTGTTGACTACTTTATAACACCAGAGGGGTTTAATGAGACAACGGTATTAAAACACACATTCGAATTTCATGAATAAGAGCAAAGTTAGATTAACTTGAGTTCAAATTCCAAATGCCCTTTGCCAACTTGATGACTTAAGGTGAACACGGGAGTCTATTTCTTTTAGACGTAAAATAGAAGAAAAGTACATGTAGTTACACAGATGGAAATAATAAATATAGAGTTATCGTGTGATAATGTGTGTTAACTATCTGCAAGATAATAGAAGTTTTAAAGATAACATCATCTCTGTCTTCATGGCCTCCGCCACCAACATTATTGTCGTCAAACATCATTTTCAGCTCCATTATAACTATCATTACTTTCACATCAGCACTATTACCACCACCAGGATCCTAAGTATCACCACCATCATCTTCATCATTTTCACCGTCTGCATTCACCAGGATTAAGTGCTATCTAAGCTCTACAGCTGAGTCCAATGCCAAAAAATTCATTATTTATGACCAACTTTCCTCACTGACTGCCAAGTCATCTCTTACATGCAATGCAATAGCTTAAAGATACTTGACTGTGAACTCCCATTCATGCTCATTTCTTTTTCCAAAAACATTTGTGGTGAATCTTCTGGGTGCCGTGTACTCAAGCAAGCAATGGTGACCAAGATCAGAGTAAAAACTGGACCGAGTCTTTGCCCTCATGAAGCTCCCAGGCTAGAGGAAGCGCCCAGGAGTAAACAATTAAATCAACAAATCAATACCCTAATTACAGATTGCAGTGTTATTTAATTACAGAGGGTGATTAATGGCTGACCTGGGAGAAACTTTTCAGAATGTCTAATGCCTTGGAGGTGACAGACACACCGAGTTCTTAAATCAACAAAACCTTGGCCTGTGGGCAGACAGCCTCTCCTGGGGCTTAGAGAACCGTCTCGGTGAGAAGCTGGTGAATGCAGCTTTGCCTTTGGAGCCAGGGAGTTCACAAGCACTGAACACAGATAGAACTCCATTTGCTTTATTCTAGATTTGCTGGGACAAGAGGGAGGGGCTGTGTTCGATACTGTGTGTGCTGTTTCTTTTATCGTTCATGAAGAACTAACCCATTTAACAAGGAAAGAAGCCTTAGTGCCAGGAGCAGAAGCCACACACACAGCTCTCATGGCCAACAGAGCAAATACCCACAGCTGTGGCTGACTCAGGGGTCCCAGATAAGAGGTCAGAGATGGGAGACAATGTTTATTTCAGTCAAGAAAAAAAAGCATGAAAAAAGGTAAGATTCCCTTCTTAACTACAGAATCTCTTGCAGACCTGAAAGCATTGATTCCCTGAAGAAATCTTGCACCCAGGGGAATTAAAAGCAGTTATCTCTGAACACACACCCTCTCCCCAATGACTGTTGGCCCAGGATAGGCATTCTGGAAGCAAATAAACATTTTCCTCAGGGGCACTAGGGTTTGTGAACCTGCGATGAATTAGTTTCCACCAACACATGCATTCTGGGGTCAAGACCACCCATATCTTACTGGATTTTTTTAATAAAGACTTGTAGGCCACTCCACTGGGTGACAGGGAACATGCTGAACCAGAGCACGGATTCTGGGCTCCAATATGAACTTCAGTCACTGCTTTAAGTCTTGGTTTCTACATCTGTATAAGAGCCTATCAACAGAGTGACTTTGAAGATTCAAAGAATAAATACAGTCAGGTTGTTGGCAGCTAGTAAATTATACGTTTGATAGCAATTACTGTCTACACTGTAGCCCAAAGTGGGGCACTACTATCTCATCAGGGAATATGATAGCTCACCTTTGATAATAAAATTATGCCTTAGATGGTATCAAGAATATCCCACAAAGCAGGACTAGTTTCCAGGAAATCCTCTGCATGAAGATTTTTTTGAACAGATAATTGACTCCCGACACAGTTGACCTTTTTCTCATAGCAATTTTGCCCTCTCCTTCCTGGTTTCAATCACCTGCATACTTATGGGTGTGTTGCTCACTCATCTATACCTCTGTTAGTATAATATTCTTCTATTTCCTCAGTTTGTGGAAACCACCTAAATTGTGATTATGGAATTGATGGATGAGAGTGGAGCTAGGGACAGTCCTAGGTAAGATCAAGGGATGCTTTTATGAATTCTAGTCTATATGAAGAGCCGCTACCTCTCAGAAGTCCTCAGGGATTAATTTTTAATTATTGTTTATTATAACACTGTGAGATATACATTTACAAAGCTTTTCATGATTGGGTTTCAGTCATACAATGTTGTAGCACCCATCCCTAATATTAAGTGGAGCAAAGAAAGCCTCTTCAACAAGTGGTGCTGGGAAAACTGGGCAGCTATATATAAAAAATGAACTTACACCTCTTTCTAATGACAATGCACAAAAGTCAAATCAAAATGGACTAAAGATCTCAACATCAGACCTGAATCTATAAGGTACATTGAAGAAAACATAGGCAAAACCCTCCACAACTCAAAGATGAAACACCACTGACAAAGTAAATGGAAACAAAGATAAACATATGGGATTATATGAAACTGAAACTTTTCTGCACCTCAAAAGAAACAGTGACCAAGATACAAAGACAGCACACAAATATATACCAGTGTTCTACTAATTGTGGGAATGATAATGTCAGACTAGAACTCAGCAGCGAAACCACAATGTGTAAGAGAATAGAGAGAGATACAGAGACAAAGACAGAGAGAGACAGAGAGAGAAAGAGAGGAAAAGAAAAGTGCCTGCTAGAGAGGCAGGCTGGGAGGGAATGTGGGGACATTGGTGGTGGGAATGGGGCACTGGTGGAGGGATGGGTGCTAGAACACTGTATGACAGAGACCCAATTATGAACATCTTTGTAATTGTATATCTCACAGTGGTATAATAAAAAAGAAAGCCCACAGAATGGGAAAGATTATTTACCCAATACCCATCTGATAAGAAATAAATATCAAAAAATATGCAAGATACTGGTAAAGCTTTTCAAGAAAAAAATCCAACCCATTAAGAAATGGGGAGAAGACATGAACAGAAAACCCTCAAGGATTTATTTTCCTCTTCAGTACATCATTTCTTTCCTTCCTTCGTTCTTTCCTTCTTTCCTTCCTTCCATCCTTCCTTTTATCTTTCTCTTCCTTCTTCCTTCCAATCTTCCTTTTTCTTTCTCTTCCTTCCTCCCTTCTTTCCTTCCTTCTTTCTTTCTTTCTTTTCCTTCTTTCCTCCCTTTCTTCCTTCCTCATCTCCCCAAGAACACACCTAAGCAAATGTTTCACATGTCACTCCCCCCTCCTTCAGCCTGTTTCCTGGAATTCTCAAAGAACACCGCTGAGTTTCAGTCCCCGCATCTGAACCCCGATATGCAAAGTGCTCGCTGCCAACTAGGACTGGCCTTCATTAATGCATCTCAAGTGACAGCATTCTTGCATGTGCCTCTTGCAGTGAGCTTCTTTTCCTTGGGTTGCATGGCATTGACGGGGGTGTTTCCACCTGCCCACAAATAGAAAATTCCTACTAAATGCCCAGCTCAAGGCTAGGCATTGGAATAAGACACTAAAGTTAATAAATATTTGCTAAGCATCTCTTATAGGTTCTTCATTGTGTCAGAGACTGAAGGTCAAAGATGAAGAAAGAATTCCCTGTGCAGCAAATGCCCCAATGGAGGAAATAGACAGGACAGGGTCCATGTAAGTACCCTATGACTCACAGAGGCCTGGGAGCATTGTACTAGGCAGAAAGCCCAGATGTGTGGTCTAAGCTTGCTTGGGTTCAAAGCTCTATTTGCCACACTCTGGCTTCCTCCTACAGGGAACTGATGTGTATGAGTTATCCCAAGTCAACACTGGAGAGGAGCTGATGAGAAAAAATGAGCACCACAACCTCGCTCTGCCCCTCTTGAGACACTAACATCTTATGCAATTTTTTGGTAACTTTCCTCAGGCAACCACCAGCATCCCCATAGCACCCAGAAGGTGTGGGGTGGGCTCCCATTTGGCCACAGACAACAGCTGACCAGGAGACATTTCCCTGAGGCCCATCCCTCAGGACCAGATTCCCAAACTAAGGGAGCCAATGCACCAGTTTGCACCTAAATGCCAAATAGCTCCCACTTCTCTCCACTACTGTTTCCGAAGTAAGTCTCCATCCTGGTGTCAGCAATGGTACCCGTGCTGGTGGTCTAATATCCAATTAGATCCCATTCACCAACTCCTCTTTTTAACAGGAGTAAGTGTGGACATTCTTAGTCAAAACATGCCTTAATGTGGAGCTACAAGAGGAAACGCAGATCCGGAGTGCTTGTGACTATGCTATTGGTTCCGAGGAGCCCTAGAGAGCAACAAACTAGGCCACAGGCAGAGGAGTCCGGTTCATGCATGTTGGTTTTTGAAGTCAGGTACGACTGCTCCCGGTTGCATTTGCTGGGCAGGAGGGACTGCAGAAAGAGTAGCTTCGTTACGTTTCATGTGTCATTCATGGAAGCAGAAAACGGAAGCCTGGGTCAACTCTTGCCTGCAGGTGTTGCAGATGGAGAGCCTGGGGCCCTCTGCCTCCATCTCCCCTCAGATCCATTGCATGAAGGACAGACAGGACGGAACAGGCACCTGATATTCCTAAAGAGAGTTTCCTCTAACGATGCAGCTGCAAACTCTAGCTGTCTAGGACGGCAGAGCAGCAGATTAGGCACCCTTCGAGCAGTGTTTTGATTCAACCACATTTGTGGAGGAATGACTGAAGCTCAGAGAGGAGATGGATAATTCCTAAAGTCACACAGTAGAATCATGAGCAATTTCAAGACTCCTAACTTGCAGTGCAGGGCTTTATCCACACAAGTCACCACCTCATTTCAATTTGAATGGCTAGTGGGAACCAAACAGAGGTGGAGAGCACACCCCTTGTACAAAGGACACTGATTTGTCTACTATACAATGATTTGTTAATAATGTTAGACAATACTTATTCCCCCAACAAACACACGTGTACCAAGCTGAACTAGAAATTCCCCCTACTCCATCGATATTCTCCCAATCAGTTCTTCCATGCGCTGCTGCTTCAACCTGGGGCTGGCCCTCTTGATCTGGATCCAAGGGGCATTTTAGCCAAGGTAGGGAAGGTTAGACCACCAGATGGTAGAGTAGCAACGATGAGGTTTATCCAAGGGTGAGTATCATTGGTTAAACCTGGGTCTTGGGCACCTGGTTGTCACACAATCAGGACAGAATCTGACAAATGTAGAATGGGACACTGTCCCAAGCTCTCATCCTCCGCCAAAAGAGAGGGGCTATCTCTCCCTTAGAAAGGTGACACTTCAGAGAACAGAACACGGAAAGGATCTCTAGGACAAAGACAGGTTGAGTTTTGGCAGAAGGCAAATCCAAGGCAGGTTACTGCCCCATGCTACCTGGCCACAAGGGAGATGCTCAGAAACCTTTGAATGGAGCATAATTCTTCATGTAGCCTGCTTTGGGCCTTCTCAGAGCCTCCATTTCCCCAGAATGTCTTTGTTTTTCTTAAGAGACCTGGTGTAACAGGATCCCAACTCCTAGGTCCCTGAGCTCCTCCTCCTGTCCCCACAACAGGGATCCTTGGGGTGGCTCATTCTCAGTTTCCCCACAGATGGGTAAACTCTGGGTGTGGAAGAAAGATGGAGGCAGAGGCAGGACAACAAGGTGGTGAGAAAACATTCCCAGGGACCAGCGTGGCCCTCGGGGTGCAGGTGGCAGGATTCTTTCCCTGCTACAGGTTTCTCATGTGAGAAAGCAAAAAGAGAGAATGAAGGAGATTGAGGGAGAGGGAGCAAGGAAGAGAAAGACAGAGATGGAGAAAGAGAGGGGAAAGAGAAGACAGAGACAGCAAGGACAAGGGAGAAGAGGAGGGATGGGGGGAATAGAGGAGGGGAAGAGGAAGAATAGAGGAACGGGAAGGATGAGAGACAGCAAGAAGAGCCGCAAGTGGACCCCAGGCCGCCCGCTGCAGCAGCAGGACAATTTTTGCAAGAGACGGGCAGTGAGTGCGGAATTACCCCCAGAAGAAGGAATATGAGGAATGAGGAATGAGGAATATAAGCCCAGGGAGAAGAAGAAGGACTTGCTGATGAAGACAGATTTATTGGTTTATTTATCCAAAGCTCTGTGAGTGCATGTGTGTGTGTGTGTGTGTGTGTGTGTGTGTGTGTGTGTGTGTGTGTGTGTGTGTTTTGCAGGGCAGGGTAGGGCAGGGCAGGATGAAGGAGGGAGTTCCGAATCCACAAGTCTCTGCCCACGTTTCCTTTCCATAAGTGAGAGGGCAACAGGCAAACCACTCTCCCCCACCTGGCAGCCCCTGAATGAGTGATGGATGAGCACTATCACGAGCTAATTAAAGCAGAACTCCACACGGCTGGCTCTGTTCTAGCCAGGAACGAGGAAACTCAGGTCAGGGCAGAACCACGAGTACTAGGGGACCTGATGTGAGGGCGGTTGATAACTGAATTCCATGGCCAAGCCCCACCCTTTCCTTCCCCCACCAGCCAATAATTCCATACCATCAACCCCTTCTGATGATTGGAAACCCTGAGAATTGCCTGAACAAAGAGTCTAACTGAAGGGAGTACCGAGTATCAGACTTTGAATTCTGGGATGTTGCTTTTCACTCTTCTTGCCTCCTTCAGAAGGCAACCCTCAGGGGTACAGAAGCTAGGGCACCGGCCGTGCAAGTAGCCATCCTGGGTTCGATCCTCAGCACTTTTATAGTCCCCTGAGCCTGCCAGGCATGATTTCTGAACACAGAGCCAGGCAAATAATAATAATAGAAATAATAATAAAATGAAAAAGACAGCCAACCCCATTAGAAAATGGGGAGAGGAGATGAACAGAAACTTTGACAAGGAAGAAATCCGAATGGCCAAAAGGCATATGAAAAAATGCTCATCATCACTAATCATCAGAGAGATGCAAACCAAAACAACAATGAGATATTACCTCACACCACAGAGAATGGCCCATATCCAAAAGGGTAAAAGCAACAAGTGCTGGCGTGGATGTGGGGAAAAGGGGACTCTCATACACTGTTGGTGGGAATGTCGACTTGTACAACCTTTCTGGAAAACAATATGGACATTCCTCCAAAGACTAGAAATTGAGCTCCCTTTGACCCAGCCATACCACTCCTGGGAATATACCCTGGAAAGCCAAAACGCACAGCGGAAACACAATCCGCACTTTTATTTTCATAGCAGCACTGTTCACAATAGCCAGAACCTGGAAACAACCAGTATGCCCGAGAACTGATGACTGGATAAAGAAACTGTGGTACATCTACACAATGGAATACTATGCAGCTGTCAGAAAAAATGAAGTTATGAAATTTTCCTATAAATGGATGGATATGGAAAGAATCATGTTGAGTGAAATTAGTCAGAAGGAAAGAGAGAGACATAGAATGACTGCATTTATTTGCATGACATAAATATACTAGGTGATCTTACAAAAGTGGAAATTACCACAAGCGTGTGGGAGTCAGGGGTTGGTTTAGATAGAGAAGGGAACATGTGTGAATAAATGTCTAAAGTTCTGATACTAACATAGAACTGAGCATTAAATACAGACAAAAAATGCAAATGATGGCTTCTAAGTGTATGTAGTGCAACCCACAATGTGTGGGAGAAGGAGGAGAGAGAGAGGGAGAGGAGAGGAGATAAAGAACCTGCCATTTAGGCAGGATGTGGGAGGGGGAGGGAATTGGGGACATGGGTGGTGGCTGAGGGGCACTGGTGGAGGGCGGGGTGCTGGAACACTGTGTGACCGAAACCCCCAAGTGTGAACAACGTTGTAATTGTATATCTCACAGTGGTATAATAAAATGTTAAAAAAAAAGAATTAAAAATATTTAAAAATTAAAAAAAAAAGAAAAAGTAGGCAATCATCAGCATCGGGGATGATGATGGTACGGACAACCAGAGAGGGGAAGGCGGTGCTCAAGGCTCCCCCAGCTCCTAAGGGAGGATTCAGAACATGCCTCTGAGCAGCATCAGCCCTCAGGGCCAGAGCATTAAGCCTAAGTGCAGCCAAATCAACCTGCAGCTTCTGCTACAGGCGGCTAAATTTCCTTTTTCCCTCCTACTGCATAGGTTGGCAACCAGAAGGTAGAACCTGGCTTGGTTCTGGGGATTAAAATAACTGGGAGGTAGGGACACACCAAAACACTGATCTAGATGAGAGGGGGAGGTAGAGAAAGGGAACCCGCCTATGAGATGACAGACTAGCATAAAGGATGCCCGGGTGGGTAGAGGTGCTCCTGGCACCTCCAGGACAGAGTATACGGGGTGAGCAGGATGTTTCCCACAGAGGAAGCGGCAACACGGAAGGCTTCTCAGAAGAGGTGGCACCTTCAGGGAGACCCACAGCCGTGTGGAAGGTGGAGAAAGTGCTGCTGAAGATTCTAGAAAGAAAAGCCCCAACCCAGTCTGGGGGTAGTGGGGAGGGAATTTGGGAAGGGACAGGTGCTGGAACAATGTATGACTGAAACCCAATCATGCGCATCTTTATAATTGTACATCTCACAGTGATATAATAAAAATTTTAATTCAAAAAATAAAATAAATTTAAAAAAAGAAAGAAAAGCCCTGGGGCCAGAGTGATAGCACAGTGGGTAGGGAGTTTGCCTTGCACACAGCCAACCCGGGTTTGATACCCAACATTCCATATGGTCCCCCAAGCACTGCCAGGAGTAATTCCTGAGTAAAGAGCCAGGAGTAACCCCTGAGCGTCTCCGGTGTGATCCAAAAAGAAAAAAATAAGAAAGAAAAGTCCTGACCCAATGAACATAGGTGAGCCTTGGCATGCATCGACCCCCAAGTGCCAGGAGAGGTTCCTTTCAGGACATTAAGCGGCAGCAGGACTGTGAGAATAGCTTATGTTTTATCTCCACCCACTTGGTGGAGCAGAGGCAGACTCAGACCTGTCAGGATCTCTGAAGAGCAAATCTGGACCTCTGAACTGAGCTGTCCTGTGGTACAGGGCCTCTCTGACCAGTTGCAAGGGACCTGGGAAGAACAACGGTGTCTTGGGTCTATCAGCATGGTCTCACTCAATCTGCATCTGCTAAAAGCAAATGCTTTTAGCACCACTTCTGACCTGAATGTACTAAGTGAAGGAATGGAGATCGTCCACCGCTGCTGGGGATATTGTCTGCTTCAACCTTTGTGGAAAACAGAATGGAGAGTTCTCAGTAAAGTTAAAATTGGGCTTCCCTATGACCCAGCAATTCCACTTTTGGATATCTAACCCCAGGACAGAAAAAAAAATTCATTCAAAAGGATACATGCACACTGCTATCGGTTGCAACACTCAGTAAGATAGCTAAGAGTTGGAATCAACCTAGATGTTCAAAAACAGATCAGCAGATCATGCAGATGTGGTATTTGTACACAGTGGAGTACCACGCAGCTGCAAGGAATGATGAAATCATGCAATTCGCTGCAAATGAATGGAACTGGGAAACGTCGTGTTACAAGGTAAGTGAGAAAAAGGTTAGATACAGGATGCTCTCGCTATATGTGGTAGTTAGAGTAACTGGATGGGGGAAACAATGTTTGAAAAGGGAGGTGCTTAGATCACTCTTGGCCCCAGAGTACAGGGAAAAGGAAAGAAATAGAGTGAAAGGGAAGGAGAGAAGGTAGGTGAGAAGCTAGGGGGGCAGAGGTTATGGGAACTCAGGTACATCGGTGGTGTTGAGGAATAACAGAACTAAATATACAAAAACAGAGCCAACAACACTGAAATCCCGTGACCCAAACTCTAATAACCAAATTTTAAAAGTTCCTATCAAGATGACATGCAGGGGAGGGGGACCTTGGGGGGTGAGAGTGAGGGAGGAGAAGGAATCTGGGAACACTGGTGGAGAATTGAAGATGGAACATTGTGCATCAAAACCCAACAATGAATAATTTTGTAATTCACGGTGCTTCAGTAAATAAAACTTGTGGAGAAATGAAAAGAAAAGGACGGAGAGGGAACGAATGCCAAGAACCTCTAGCCATAAGCCCCGCCCCCATCATGACCGGAAGTGATGCAAGAACCTCCTTCTGGATGGAATAGTTAATTTCCCCCTTACCACGCACTCACCTCCGTGCCCCAGACTCTTCCCTGCCTCAATGGCACAGTTCCCTGCTGCTGTTCATTACTGATGACCACAAGTTTCTCCCTCAGTGTTTCAGCAGCCAAAATTAGCTCACTCCTCCTCCGTCCTCCTCCTCCATGGGGCACCCTACCCCTATTCTTTCAGACTCCTCAGTAAACACTATTTATCCACACCAAGTTCCTCTCCAAA
Organism: Cryptotis parvus; assembly: GCA_021461705.1. Taxonomy (NCBI): domain Eukaryota; kingdom Metazoa; phylum Chordata; class Mammalia; order Eulipotyphla; family Soricidae; genus Cryptotis; species Cryptotis parvus. The sequence continues at coordinate 143,739 of JAJIBD010030486.1, read as the reverse complement.
GTTGAGAAGCTGGTTAAGCGCCAAAATCCCCATATCCCTACATATCCCTAAATTCTGTGCTGCTCCTCGCGCAGGGCAGAGGGTGAGTACTTCTTTGCTCGAGTGATATCCTAGGACCTTGGCAAGTCTCCATTCTTTGAAACTGTATCCAAACCAGCAGATAAACAATTTAGATGTTATCCAAGAGGGCATCTCTGTGGCCTCAGGACTACCCCCTCCAGGAGTCAGAGCACTGCGTTTGATCCTTCCCCCTCCCGGCAGGTGATTTAAATATTTAAAATGCTCCGCCCCCCCCCCATGCAACCACCCAAGAAGACATTGTCAAGAAATACAAAATTTATGTCAGGGAGATGGTCAGGGCAGCTGCCTAGCTCTTGACTGGGACACAATCCTGGTTCACGTCCTGGCACCACACATGATCCCATGAGCTTCACAAGAAGGAGAAGGAATGCAAAATTAGAAAGCAAGAGGGAACTCATTTGACACTCCTTAAATGAAGGGATTTTCAAATCCCTTAGACCTGGAGTCTCAGGCAAAGACTGGGACCAACAGACTGATGCCTAATTACCAGATCATACAACCTTAAGTAAGCCCCAATTTCCATAAGCCTCAATTTTCTTTGCTGTCGGAAGAGGCAGAGCTTAAAAGATGTCATTTGTATCTTTGGGTGTGTGTATATGTATACATGCGTAACACTGCAGTTTAGCCTGTTGTGACAGGGGAGATCAGAGGATCAGACTCGCTATAATTGTATGAAAATGGGAAGTTCGGAGGCTTTAAGTGAGGGAGGTTGGGAGAATTCTCCCAGCAGTTCAGGACCTTAACTCATGGACTTGAGTTGGGTCTGGTTTGTTTGTTTGTTTGTTTGTTTGTTTGTTTGTTTGTTTGTTTGTTTGTTTGTTTTTCCAGCCTGTCCATGAACAGGTTTGCCTTCCTTCCGGTTCTTAGCTGCACTGCCTTGGCGTGTACTTGTCCTATTTGTCCCTTATGAGAGAGAATGGGGTCTCAGTACTGCTCCACCCCCTCTCTCTATGCACCCACAGTCTCAGTCCTGAGCAGACCCCCTACGACCTACGGGCTGGTTCACTAGTCTTGACTCCCAAGTCCATTGGTCCTCTAACCACTTCTGATGAAGCAGTGCTCTGAGCTCGCCAGAGTTGGTGCCCTGGACCAAGAGCCTCACAGACTCATCAGGCTCTATGGGAGGGAGAGAGGGAGAGAAGGAGGGAGTGTGGAAGAGAGGGAGGGAGGGAGGGACAGACACCATGTAATGACCTGCATGCATTGTGCACGCATGCCAAGTCTGGGAACACAGGAGGCTCTCACTCGGACACAATTATGTTAAAAGAGCAATTAGCAACCTTTTAAGCCTGATTGCCAACTCTCCCATTAATCACTTGCAATTATAAGCCCCAAATCTTCAAAACAATTGGTCCCAGACGCCCACTAGAGAGAGCCACGCTAATAACCTTCCTTCTTCATCTGGAAATCTCTGCGCCCCTGGAATCTCTGGGTGGCGGAGGCTGGAGAGGCCTCTCAAGCATCCTCCTGGCTGGAATGGGGGACTGGTGGTTGCAGAGAAGGGGTGGAAGAGCTCCATGGGGGAGTAGCAGCCCCCTCGTCCCTCTGACTGGCTCTCCCCCATCGCCAGCCTCGACCATCTATCTCTCCTGCTTCCACCAAGCCATTCTAATTCCACATTATGAAGACGCTCTTTCTAATTACTGCCGCTAATTAGCTCCTCACAGCCACCCCGGTTGCGATACACAAGACACCGAGCAGCCACAAGGCCTCGGACGTGCTAGTCGCCTCTGGTCACTGGCCACCACTTTGCCTGCTGTGGGCACACCCTTGAGCTGACCCTTGTGCTGGGGGAGAAAGAAAGGGGAGGGGAGAGGACGGGAGCTGGCTCGGTCAATCTGAACCCCCTCTCTCTGCCCGTCCCCGCTGCGGGCAGCAGGCAATTCAGACCTGAGTGCAGCAGCTAATTAAATCAATATGAGATAATGAACGGCAATTAGAGGTCCGGCTAGGCACATCTTCTCTTGTAAATACTGTTTCTCTCCCAACGGGGAGCTCTTTTTAATAATCTGTTTGTGTTTCATTTCCAGGAGCCGTAATTCCCCAAGAAGCACTTTGGGAAAGTGATTTGTTTGTCTGTATAATCGCCAAAGCATTCCGTTAGACTGTTTGTTTTGCTCAATGCCTGCTACTACTGGAGAGAGACATTTTGCTTTCCACCTCTTATTCTTTGATTTCTTTTTTTTTCCTTCTTTCATTTCTATTTTCTTCATTTTCCTAACAGCAGACAGGGCCAGAAAGGTATCTTAGAAATATGCTTCTCTGCCTTCTCTCACCCCCTCTCCTGGCCACCTCTTGAGGGAGAAACAAGACTAGAAACCTTAAGAGTTCTTCAAAAGGCTATGGAAAGCCTAGTGATGCCCATTCTACAGATGGAACAAGTAAGGTCTAGCATGATGAGCAATGACTCACCAGCAAACTGTTCTTCATGCATGGAGCTCAGAGACCTCCTGGGGTGCTAAGGAGTGGCTTAGTGGGGCATTCGATGGAGCCCTCTGCCCTCAAGGAGCCTGCAAATTTATCTGGTGAGACAGACTGGGGCACATATCAATTAGAAAGCAATTAAGTGCCTAATTGTGTGGCACCAACAAGCTCCAAGAGTTCATGGAAGGAAAAGATCCTTTGGGGAATAGAACGGAAGGAGAGGAAACCAGTGTGATTTTCGTCTTTGCTCTCATTATCCTCCAGCAAGACCTGTTTTCTGAGCTCTGATCTCATCTATCTTCCTTCAGATTCCCCCCTGACTACACAAAGTCAATACATCCAAAAGCATTCACACACACACACATACACACACACATACACACACAGAGAGAGAGAGAGAGAGAAGAGAGAGAGAGATCCCATTCTGGTGCTCTCTGCACAAGAATGATCTCCAAACACACAGTTCTCCAGCCTAGAGATCTTACCGCACCTATTATGTAGACAGATCTTTGCAAATGTCTCTCCATTTTATTCAGTTCTCACCACCTTGTCTTGGCCACCAGCCTCTGGCATCTGAATTCTTCCAACACTCAACCTGCCTATCCCCAGTCCGAATTCACTCCCTTCTATAGAAATAGCAACACTGCAACCAAGGCTGCCTTCTGCTCTGTGGGCTGCCTAAGCTCTGCTTCTGACTCACATCCCTCCAGCTCACAGGACAATGATCTCGGCCATTCAATTGTAGTTATTGACCTCTGGTATTGCTTGTGTTCTTGGCTTGGTTCATAGAATCTATACAACTCCCCACCTGTGTATGTGGGCATGTTCATGTGGATGTGTGTTGTATGCACATCCACATCCACATGAACATGCCCACATACACACACAAACATTCCATGTTTGGCTTGTGACCTCATAAGTATGTGTTCTCCTTTATATAACACCAACTGGAATAAAAAGATCTCAATGAAAATTGAACGGGGGCCGGAGCGATAGCCCAGTGGATAGGGCGTTTGCCTTGCACATAGCCGGCCTGTGCTGGCCTGCGTTGGATCCCCGGCATCCCATATGGTCCCCCGAGCACCGCCAGGAGTAATTCCTGAGTGCAGAGCCAGGAGTAACCCCTGAGCATTGCTGGGTGTGACCCAAAAAGCAAAAAAAAAAAAAAAGAAGAAAAAAAGAAAATTGAACAAAGGGCTCATTAAATCACCTAAGTGAGGATTTTAACTCCGGAACCATCCCAGAAAGTTAACTGAGACAAGGGCTCCAGCTTCCCAAGTCCAACTCTGGCTTCTACACCTTGTGACAGAGCAGTGTATGTTCAAGAAAAGAAAGGATCCGTGACCTCAAAATACCATCATTTCTGACCAGGGCTGCTGGCACTCATTGATAGGGTTTGATTTTTCAGTATCCTCCACTGTCCTATCCTAAGGAATATTGGTACTATCTATGCCCAGAGAAGGAGAAACAGGGGCCATTATTCACTGGCGTGACTTCTAAAGATGGATCCTGGAGATGCCAAGGCAGGGACCCATTGCTTAGGTCTGTTTTGGAATTCTTTATCACAGGCTGGCTTGGCTTTCTGCAGGTGCTGGTGTCCTGTGGGTCACTTCACAAGACAGAATGAGCCCCTTGCAGACAGAGCCATACTGGCTCTTCCTCAACCAGAACAAGGTGGGAAGCGAGTCCCCATTTACCAATAATACCTTCACAATGCATAGGCCCCTGCAGGTACAATTTCTCTAATGAGAACTCGTCTTCACTGTCTAGATGTCTGTATTGGTCAGCTCTTTTCACTGTTTATTTATTTTTTGGATCACACCCAGTAATGTTCAAATTTTTAAAGTATTCCTGACTTTACTCAGGTGAGATGCCTGGTGGTGATTTGGAGACCATCTGTGGTGCTAGGGATCAATCCAGGGCCCAGCGCATGCAACTGGGCAACTGTCTTACTTCCTGCACTATCTGTTCAAGTCTCTTTCTTCTTTCTATAGGCATCATATTAGAGGGTTCTTCCTCCAGAAAGCCATACTGTCCTTCACCTTCCTCATCTCTGAGCTGCCATAGCCATTTTTTATAGTTACACCAGTATGAAGCATCATGTCTATACGACATCATACTTGTCTGTTCATTTTCTTCTCTGCCCCCATCCCCCGAAACAATCTGTATTTAGAGCTCTTTGAGGTCAAAGACATGATTAGTTATTCCTTGCTATCCACGGTTTAGCATGTGATAAATGTGAAGTATACACACCCAGTGAATTGAAAACTGGAGGTACCCTTAACCTTTATCTAACCCAACTCTATCATCTTTGAGATGATAATGAGCCCCATGGAGTGGAAGAGGGTTTCTCAGGCCCACATCACAAGACGGTTACAGGATCTGAGTAGATCTGAATCATTCTGATAGCTTGTGCCACCCTGGGTCCACCAATTCTGTGTGATTTCAAGCAAATCCATAATTACTTGACTAAATATGCACTCAAATATATTGACTCAATATAATAAAATTAATATTACTTGACTAAATAAATGGGGAAGTGCAGGTGTCCTTAGGAAACCTAGACATGGTTAAAATATGAATTCCATGCATGAGAATCCCATAATCTAGTTTGCAAGGGGACAGTCAGGTCAAAGATAAATTACTACCATACAGGATATCTACAAAACTGAGCAGATGGTAAGCTTTGTGGAAGGATGTTTGGGGAATGAGTTGACCAAAAGATCATCAGAATGAGATGAGAAATAGTCATAAAGAAAATAAACCTATGAAATAAGCCCATGAAAACTGAAACATCAAAAACTCCTAGTAAAATCCAGCACCCCATATATCACTCCCATTTTCCCAACCGTAGCATTAAGCACTCACCCTGTTTTAACCCCTTTCCCAACCCATTGAGGGTTAGCACAAACCCTGTTTTACTTCCTCTACTTGATTGGCTGACAGAGTTCCCACCCTACTATCTGATTGGCTGACACAGAGTTCTCACCCAACTTTCCCACTTAATTAGATCTGAATCATTCTGATAGCTTGTGCCACCCTGTTCCACTGAATAAAACAGTGATTCGTGGAGACTTCTTTGTGTGTGCTCTTTTGTGGGTTCACTACTTGACCTTCTTTTTTTTTTAATTTTTTATTATACCACCTTGAGACATACAAACAAAGGTGTTCATAATTGGTTCTTGGTAATACAGTATTCCAGCACCCATCCCTCCACCAGTGCCCCATTTCCACCACCATGTACCCCACCCCCTCCCACCACCACCCCCAGGCTGCCTCAATAGCAGGCAGCCCTGTTTCCTCTCTTTCTCTCTCTGTCTCTCTCTGTCTCTGCTAGCCTGCAGATATTTAGAGTTTATCATTTAAGTCTCTTGTGTATATTCAATGGTGAGTTTTAATCTGCCATTACCATTTCCCACACTTAGTAAAACACTGGTATCTATTTATATCCTATTAATGAATGCAGTCATTCTATATCTATCCTTTTCCTTCTGACTAATTCATGGGTGTGGGCATTCTACTTGCTCAAGATCTGACCTCACCAGGACACCAACATCCAACTAATTTTGCCCTCCACACAATTCCACTAGTTATGTCTTCATAGCTAACATTCTTCATAAGTAACTTTCGCCACCAAAACCACCACCATCACATCCGATTTTAAGAAGAGATAGTGTGGTTATGGAGAGGCTACATGTGAATGAGGGTGAGCTATGATGATTTCAAAGGAAGAGTTTGGAATAAATTTTTATCATCTTGAGCTGTCCCTGTGTATAGAACCTTAGTAGGGTCTACTTCCCTAAATGTCCCCTCGCCACCTATCTTGCTTGTTTCTTCAGTTCCCCTACCCTACCTCATGGTGGAGAATGGGAGAATAAAACTTGAGAATTACAATTTTGTACAAGGCACACATGGCACCTTTTGTGAAAAACATTCCCATTTTAATTTTATTGGGGTATACCAATAAAATTGGACTAACAATCAATAGTGCTCATGGGACTATATGAGGTGCTGAGGATCAAACCTAGGATCAGGGAGTTGGGATTAGTAAAGCAAATGCTTTAACCTCTTTAATCATAGTTACTCTGTAACTATCTATCCGGCCCAGAACATTGAAAGATTTGAGCATCTTCTCATTGACATTTTTAAATTTTTTTTATTATACCATAGTGAGATATACAATTACAAAGGTGTTCATAATTGGTTTTTGGTCATACAGTGTTCCTGCACCCATCCCTCCACCAGTGCCCCATTCCCGCCACCAATGTCCTCACAATCCCTCCCACTCACCCCCCAGCCCACCTCTATAGCAGGTACCTTTTCTTTTCCTCTTTTTCTCTCTCTCTGTCTCTGTAACTCTCTCTCTTCTTTTACACATTGTGGCTTGCCCTACAGACATTTAGGGTTTATCACGTAAGTCTCTTTATGTTTATTCAATAGTGAGTTCTAGTCTGACATTACTATTTCCCACACTTAGTAAAACACTGGTATATATTTATATCCCATTAATGAATGCAGTCATTCTATATCTGTACTTTTCTTTCTGACTAATTTCACTCAGCATGACAGTCTCCATGTCCATCCATTTGCAGGTAAATTTCATGACTTTGTCTTTTCTGAAAGCTGCATAGTATTCCATTGTGTAGATGTACCAGTTTCTTTAGCCAAGCCTCTGTTCTCGGGCACTTAGGGTGTTTCCAGATTCTGACTATTGTGAATAGAGCTGCAATAAATAAAGAAGTACATATAGTGCTTCTGCTATGTATTTTTGGGTCTTCAGGGTATATTCCCAAGAGTGATATTGCTGGGGCAAATGGGAGCTCAATATCTAGTTTTTGGAGAAATATCCATATTGTTTTCCAAAAGGGCTGGACCAGTTGGCACTCCCACCAACAGTGGATGAGAGTCCCTTTTTTCCCTGCATCCACGCCAGCAACTGGTTGTTCTTGCTGTTTTGGATGTATGCCAGTCTCTGTGATGTGAGATGATACCTCATTGTTGTTTCAATTTTCATCTCCCTGATGATTAATGATGAAGGGCACTTTTTCATATGCCTTTTGGCCATTTGGATATCTTCTTTTCGAAACCTTCTGTTCATTTCTTCTCCCCATTTTTGTTGGGGTTAGCTGTTTTCTTCTTGTAAAGTTCTACCAGTGCCTTGGCTATTAACCCGTTATCAGATGGGTATTGGGTGAATATTCTTTCCCACTCTGTGATTTGTCTTTTTATCTTGGTCACTGTTTCTTTTGAGGTACGGGAGCTTTTCAGTTTTATATAATCTCATTTGTTTATCTTTGCTTTATTTGCTTTGTCAATGGTGTTTCGTCTTTAAAGATGCCTTTCATTTCAATGTCATAGAGTGTTGGAGGACAGGTTTAGCTATTCTGGGAGTTTTGTTGTTTTGCCCACTCCCAGCTTAATCTATTTAAGCCAAGGTTCATTCTAATGAGACCTCTCTTCTATGTAAACACTGATAGAGGGTGTGGCAGTTACAGAAGTCACCTTGATTGAATAACTTCTGACTTATACATCTACTAAGACTTCTATGTTTTCTAGATTGGGCACAGTTCCTCTTTATACCTACTGCACCCAGCGTGGGACAGTTAGAATTTACTGGGAGACTACCACCCTGGCTACGTTGAGACTATAGGAAGACTATAGGAAGGATCATACTAGTTTGCTCTAAGCAGGCGAGTGTGACCCTTTCAGTACAAGAGAACAAGATACTCAGAATCACCCTGGTACAGATAACAATAAGAAGGACTTTGTGGGTACCATCTAGATTACATGAAGCTCATGAAGTTAAGATGTATTACTTTATACCAGCCCCCACTCTCCAGTGTTTTACATAAGAGATAATCTTGGTAGAAAGGATTAGACCTTGGCATAACCTTTGTTTATACCTGCAATAGGGTGTGGCACTACACTCTGTTTAGGGTTCTTTGTTGACATGACCCTCCCAGTTGGATCACTTTGGTGTATATAAGGGGCTGACTTGAGGCCCCTTCACTTTTGCCCTTTGGGCCCTTTTGCTTTGGCTTTTGGCTTTTTGCTCTTTGGCCTTTTGCTCCTTCTTCTAGGTAAGACTCAGCTCAGGTGAGATCCTCTCTCTTTGGTGGGAGACTTAGGCTCTCTTGTATGGTCTAAGTTCGGACCAGAGCTAGAGTTTGTTCATTATATTGAAGTACTGTGGAAGAGCTTTTGTACTATTAAAAGCCATTTTTTGGAACTGCACCAGACTTGTGAGTTTTCATCTGTTCTCTCGGCGTCCTCAAAGGTAGAAGAAAGCTTCTGCCCTGACACTGTCGGGGACCCCGGCAGTGTTCCCCGACAGTAGAGCATTTTTCCTATGTTTTCTTCGATGTACCTTATAGATTCATGTCTGGTGTTGAGATCTATATTCCATTTTGATCTGACTTTTGTGCATGGCATTAGAAGGAGGTCTAAGTTCATTTTTTACACATAGCTGCCCAGTTTCCCCAGCATCATTTGTTAAAAAGGCTTTCTTTGCTCCACTTAATATTTTTTGCTCCTTTATCAAAGATTAAGTGATTGTATATTTAAGAGTGTGTTTAAGGATATTCAGTTCTATTCCATAGGTCTTCGGGTCTGTCTCTATACCAATACCATGCTGTTTTAATCATAACTGCTTTGTAGTAGAGTTTGGGGTTGGGGAAGTGATACCTCCCATCTTCTTTTTCCCAAGGATTGCTTTAGCTATTCGTGGGGGTTTATTATTCCATACAAATTTCAGGAGTGTTTGGTCAATTTCTTTGAAGAACGCCATGGGTATCTTTATAGGGACTGCATTGAATCTGTATAAAGCTCTAGGGAGTATTACCATTTTGGTAATATTAATTCTACCAATCCATGTGTCTCCAAAATGTGTCTCCATTTCCTCAGGTCCTCTTTTATTTCTTGAAGTAACGATTTGTAGTTTTCTTTGTAGAGATCCTGATATTCTTTATCAAACTGATTCCTAGGTATTTAATTTTCTGTGGTACAACTGTAAATGGGATTGTTTCTTTAATATCCCTTTCTTCTCTTTTGTTATTTGCATATAGGAAGGCCATTGACTTTTGGGTATTGATTTTGTACCCTGTCACTCTACTATAGGAATTGATTGTTTCTAGGAGCTTCTTGGTAGAGAGTTTAGGGTTTTCTAATATCATGTCATCTGCAAATAGACATGATAAGAATAAGAAGATAAGAATAAGAATGATAAGAATAAGAATAAGAAGACAGCTTGGCTTCTTTCTTTCCTATCCGGATGCCCTTAATGTCTTTTTCTTCCCTGATTGCTATGGCAAGTACTTCCAGTACTATATTGAATAGAAGTGGTGAGAGTGGACAGCCTTGTCATTGACATGTTTGACACAGGTGTTTTTCTAGGACTTATGTGGATATCTGTGGGGGTTGGAATAAGCTGGTTGGAACTAAGTCCATTTCTAGCCCCTCAAACACCTTTTATATTCCAAATTATAAGAGAAGATTGTATAGGGTTCAGAGCTCCTAGGTATCATGGATTCTCTTGAACAGATGGTACAGATGTCATGAGCCATATATTATAGCATGGAAAAGTGAAATCAGGTTCATTCAATGCTAGTGACCAGACCCCAGAGCCACAGAGAACCTTCTCTGGTGGGAAAACACTAAACAGTTTCAGAACCACAAACAGCTCCTTGATACTAACTGGGGAGGCTCTTGCTTCACTTGGCAACATATGGTGATATTTCACAGAATGGTTGTTTAATCAATTTATTTAGAGATACTACCTACAGTGGGTAGGACACTTGTCCTGCAAGCAGTGAACTCGAGTTCGATCTCCAGCACCCCATGTGGTCCCCCAAGCCCTAACAGGAGTTATCCTTGAGTCAGACTGAGCACTTCACTCTGAACCTGGTCTATGCCGCTTTCCCCCTCTTCACTCTAGATCATGATTCCATCATGACCAGACTTAATTCTATGTGCATGTGCCTTTTAACCTCCCACTGTGGTCACAATTTTAAAATTATGAAGCCTAGTTTTCCCAAGACCACGACCAGCCCCAGGCAAAAAGAGTCAGACTGGACTGTCACTAAACATCAAATTCAGCTGCTCTTTCTCTCTTTCTTTCCTGTATATGAGGCTCAGGGTGAAATGTTGTAAATCTGGGTTTTTGGCAAAAGTCTCTCCCCCTATGTCCATCAGTAGAAACATCTGTTCATCCTGTACTCTCTATTTTTAATGCCTTCCTTCTCTCCTGCCTTCAACCTATAACAAGTCACTCTTGACTTGGAAAACCTTTGCCCAAGCCTGACATAATGAAAGAAATAAGAGAGAGGGCCGGAGCGATAATCCAGCAGGTAGGGCATTTGCCTTGCATGTGGCCGGCCCATGCTGGCCCAGGTTTGATCCCCGGCATCCCATATGGTCCCCCAAGCACCGCCAGGAGCGATTCCTGAGTGCAGAGCCAGGAGAAACCCCTGAGCATTGCCGGGTGTGAGCCCCAAAAAAAAAAGAAAGAAAAAAAGAAAAAAAAGAAAAAAAAGAAAGAAAAGAGAACATAGCTTAGAAGAGAGCCAAATTTAAATACATACTATATTCCTTCTTTCTGTAATCTTGAGAAAGTTTCTGAGTCATCTCATCTGTAAACTGGTGCCTATCTTTGGCTGCTATGGAAATTAGCAATGATATATATATAGGTTTTAACAGGTGCGGTGGTAGTAATAATGTTGTCATAAGTAACCATCACTAATCTATTGGATGTTCACCATATAATAGGCACTATTTTGAATATTTTGCATATAATTAATTTCTCATAGAAATTTCATGCTATACTAGAAATACTTCCATGTTCAGGTAAGGAATCCCAGACACTTAGAAGTAACTGCAGGATGAGATAATTAGTCATTGTCGGCGCTTGTCTGGAGCAAGCTTTCAATAAATCAGAACTCTATATGCTGCTCCATTGTTAGTAATTCTCCGCTGCTAATAATCCAGTGTGTCACCCTCCACTGTGAACTCCATTTGTCTTATCCATAAAATGGGTACCATGCCTTGATAAAAACTAAGGACTGGTCATCTTCAATAGGAAACTTATCATGGCAGGGATTTGGGTGGGGGTGCTGGGACAAGGGAGGAGGGGGGTGGGCCCTCTGGTGGAGGGTGTGATGCTGGAATGCAAAAGGCATGAAGCCCCATTAACAGAATTGTAAACCATGATCCTAGAATAGAAATTGGTGGGATGGAGTTTTGCTTTGGTGAAGCGTTTAATGTTTTTCACACCCCAAATAAGTATAGCCTCTCTCCCAGGGCATGTGTTAGGATCCTGAACAGAGATGGGCCCAGACACAAAACCCAATTGCATCAATTCTGAGGTCAGACATTGGGGCAGTTCCTTATCTCTCTCAAGCAAATGGTCTCAGATCCCAATGAGACCCAAATGATAAGCAGTGGCTCCTGATAGACAGAAAGTGATGTGTGACCAAAACTGCTTTACAGATGTGTTGATACCAAGGCTCCCTGTGAATCACCAGGGCCCTTCAGAGAGGGGAGGCAAGCATAGCTGAAGGTCAGAAGCAGAGGCTGGCATGATGCAAGGGACGAGCTTGGAGCAGAGGGCCGAGGAGGACAGGCTGACTCTGAGAACTGCAAAGACACCGTGTATCTGCAGCGGCCTGCAGGAAGCAGCCTGCTCCAGACAGCAGACCTCCAAGCCGTCACCACCAGCTTGCATTGTTCTGAGCCACTGAGTTTGGGGCCATTGTGACTCCAGCCATAGGAGGTGAGTAGAGCTGATGAAAGGACACAGACTGGCAGCTCTATTCACAATAGCCAGAACCGGAAACAACCAGTATGCCCAAGAACTGATGACTGGATAAAGAAACTGTGGCACATCTACACAAGGGAATACTATGAAGCTGTTAGGAAAAACGAAGTTATAAAATTTTCCTATAAATGGATGGACATGGAGAGGATCATGTTGAGTGAAATTAGCTGGAGGGAAAAGGACAGATATAGAATGACTGCATTTATTTGCAGGATATAAAAAATGCCACGAAACAAAAAGATACACATGATAACCTCTAAGTATATATATTACAATCCACAGTATGTAAGAGAAGGAAGAGAGAGAGAGAGAGAAAGAGCAAGAGAGAAAAGAGATAAAGAGCCTGCCATAGAGGCAGGCTAGGGGTTGGGGAGGGAATTGGGGACATTGGTGGTGGGAAATGGGCACTGATGGAGGGATGGGTGCTGGAACACTGTATGGCTGAAATCCAAACATGAACATTCTTGTAATTGTTTATTTCATGGTGGTATAATAAAATATATATTTTTTAAAATGCCATAAGATCAATATCCAAGGCCAGACAAAACATGGATCAGGAGGTCTTGTCAGTGAGTAAAACCTACTTCAATGTGTAGGAGTCAGAGGTTAGGCAATACGGAGAAAGGAACAGTGTACTAATAATTATTGTAAATGATGACTGGCATAGAATTGAGCATTGAAATACCAGCATAGAACTGAGCATTGAAAGTAGGCAAAAGGATATGATAACCTCTAACTGTATGTACTTCAAACCACAGTGTGTAAAAGAAGGAAGAGAGAGAGAGAGAGAGAGAGAGAGAGAGAGAGAGATGAAAATTGCCTGCATAGACGCAGGTTGGGGGAGGGGGAAACCATAGGACATTGGTGGTGGGAAATGGGCACTGGTGGAGGGATGGGTGCTGGAACACTGTATGACCAAAACTCAAATATGAACACTTTTGTAATTGTATATCTCATGGTGGTATACTAAAAAAAAAGAAAGAAAGAAAGAAAAAAAAGGGCACAGACTGGGGAAGGTCCTGATCTCCCCAGAGAACTCTTCCTGCAAGCAAACGGCCAGGTGGGGTTTCCCTATGCCCGCCCCTGCGCCCCAGCACCCAGGTGCCTGTCTGGGAGGATGCGATAAAGTCGGGCGTGCCGGGCACGTTGTTGGCCCTGCGAGAGACTGATGATTTGGGAGAGGAAGGAGGAGCCCAGGCTTGCGTTGCTCCTCCAGACCACCAGACCACTGTGACCCCGGCCCCCGCCTGGGAGTCTCAGGCTGATTAAGTGGGCAGCATGTGCCAGTGAAAAGATGCAGCATCTCTGGCAGGATGAACGGGGCCTCAGGGTCCTCCCGAGGCAATGTGCTTAGCAGTGGAGCAGCCTCTCCTAGGTGAGGGTCCAGAGGACCAGAGAAATTATACGACTTGCCCAAATTTATTTTGTTTTTTTGTTTGTTTGTTTTCATTTTTTGGCTGCAGGGGGCAGGAGAGGACACTCATCATTTTCAGGGCTTACTTTTGGCTCTGTGCTCAGGGATCAGTCCTGGTGGCTTGGGGAACCATGTGGAATAGCAGGGATCAACTTGGGTTAGCCACTTACAAGACAACTACTACCCACTGCACTACCACTCTAGAACCCTTAATCTTATTCATTTATTTTTGGTTTTGGACCACACCCAGTGATGCTTAGGGGGTTACTCCTGACTCTGTGCTCAGAAATTACTACTGGTGGTGCTCAGGAGACCATATGGGATGGTGGGGATCAAATCCATGTAAACCATGTGCAAGCCAAGTGCCCTATCCCTTGCACTATTTGCTTTTAAAAGAGTATGATGGGGGGTTTGGTGATAGCACCAAGAACTGGAGGATATGCCTGGCAGGCACAAGACTCTGGGTTCAATTCCCAGCATGGCTTGGTCCCCAGAGCACCTCCAAATGTGGTCCTAGTGGTCCCCAGCATTGCCGGATCCAAAGCAACACAGCAGCCCCAGGTCTGAGCACTGAGTCATCCTGTCCTGCTCAGCTGGGTGAGGAATCACCAAGCGTAGCTTCCTGAGCACTTTGTGGGAGTATTGTTGCATAAAAAGAAAGTGGCAGGGGTGGGGGTCAAAGAGATGGTAAGGTGGGTGAGGCCCCTGATTTGCACCACAGGATCTCAATAGTAGTGATCCCTAAGCACAGAGCCAGGAGTAAGCCCTGAGCACTGCTGGGCATGGTTAGGAAAGAAGGGGCGGGGAGGGATAGAGAGAGAGGGAGAAAGAAAGAAAAAAGAGAAAGAGAGGGATAGAGAGAGGGAGAGAGAGAAAGAGGGAACAAGAGATAGGGATAGGGAAGAGAGAGGGAGAGAAAAAAGAGAGAGGGATAAAGACAGAGAGAGAGAGAGAATAGAATGGCAGGACAGGAATGCAAGTTGCCTCATAGCCAAGAACCTGTGAACCGCTTCCTGGCTTGTCTCTGCGTCTTGCCCTCATCCCCCTACCAAGACTTCACACATGCCCAGCCAACAGCCCTGGAGAAACCAGCTCCCCAACGGGATTGTGAGGGTCTCTGTGCAGGACCCCTGCACAGCCCTTTTCTCAAGAGACATGACAAGCGGGTAGGGAGAAATGGTCATTTCCTGTAAGCCTTTGACGGGATGAGAAATGGTGCCGGATAAAACCTGCCCTACATCCTACACAACTTGGATGTGAGCCCAGGCGATGGGTGTGCTGGGATTGAGAGGGAGGGAGGGGAAACGAGGGCAGCAGGGAAGTGGGGAGAGAAGTCTCCAAGCACCCAGGACCTGGGGGACCTGTGCCTCAGCACCCCTGAAACAAGGAGCCTGGAGCCCCAACCTCTGCTCTCAGCTCCAGTGGTACAGAGCGGGGTGAGCTCTACCCTCACAGCTTCCTAAAGCCTGAAACAGTGTGTGACGGTCCGTAGAAGCACAACAAACTCGGGTTCGATGAAAAGCTCATAGTAGAGCCCCTCAAAACTGTCATCCTACAGTCTCCCTGGCTACCTCCTCTCTCAGGATCTCTGGCCACTTGCAAAGCCACCAGGGGAGTTGGGAGTTGGTACAGTGGTTGGGTTTGATTTTCAGCACCCTATAGAATAGCTCCAGGGACCTCCACGTGCCCCCCAGGTGGCCTGAACTGCCAGAACTCAAGTCCTGAGTAGAACCGAATCCTTAGGCTGCTGCATTGAACCACCAGCTCAGTAGACCGGGGAATCTCCAATGCCACCCCCACCTTGAGCACTATTTGGGAGCCCCCACTAACAATCTGCACCCAGCAGGGAAGAGAACTTAAAGAGAGTTCGAGTATATGTTTCTAATATAGGAGGTTTAATCGCTGGCATGTCACAGTTCCCCAGTATCACCGGAGTGTACCCCAGCACCAAGCTGAACCTTGTTCCTGAGCCTAACCAGGTGTGGGCTCAAAACAAAACAAAGATTATATAGGGGGCCAGCTAGATAGCGCAGTGGGTAAGGCACTTGTCTTGCATAGAGCCAACTTGAGTTAGATTCCTGGAAGCCCATATGCCACTCCACCCCCACCCCCATCCCCGCTGAGCATTACCAGGAGTGATCCGTGAGCTGATCAGAGACACCTAGATTCTGGATCCACCTAGATTCTGGATCCAATTATCTCCCCCTCTGTCCTCCTTCCCAACCATCTGCTCTCTTTCACTTCCTCCTCTTAAAAAAAAACATAATAATGCATCCATGGAAGAACCACTAACCTGACCTGATGCAGTAACCAACAGCCAATCACACTGTAGTGTGGAAGGTCTGAGCACAGAGTTGAGGGAATGAATCCCTAGTCCATGCATATTTCCTAGGGGCCAATCACTTAGTCACATACATTTGGCGCTCAAAGCAACAGTGTGAGGGGCCGTGGGAGCCACGGGACCCCTCTATGTGCAGGGACCCAAGTCAGGATTTCATCAAAAAACATGCCCAAGTCCAAATCCTGGCTTTCTTTTCTTTTTTTTTCCATGGGGAAGAGATGTTGGGGGCCAAACCTAGCTATTCTCAGGACTATCTCCTGGTTCTATACTCAGGGACGGTACAGGAGATAAGGCCTGGGTTCAATCCCCATTCCTTGAGTGGGAGATTATTTGCAAGGCCTTATCTCTTGTACATCCCCCAGCCCCTAAATCCTAAGTTCTTAATGCTGCGTCTCTCTGGATCGAAACTGCTAGGATGTCATGTCAGGGAGTTTTGGGAGGAGGCACCCAGACCGCTCAAACCTCACTGTGCCTGGGAATCAGGCCTCTGGATGAGCAGGTCTGGGTCCCCCGGACTCTGCATTGTTAAGTGGCGACTAGGGGCATGGGGGAACTGGACACCTTGGGTAGAGAAGTCCCAGGCTCAGTACTAGACTCTGTTTTTCAACGGTGGAGATGCCACATCACCAGCCCAGACCTGAAGGAGCTCCTCTAAGGAGCCTGCAGAAAGGGGTGGGGCTGGAAGTGGGGGGGGCATGGATATGGGAATAGGGGCTATGAGGATATGCCCTGAGATTCCTTCAGCTCCAGCACCTGCTGATATGATTCTTCAAGACCTTCTACGGCTCTTAGGAAACAGATGGGATGTAAGAAGGCAGGAATCTTCCAGTCCACCCACCCAACTCCACCCCTCAGGCCACCAAAAGAATATCAACTAGAAGGCAGCTTCTGTTTAAAAATGATGCTGTGAGCAGGCACTCAGTATTCCAGGGACCACGCTGGATCCAATACATCAAAGGTTGAAGGATCATATAGCCCCATTAGCTGCAAAGTTTAATTTCCCTTCGGGGCTGGTGGTTACAATGAAACTACAGCAGCAATTACAACTTCCCTCCACTGACAACCTGCTCAGATCAATAACGGGCCGCCTGGCTGGGATCAGTCTCATTTGTCAGGAGACGCTGGGCCACCCAAGGCCCATCCCTGCCCTTCCGGGAGGAAACAAGGTGTCTCTTCCCCACTACCCAATCTCTCTGGCTCAGTTGGAGCAGGGAGAGGAGAGTTTATGCCAAGAGAACAAGATGCATCATTCATTTATTTACCAGTTCATTAAGTCAGAGTCCAGTCTATCAGGCCTTGGAGGTCAGCTGAGAAGGAGGAAGATGGGATCCTAGTCTTAGAGGAGGGGACATTATTCATTTTATTTATTTATTTATTTATTTATATTGCTTTTTGGGTCACACCCAGCAATGCTCAGAGGTTACTCCTGGCTCTGCACTCAGGAATCACTCCCAGCAGTACTCGGAGGACTATATGGGATGCTGGGGATCAAATCTGGGTCCACCGTGCAAGGCAAATGCTCTACCTGCTGTACTATATCCTCTGGCCCCAAGTGGAGGGGATGTCAAACAGGTCAACCTGCAAGACCCATACTGTGAGTGGAAGCACCACTTCCATTACAGAATCCGCAATGGTGGTGGAGGTAGGTGCTGGGGCTGGGCAGGAAGGACACCAAGGAGAGAGCCACTAGGTGAAAAGAGAAGGAAGAGAGTCAGAGGCAAAGGCGGAGCAGTCAGGACAGACTCAAGAGCAGATGAGAGAAGGGTGGAGAGAACTTGCTGGAGGCATGGAGCAGGGTCAAAGGTTAGCAGGGATCTCATTCTGGGGTGTTCAGGAAAGATTGTTGTCTTCTCTAAGCTCACACAGAGCATATGGGGCCATCTGAGTTGCCAAACACCCCAGATGAGGGCTTTTTTTTTATTAAACATTTTATTATACCACCGTGAGATATACAATTACAACATTGTTCATGTTTAGAGGTTTCGGTCACATAGTGTTCCAGCACCCCGCCCCACCAGTGCCCATTTCCTACCACCAATGTCCCCAATTTCCTCCCCCTCCCACAGCCTGCCTAAATGGCAGGTTCTTTATCTTGTTTCTCTCTCCCTCTCTCTCTTTTCCTTCTCTTATACATTGTAGGTCGCACTACATACACTTAGAAGCCATCATGTGCATTTTTCTTGGCCTGGATTTAATGCTCAGTTCTAGGTTGGTATTAGCCCTTTCGACATTTATTCACACATGTTTCCTTCTCTGTCTTACCTAACCTCTGACTCCCACACGTTTGCAGATGAGGGCTTTTGGCCCCACCCTGTGCTGGACACTGTCGGGCAGAACTGTAGTCATGCCGTAGTAGGCTGAGGAGAGAGCACAAGAACTCAAGCTCTTGCTTTGCATGCAGCTGAGCCCGGACCTGTCCCTAGCACCGCGTATGGTCCCCTGAGCACTGTTACGGCTCACTCCTGAGCACAGATCCAGGATTTGCCCCAGAGCACTTCCCAGTGTGGCTCCAAAATGAAAAGAAAAAGCTTAAGTCATTAGGTGCTCTGGCCACTGGTGTGCGGTCAGTGATGGAGCTATTCATCTTGTCCGCAGTGTTCAGGTGGGCAAATAGAGACCCAGATAGCCCAGGTGCCTTCAGAGCATGCCCTGAGGTCTTCTGATGCCATAGTCCCTGTGGTGGAAGGTCTCTTCCCCAGAGACAAGCTGGTACATGGGATTTTGGCTCATTGTTTTATTTGGACAAATAAATGTAGAAGCCTGAGGTCAGGGAGCTGCAGGGATGCCTCCAGCCAGCCCTGGGCTGCAAGGCTTGAGTGGGGAGCCGGTAGGAACCAGCCTCTCCTAGCCCCATGCCTGCTCCCATCCCGGTCTAGCCTCACATCTCTAGAGACTCCTCGCCAAGGCAGAATCGTCTCTTTCACAATTTCCCCGAGATTGGAATCAGCTCCCTCCCTCCTCTCTTTCCTCTGTGCCTCCCACATCCATTCAATCTTCCTTTCATTCTTTTTTTTTCCAGACTGTCATTCTTCCCTTGATTTATTAACAAAACCATTATTAAACTCCTGGTCTCAGCTAAGCATTGTGAAAGCGATAAACAGAGACACACACCAAGAGAAAAAATAAGGATTGGGGCAGTGGAGATAAACGGAAGTCCCAGGAGAACACGAAGGGAGAACACGGAGGACACCGGGGAAGGAAGCCAACTTCCAAGTCAAATGAAACTGATGTGTGGCAAACGTTCTTCGTAGGGACCTCATCAATTCACTGTTCTTTCCTGCATTTACATTCTCCACCTCACTGTGCAGTCACGTCCTGAGGATAAGCTATGGGCCTCGGTCTTTCTTGCAGCAGCTATCACTATGTCTTGCGCATGCACACACACACACACACACACACACACACACACACCACGGTGCAAATGTACATGTATACACTTAGGGCTTAACAGCATCTAACTCCCACTTCCACCTGGTACTGGCTGTGTTACCTTGGGCAGGTGACTTCACTTCTCTGAACTTCCTCGTTGTTACCTGGTAAACCAGTGTGAGTATTTCTCCTGGGATTTCTGCCTGATTCATGGGTCCAAGGAAGTAAAGGGCCGGCACAGAGGACCATGTGAACTGGGATAAACACTCACTATCCGGTTGCTTAGCTGCCCCGGCAAATCCATGTCATCCTTTGGAGTTTTGGCTTCCTTACTTGCTGTGCTGTGATACAACATTCTTGGCAGGGCTGGAGGCCAGAAATAAGGGTAAGCTCCAACCTCCTGCAAGGCTCTGGAAGAGGGTGGGAAACAGGGGCCATACCAGGTTGCTCCCTGCTCGGCTGGCCCGACAGAGCCCTGTGTTTGGCGAGATGAATGGATGTAAGAGCCAGGCCAGCAGGGGATTTAGGGGTGTGGGGGAGGACCATGATGAAGGAAAGGATTAGGCCGGGCATGTAGCGTGCTGACAAGCCCAGGAATGGAGCCATTCTCTGGCCGTGAAATATGGCCCCCAGCCAATGTAAATGTCTTGGAAGAATTAATGCACAGAACGTTGATCTGTAGTTCATCTGCCAGGTGGAGGCATGTGTGGGAGAAAGGCTGGGTCTAGGAATGGATTTCCAACACCCTGCCAGTTCCCAGAAAACTGAAAGGATGCCTCCTGCCCTGGGCAGGAGAAACCAAGGCACAAAGACCCTTTCTATTCTCTTCCAGCTTCTTAGGGAGGAACGAAGACATGTCTGATGCTCTGTTAGAGTCTTTCTGGGTCATCTCAAATGATCCCCTGCCCCTGCCTGTCCTGAGTCAGAGGGAGAAAACATGTCCATTGTGCTGATGGAGAGCTAAGGACAGGGAACAACTATAGAAATAACTATTCTATAATAGCGGGACAGAGTTTTACTTGGGCTCTTCTTTCCCCTGAGATACTATTCTAAGGAGGAACTGGACAAGGAAAGGATGTTAGTATTTATGAGACTTGAGCTCTTACTAGGAAATCCTGCAACCAGATACCTTTCTGCAAGTCATTCATACACAGCTGCTGACTCCCTGAAGTGTCAACTCATTTTCACTCTCCCTCACAGCCCTGGGACATTGGAAAATGCACCCTCTCCTATCTGGTGTTCCTACCTATGTATGGATCAAGTCTTTGTTGGAAGAGAAGAACAAGGAGATCAACGCTTTGGAAGCAGTGCGTTATTTTTGGCTTTGCCTTGGCCTGTGCTTGGGGACTTAAACCGGTTCTCAGGGCAAATATAGCGCATGGACCCAGCTCTTGGAGTGCACTTCCCAGCCCCAGAAGTAGCATATCCTCAACCAAGTGAAGACATCTAGCAGAACAAGAGGAAGGGGAAAGGCAAATACTAAACTATCCCCAGAACTGGAGATCAGGTAAGTAACCATCATGCTTTTAGCTAAGTAACATGGGGTTTAGTTTATTTAAACTTCACTTCTCTGATCCTTGGTCAACGTAGACTTGGAGGAGGGATAACGAACCACCTCCAATCACAGTGTGATAGTGGCGGAGGTAGATAAGCTCTGATGTATGCAGGTAGAAAGGAGCTGCTGATAGTAAGATGATGCAGCAAACACACGTGACCCCCATCTTGAATGAAAGAAGCCAAATACGACGCCTACAGGCAAGGTGAGTCATGACGATGTATTCTGGAAAACTCAGAACTACAGGTCAGAAATGGAAAACTCAGAACTCCTGGTCAGAAACTGAATCAATTCTTGCTTGAAGACAATGCTGAGTGTGGGGGAAATAAAAACATGGCGGAGACGATTTGGAGGGTGGGTATAAATGTTCTATATCTTGGGTCAGAGAGATGGTTCTGAGGACTGGAACATGAGCTTTGGGTGTCTAAGTCCCATATTTATTCCCCAGCAGCACCAACGAAGCTCTGGCACCCAACCTCCATACCGGAAGGAGCTCCCATGGATGTCCAGTGTATCCTCAGAACTAGTCAAACAAAGAAACAAAAGAGAAACGGTGATATTGGTAGTTACTCTACTGCATATATTTGTCAAATCTTACCAGATCACACACCTATCAAAAGTGTTCATTTTACTACAGGAAACCCATACCTAAATAAACCTCAGTTTTAAAAATGATTTTCAGGGGGCTGAAAAAATAGTACATGAACTTAAGAAGGTATTTGCCTGACCGTGGCCAACCCCACTTCAATCCCTGCTATTGAGTAATCCCTGAGCAGAGAGTCATGACTAATCCCTGAGTAGCATAGGGTGTTGCCCCAAACCCCAAAATACATAAAATAACTGTGAGGTTTTGGTCAATAGCCAATGTTCTTGAACATTCTATGAACTATTGCGTTTTTTTGTTCTGCCCCACATAGGTAAAGTTGAGTTGCCATACCCCACTAGACCAATAGGGGTCACTACAGACTTCTTTCATTTTGCAGTTTGACAAGCCTATGCATTTACAAGCTCAGTCATGGATAAAATAAATCTGCATTCTTATAGTACATCTTTAAAGCTCAGTTGAGAGAAAGGACTAACTATAGGTGATAGGCTTGGTCCTCTCCCGATTCAGTTAAGTGAATATTGCAATGGTCTTCATCCCATTCCCTATGCCAAGCTGTATGAGGGGGTGAGACCCAAAACAGCACTGAGCCACAATATAATATCTGAAGTCCTTTTGTAGTTATCCTACTGGAAAATGACTAAAACGTATCTTTAAATCTTTCAGTCCGCACTTGAACCCAGATCCTTGGGATACTGAGGAGTTCCACCATTGGCCAGGGCTGTGGATAGTTGCAGACATGGAGGTTAGGTGGACCTGATTGTCTCCAGACCTCGTGATGGTGCCTCTTCCGATAACAATATTTCCTCTGCTCCCTCTGAAGAGAAAGTCATGTGTTAAATGGAAGATTTGCTTGACTGAGTCACTGGGAACCTCAGTGAAATCATATTAAGGAAGTAATATTTATTATATCCATAAAGCAACCCGCACAGGCTGTGTGTAGGGGCCAGATGGGAGGCCCAGATGTGCAGGGGAGCCCAATCAAGCCTGTCAGAAGGTGGGGGCTCGGGCCTGTGAGTTAAAGCCTTTCAGCCATGGTGGAATTGGAGGTGGATTAGGTCAGTGAGGGGCCTCTCTAGCCTCTTCAGAGGTGGGGGCCTCGGGGGAAGGGAAAGGAAGTCAGTGGGTCTGTGCAATGGCAGTGATTGCTCAGATGGTCTGGAATAATCGTGCAGGGGAGAGAGGGCTGGATGGCCAGAGATGACAGGGCCTACTTCACATGAATGCAGAAGAGGTGCTTGGGAAGGTGGAGAAGAGAGGAGGAAATCAAGGGAAGGAGAGAGAGAAGGAAGACAAGGCGCGGGTATGCATCCTTGTCTCTGTTTGTCGAAGCCCCTCAGTCCAGATGAGGCTGAAATCCTATGTGTGCTGTGTTCTGGTCCTCTACGTCCCATGCAAGGGCAGATTCTGCCCAGAATCTGATGTGGACTTATAGAGAGGAGCCCCCAAAGGATTGACTGACCAGTTGTAGATGGAAGGATGAGAGGAAGTAGAGGAGGGGGGGTGATTTTTTTGCTGTTGCCTCCCTAGTTTGCCAGCTTCCTCTCACATGACTATCCCCACTCACGCTCCCCAGTCGCCTGCTCCTTTGATTTGTGCCAGTTGCACCCACGCTTAAATATTCAGGTCAGTCTTCACCAATTCTCAAGAGCTTTCTGGGATACCCACATCTTCCAAAAGGGGCTTCTGATTCCCACAGAGTCACCTGATGAGAACCTACAGCTTCTACAAGTCAAAAAAAGTTGCCCTTGGAAGCAGCTGAGATACGTTCATTTCTATCAGCGTCGGTCATTTTTTCAAAAGAGTCTCCTCTCCCCACCCACAGACGTCTGGGATCAGAACTGTCTGGCCGCCTTAGATTCTTAGGACAGTCTTAGACACGAGGAACTGTACATTTTCCTTTTATTCCTCAACTAATTCTTATTGTTGATGCTCATGACGACATAGTTTAGATATTGTCAGGCAAGTGGGTACAAGGATTTGTAATCAAGGACCTGGATAACGAGCAATCAGCATTTGTTGCTCCTGTCCATTAAACACCCATTTCTCTGTCTTCTTGTTGTTTGTATTCCTTCCAACATTCCAACATTCTTAGCCCATGAGACTAGCTACATGAATACCTCTCCTGACTCCAGGGGTGAATCTTTCTCTCCAAGTCACACTGATTGGTTTAGCACCCATAGCAGAACTCAGTTTTTCCAGTGAAAGCCAGTCCTATGATTTTGTTTGCAAATCCCAGGAAAAAGACACCCTGTAAGTGGACTCAGATCATTCCAATGGAATCACAGCTGCCGGCAGGTTTGGGGGCATGAGAGGTCCAGGGGTGTACTATAGCCCAGAGAGAAATCTCAGCCCTGTATTTGGTGTCAAGTCAAAACAAATAGGATTAAGATATGAAAATAAACATTCTAGCATCATTTGAGCATCCGGAGTTGGCAATAATAGAGCCGGAGCTTTCTCCATTCTCCACCCCCGCCCCTAGAAACCTGTGTTCTCTTTCTCACTGATGACACTGATGAGGAATCACTTGGATTCCTCATGTTTGTCACTCAAAGGATCCTGAACAATTCAGAAAATTTCCCTAACCCAGTGCTTTGGTAACCATTGCCAATGTGCAGGGAAAACTAGGCTTGAAAGAGAGTTAATGCATCGGATGTTTGTCTAACTCTTCGATTCAGCAGAGGTAACCCTAGGACACTCATTTTTCCCTTCACCTGACCTAGTTTTCTAGTTACGTAAAATTTTTCAAACAACTCCTGTTTGATTACACTTTTCTCTCCCTTTAAAAAAATATTTCATTTAAATATTTTGCGGTCCAGTGACTTCTGGGTGTAGTTATGAGGGTCACGTTGCCATGGACACATTCTCCTCCCTTCAGATGCTCCTGCCGTGTCTGGACTAGCGCCAATTGGAAGTACTGCAAGCAAAGCAACCCCCCCTTGCATAAATAAGGCAAGGCTCCCAGGGGATGGATGCCCACCATAACAGAAAGTGCCCACACTTTGGCACGAGGCAGATGCTGGCTTCAATTCTAAGGTCACTGGCCTGAGAATCTGGACAAGTCTGATCACTTTCCTGAGTGGCAGCGTCTTGGTACAGGACAAGCTTTCATTGTCATAGCCAGAGACGCACTGTGTGATTTCCGTATATCCCCACCTCCAATCTGAGGCTTAATTCCTATTATTATTTCCATGTTAATTCGCTTTCTGTTCCTCATGTTATTGAGAACTGATTTACAACACTTTTACCTGATAGCTGCAGGTGACATTGTTCCGCACCACTGCCTCCCACCAGAGTGCCATCTTCCCTCCACCAAAGCCCTAAAGTTCTCTCCCTGCTCCTCCCTCCTCTCTGTATACTCAATTATTGGAATGGATTCTCCAGCTCTCTTATCTTTGGATGATAAGAGATATCATCTTTGGATGATAAGAGAGATGTGGCTCCCTTTCTGTGTATCCTCAAATCCCACCAATGAGAGAGATCATTCTAAATCTGTCTCTTTCCTCCTGACTGACTCCACCCAGCACACTACCCCTCTAGCTACACTTATATAGCAGCAAGTTGCATGGTTTCATGCTTTCTTATAGTTGCATAGTATTCCACTGTGTGTACACCACAACTTCTTGATCACTGCTCTGTAGTTGAACACTTGTGTTGCTTTAATATCCTGCCAATTATACTAAGTGCTACAATGAACACAGGTGTGCATATATGCTTTCAAACAAATAGTGTTTGTGTTTTGGGTTGGGGGAGCAGTATCTGTAAGAAGGGGTATTACTGAGTCATATGGGAGTTCTATTCTATCTTTTTCTAGAAATCACCATATTGCTTTCCATAGTGGTTGAACCAACCGACATACCCACCAAGTGAATGACAGTTCCCTTCTCACCACATCCCCACTGACATTGGTTGTTTCCAGACTGTAGTGGTGTGAGATGACATCTCATTGTTTTGATTTGCCTCTTCCTAATTATAAATGACCAATAATTATTTCATTTTTTGAGGAAAGAAAATGCCCAGGCTAGGAGATGTTGAGTCTTAGACCTAAAATCAAGTTGTGAATGAGCATTTGATACTGGCTCTGTATGAGCTGGAGCTTAAATGCTAGTACCTACTAGTAATATGCACACAACTATCTCAGACGCAGCCCACTACAGTCAGCACTTGGAAAATAGATACAAACATGCTACCCTCCAAACGAATACTGTGCAATGATGAGAGTGTCTTAGGGACACCCCCACCCAATACAGCGCCTGCATATGGTTCTCAAGACGGAAGTACTGAGTTTCAAATTGTATTTCATTTTAATTAATTTAAATTTAAAGAGCCACATATGGCTGGGTGGCTAGCATATTGGACAGCGTGAGACTAGACACTCTTCTTCCTTAAAGGAAAGGAGGAATATGTTTGCAAAATAAATATATATGGAGCCAGGCCAACCTGTGCTTCCACCCCAGTTGGCCATTTTGCCCTTGGATACACAATTTCAATCTAGAGCGATAAAATCCCCTCGTATCATAAGCTAGTCGTGACAGTCCCTTGCAAATTATTCCAACAAAATAGAACCCCTCCCTGCGTCCAGTGCCCTGATGCTAGAGATACTGACTGGGAGACACAGATGAGCAGGAGAGAGAAAAGAACCCACCCTCCAGGGATGTCTGATCTCAGGACATCTCTGCGTGTAAAATTCTGTACCAGAAACAAGGGTCTCAGCGCCCGCCGGCACACAATGCCTGCTTGTGAACAGGAAACTTATTTCCACAAGCAGATATCTTAAGCTTATACAATATATCCATTTCATCCCAATAAAGCTGGGAGAACCTAAAAAAAAAGGAAGGAAGGAGCCATTTTGCTAGAAGAGTCTTGGCAAAGTCTCTGGAGCATTTTGTGTTAACGGAAGAAAGTTGGGAGGCTTATGCAAATGGGCCTGTTGAATAAAGAATATTCCAAGGTAAAATCATTATGCAGAACAGTTTCCCCTCTGCATAAGGTGGCAAAAATTATCTCCCCAGTGCCAATTATGTGCTTGTTAGTACTGACATTCTCAGAGTCATTACACAGAATGGGTGCCGTTTATATAAGATCTACACTGGGTTCTATTGTAATTTTTTTCTCTGTTTACAACTTGGTATAATAAATGTCATTTTTTTTCAAATGTTAAGGTATTTGGTATTTAATCTAACATTAAATGGCTGGGAATATGTTTGCCCCCATGAGGCACTCACATCCAAACACCCTAAGGTGTCACTACACGGAACAGAGATTTAGGGGCACTTGATGAGCGTCTGGGTCAGGAAACACGACTTCTGTTTTCTGACTGTGTCCTTGAATGGCGAGTCTCTATCCTCGGAACCTAATTGCCTCGTGTATTATCTAACGTGATCGGACAAAGTAATTGTCAAAGTCCTTTTGCAGGTTTAAATCCCTATAACCCTGTTGTCATAGGGATTTTGTTATTGTGAAATAAAGTCATATTAAAAGTACAATTTTAGAAAAGACAAAGAGCAAAACGGAAAGCACGGAGGCAAATTAGATAGAAAGATAAATAACATGATATGCAGTATGGGGAAAGATTGCATTATTTAACATATTGACATTGGGAAAAAAATCTAATGGACAGGCTGGAGACAAATCCATTGGATGCTTACTTCAAGCCATATATGAAAATAAAGTTCAGATATAGTAACTACTTGAACATGAAAAAACAAGATCTACATGGGAAAGAGAAAAAACATGTATATAAGAAAATATTTTTGTGACCTTCAACAGAAGGGAAGTGGGCTTAGTTGATTATTTGTTTATAATCTCTGAATATCAGAGGCTGGAGAGATAGTACAGTGAATAGGGGCATGCTTTGCACAAAGCCAACTTAGGTTCAATCCCTGGTACCACATATGTCACTTGAGCCAGCCAGGCGTGAACCCTGAGTGCAGAGCCAGGAGTATGCCCCCAAGTACTGGCAGCATGCCCCAAAGCAAAACAAAACAAAAAAATAGAATAACAAAAAGATATTGATGAATATCAGACAGTATCACATTGATACAGAATGGAATAAAATTAAAGTTATCTGTCCCACGTACACCATAGACAAACTTAGCAGGTGGCTAATGGAGGAAACAAGCTATTTGCCAAGAATAACCATCTAGAAAATACAACTTAGAGATCTATCTAGGTGGATATAAAAATAGGCAGAGTTCTATCAAGAGATCAACATATTTTTTTTAAAAAGGCTAGAAAATCCAATAGTGAAATGGATAATAATGTAATAATAAATAATTCAAAGGAAGTGACTAATCAGTATGTAAAGATGTGTTCAAAATTACCAGCAATGAGTGACACATAAATTAAAACAACCTTGAGCTAGTACATGATTCCGTTACAATGGCAAAAGTCTAAGAGAAAGATAGTACTGTGTGTCAGCCAAAAACGTGGTGCAAGAGGGATTGTCAGCACAGTGCAGTGTCACTAAGCTCAGCGGGATGACGTGTACAGACACACCCAAGAGCTCGGCAAACCTGTCCTTGACAACAGAAGCCTTCGTAAGGGACCCAGACATCAGGGGTTCGCCACATTCTCGTCCTGGCACAAAGCACCAGCTTTTCTTCCTGCCAGAAGCAGGTGAACCATATGGGGTGGGAGATCAACGAGAAAATAGTCTGCAACAGTCAGAAGAAACCAGCCGGCTCACTCTGCGGCAGGAAAGGCAGCTCTGCCCCCACTGTGCTCAGCAAGAGGAAGATGAGCCAGAATAGAAACCGGAAATGCATTCTGAAACGTATAAAGGCTAGGCTCTAAACACTGGCTTTTCAGAAATGCTAATGGGTACACTTGGTCATCTGTGGTTCAGAGGGCGGACATACCTGGATGGGTGCCAGTGAGGGCAGAGAGGCAAGAAATTCATTTAAAAGAGTCAACTCCTGAGCTCCACTTCCTGAAAAAAAATCATTGTGTTCATTCCTGACATTCCCAAGAGTCACTGAAGCTAAGAGAGAGGAGACAGGGTCCAGCTTCTTAAACCCTAGAATAGGTAGCGAGCTGCATTGTTTTAAAATAAATCTACTGGGGACAGAGAGATAGGACAAGGGATGGGTCTCTTGCCATGCATGGGTCCCATCCTGATTTAATCTTCTGCACTTCATATGGTCCTGAGCCCGCCAGGAGTGATCCCTAAACACAGAGCCAGAAGTAAGCCCTGAACACTATTAGAGGTGACTCAAGAAGCAGAAATCTGCAAAAATTGTAATTTATTATCAGTAAATGTTTCATTATTTTATATATAATTTCATGTACCTGCACGGCAGAGCTTGGCAAGCTACCCGTGTTGTATTTGATATGCCAAATACCAGTAACAATTATAGACCTCATTCTGGAATGAATTGAGGCTCTTTATGTTCCTGGAGCAAGCAAATGCCCTTGGGCTCTACTAGCATGAGACAGGACATATGGAGATGTTACTGGGGCCCGCTCGAGCAAATCGATGATGAACGGGAAGACAGTGATACAGTGACAGTGATAATTTCATGTGAAACTTTCTTGAGTTGCAAAGGACTCACAAGTAGAAGAGGTTGAAGAAGTCTGGATACAGAGATTCTGTATAGATTACGTTTCTCAGCTTGGGAACCATGTGGTCCTCTGTGGGGTCCCAGCATGTCCTAAGGGAGCCACAGATGACAAAACACATCCATGGAGGGGCCACGGCATGGGATTAGGGGAAAAAGGGAGCCACGGAAAACAAACAAGGTCAGAAGGGGTTCAAAGTTGAAAAAATGTTTGGAAACACTGAGATTTCCTATGACTGTGTCTTTGAACAATTTTTTTTTGCTTCTTGGGCCCACCCAGAGATGCTCTGCACTCAGGAATTACTCCTGGTGGTACTCAGGGATCATATGAGAAGCCAGGGATTGAACCCGGTCATCTGCATGCGAGGAAAATGCACTACCTACTGGACTATCACTCTGACCCCTGAACAGAGATTATTGAACCTGCCTTCTTGGTGCCATTTGAAACTGAGCAGGTTCTTGTATGTCAGGTCAGACCTAGATCTCTGTCTTGGTGGACGTCTGATGCAGGACTGGACACTAGCTCCTCACAGACACCACCACAGCTGTGGGTTCCCAGTCTCTCAGAAGCACAGAGCACACTGTGGCCCTATCTGCAGGTCAAAGGGAGGCAACTGACCTGAGTTCTGACCTCAGTATGCTGAGCCTCCTCCTTCCGACTCCTCTGACCCCAACACCAGCCATCTCCCAACTAAGATCCCCAATATAAAGAACCTTCGGGACAGAACTAGCCAGGTAAGTATCTATGTACTCAAGAGAAAACCTTTGCCTTGAAGTTGAGTCAGGCCTTCATGCTTCAAGTGGCGTTAAGCTCAATGAGATGTGTCGCTCCACACCCATGCCCATAAGCTGTGAGCTCAGTCAGTGCTGGAAACTGTTAAATTTAGGCAAACATTAGCCCAAGATTTCATGAGTCAAATGCATTGATCTAAGGGCTTGAACCCAGTCCAGGGCATCATGTCAAAGCCCATGATCTCAGTCTCAGCAGGTAGCATGGTTCAAGACTTGGCACTGCCCCACATCTCCCAATGTCCACCTCTTCCCTGGACCTCAAGGCCCTCAGATCGCCACAACCTCACTTGCTGCCAAGGTTGTTTTGCCAATCTTTCTCTTGTCTGACAGTATATCACAACAAACCCATGGGATCTACATCTGTTAAGTGGCCATCTGTTCCCTCCCTGGATCGCTACGAGAGTCCACAGGTCAAAGTGCCCCCCCAACAACTGGGTTATTAATCTTGAATCGCTCTTCTCCAAGCCTCTCCCATGAGCCTAATCCCTGGAAAAACCGCTTGATTTCCCCCCACCCCACCCCCAGTCCTGCTGCAATCCTGGCAGATCCCCCAGCTTTAGAAGAGTCACAAAGTCTGCAATATTTGCATTCTAAGGGGATTCCAAAAAAAGTCACCTGACATTTGGAAGTAGATGTCTGATACTTCTACCAAAAGAACTGAGGTCCAGGTAGAGAAATGGTGGGCTAAGGTACTGGGTATGAGCTCTCTGGAGCTTCCTGGAAAGGACAAGAATAATGTCCAGGTTTCTGATAATGCCCAGGTTTCTGACGGTACTATGCCATGCTTCCCTCTTGCCATTGCCAGGGGCTCAGAGACACAGGTTAGGACAGCAGCCCCAGCACTATGTGGTCCTTTGAGCCTCCGGTCCCATGTAGAAAATAGATACAAAATCAGTACAAGTGGATAGCAGGTTTTGGCCTCCTGACGCCAGCTGAACTGCATTAGGGAACAGAGACCTTTCCACAGGAGACGGATGCGCACACAGCATGGCCTCCTGCTACCGTGGCCAAGGGCTACAGAGATGCGAGGGAGGAACCCACTGCCTCAGTCTGCTGAAGAGCTGCAACACCTTCCTTCAAGGAGCCACTCGCGACTCTCAGACATGTAGACAGTGCTGTGGAGTCTCGCCTCCGAGGGCCAGCGAGAGTACAGGGGGAGGGCTCTTAGTTTGCATGCTGTTGACCCTGATTTGCTCCCCAGGCTTACACATGATCCCCCAGAGCATCGTCAGAGGCCAGCCTGAGCACAGAGTCAGGAACATCCCCTGAGCACTGCCAGAGGGTGTCTGAACACCAAAACAGTGAAAAAAGAAAAATATTTATTCTTAAGAACTCCTGAATCTAATTTCTTCGCCCCATTCCAGGGCCATACAACCCACTCCCCACTCAGAACATTCTCACCCTCACCTGGGGTGACTGTTCACATACACTCGCACCACCCCCCACCCCAACTTCCACACCTTTGCCCCATTTTCAGTCTGCGCCTGACTCTCCCTCCCCTGTTGCTCCTCCCCTTCCCACCACCCTCAGATCAAGCACCACTTCCGGTCAGCCCCAGCATTGAACAATCGTGGTTGTGCTGCTGGATTGAAGATCATGAGAAGTAACAAGACCCCCATGACCCCCGCATTGCTAGAGGTGGCTCCAAAACAAGACCCCCACTTTACTGTGACCTGCAGGTTCTAATCTGATCTGGTTCCTACTACATAAGCAGAGTGTGGTGGGAGATAGCATGTATAGGCACTCAGCGGGTTCCTTGGGGTTCCCTGCATACACAATGCTGTGTGACAGACCCATCAGCCCTGCCTGAAGTGTCCCCCCACCACCATGGATGCTGAAGTCATGGAGGGTCCCCGCCTAAGTAGACCAGATATAGGATCAGAGTGTGAGGACCAGGCATAAGAGTCATTGAAGCAAGACAAGGACCCTCCCCTTTGTCCTAACTCCATGCTTTGCTTTTTCTCTTAAAAGGGAGAGACCCAAAGAATAGAGGAAAGGCTCTAGGTGGGAGAAAATGCCAAAATACAGCAGAGAAAATGGGTCAGGCATGGAAAAGGGACTGGCCCCTGGTCCAGTGGTTGCATTTCTTAGGTCTGACTCAGTCATCTATTAGCTGCTGGAACTTGGCTGGAACAGGACAGTTGCTCTGGGCTTCCAGTGACGGCAGGAGCTGGTGCTCTATCTCTCCATTCAGCATACCCTGTTTTAGTGCTCTGCGAGGTCCTATAGATCAAATGATGACCAAGACAGTTTCTCAGGGAGTGAAGTAGGGATAGGACAGAGCTGAAACTGGAGGGCAACGCAGAGCCAGAACCCAGAGGGTTTCATCAAGTCTGTGAAGCCCCGTCACCTGTCACTTCTGTATTTCTTTTGTCCAAGAAAGCACATGTGATGGCAGCACCCCTGCTCTCCAGAGCCGACGCTACCCCTCTCCCAGACTCTATTCAAAAGTGGCACCTCCCATTCCATTGAGCTTCCCAATGCCAACAGCCCCTGCCTCCCACCCCCACCCCTGCTTCCCTCCCACTACACACCACCCCTAGCACCCTGGATCCCAAGCCTGGCAACTCGCACTCTCGCCCATTTTTCTCCCTGCACTTCTCGCCTTTCATCTCTGACCAAACTTCAGATGACGGAACACTGATAAATTAATGATCGCAATTAATAAAAATTGACTCTATGCTAATAAATTATTATGAAATGGCCTGTCAGGTTTTTTAATGAAATGCAAAAAGCTGCAGTAATGAGATGAGTATGTGCACTTTTTCAGCCAAGACATGAGGGAATACATCCATGGGGTACGCAAGGTTCAACGAGGGGAGAAGTGGGAGAAGGGAGACGAGGGCGGGAGCAATCTTGGAAGCTTCCGAGAAAGCGTGGCTGTCCGAGGACCTAAGGTGTCTGGCGTTTTTGCCTCTATTTTTACATTATCTTCTGAGTCCCATAAAATTGATACACACACACACTTTGGAGGTATACTGGATTCTGTTCTAGACTATCACAATGTTGTAATTAGGTGGATCACAATGTTATAATATCACTGTCACTGTCTTCCTGTTCATCATCGATTTGATCAAGCGGGCACCAGTAACATCTCCATATGTCCTGTCTCATGCTAGTAGAGCCCAAAGGCACCTGCTTGCTCCAGGAACACAAAGAGCATAAATTTTATTTAGGTCCCAGTGTATAAAAAAGAAGTGCTTATCCTCCACTGTATACTGTAGTTGTGCCATTGTGTTATGTCTAAAAAAGAACTACACAATGGGGCCAGAGAGATAGTACAGGGGGTGACATCACTTCTTGGCATGCATATGACCCAGTTCAGTCCCTGGCACCACAATTGGTCCCCCTGAGCGCCACCATAAGTAATCTCTGAGCACAGATTCAGAACAAAGCCCTGGGCAACGCTGGAGGTGGCTCTAAAGCAGAAAGAAAAGGAATGTTAACCTTAATGACAATGTGATGCAGGGATTCGTGCTATTGGGAATAGAGTTAACAGGTTCACTTAAAGCAAACTAGTCATAGGACTCTTCCCAAAAGGCCAATATCTGCAATGAAGCAAGACTTGTGTATCTTTGTTTGTTTTAATGCCACATCAAGAGATGTCTAGGGCTCACACCTGTAGTGTTCAGGAGACCACACAGTCCTAGGCATAGAACCAGGACTCCTGCATGCAAAGTTCTGGTTCATGCTCCAGCCCTTTCAGCTATCTCCCCACCCCCTATCTCTGCAAGTCTCTGCTACTTCCAGTGAAGAAATGAGACCCAAAGAAGGGAAATAATTAGTCTGGGTCACCTAGTCATTATGATCTACAGCCTGGATCACGCCCATACAGCTGTTGGGTTCCAGACTCACCCTTAAGTTCCTAGCCATTCAATGAACAATGACAACACTACCTTTCAAAGTGAAGAATTTACTCTCTCTCACTTTCTCCTTTTGTTTGTCATATAGATTCTGCGAGGTGGTCATGTTTGTTCCTTTACCCATTTTCAGCACACAGTTCTTATCCAGATCGAGCATTTCCAACTGTCTCTATCATAGGGGTTCCTTCTCTATCCCAACTGCCTCTCCCCCCAGCACCTGAGGCAGGCTTCCAACCATGGGCCAGTCCTCCTGGCCCTTGTGAAGAAATGGGTATTGGAACATTGTATGACTGAAACATGACCATGAATGGCTTTGCAACTATATATCTCACCGTGATTCAGTGTTTCTCAAGTGCAGAATTTAAAAGCCATGGGCTTAAAGCCAAAGTCTGATTCAGTCATGTGCCCTGTAACCCAGGGGTAGGCTGCCTCACCCTAGGGGTAGTTTGCTTTATCCCCTGGAACCTCACTTTATCCCTCTGTAGAAGGGAAGTGATGGGCCGGAGCGATAGCCCAGCGGGTAGGGTGTTTGCCTTGCACATGGCCGGCATATGCCGGCCCGGGCTCAATCCCTGGCATCCCATATGGTCCCCCGAGCACTGCCAGGAGTGATTCCTGAGTGCAGAGCCAGGAGTAACCCCTGAGCGTCGCCGGTGTGACCCAAAAAAGCAAAAAAAAAAAGAATTCTGGATTTTGAGATGACTACAAGAGTATGCTACCCACACGGCAGAGCCTGGCAAGCTACCTGTGTCGTATTTGATATGCCAGATACCAGTAACAATTACAGACCTCATTCCCATGACCTGATGGAATGGTCTGAGGCTCTTTATGTTCCTGGAGCAAGCAGATGCCCTTGGGCTCTACTTGCATGAGACAGGTCATATGGAGATGTTACTGGTGCCCGCTCGAGCAAATCGACGATGAACGGGAAGACAGTGACAGTGACAGAAGGGAAGTAGCAACATGCACGGACACGCAGGAGCAAACCTAGATGGTGCTGTTGAACACATCAGCTGAAGTAACCTTCTTCTCCTCTAAGACTGTCCCAAGAAGCTTTGTCCGTGAGCGAAGGAAGCCTGGCCAGGAAAGGGGTCCATGCAGTGGAGAGGCGGCCGGGGAGGCACCTCTCCTCCAACTCCCTTCCCCGCTCTGTGAAGTGTTTAATATTACAAGGTTGTCCCAGTTCTCTGTAAACTATAGCCATGAATGTAAAACAACTGATTTTTACAACAGAATTGTTTAACCCTGCACCAATTAAAAGTACCTGTTATTAAAAAAGGTAATTATGCTGTAATTAGTTTGACACAAGACATTAAGCAGATTATTATCAAAGCCGGAGAAATAGTAACTTCAAAGCAATTTCCCCTCTTGAAAGAGGCATTTACATGCCGCCATTGGAACAGGATCCTCACTCGAGGCACTTTTCTAATGGAGGAAAATGTGTTCCTAACTCTTTGGAGCAGCTTGGCGCTTTATGGCAGAGAAAGCCCACATGACAAATGAACATAGTGGCTGCCCAAGTTTTTCCCTGCAAACCAATATTCTGAGACAGGCGCTGACAGGCTGGGATTCAGCCTGAACCCCATCAAACCTGAACAGAGGGTACTGAGAACAACAGAGCAAAGAATCTAAGGAAATATCTTAGCACCTAAAGTGCCAAGAACCATACTTGAGTTTTTCCACTATTCTCTTCTTGACAGCCCAAAGCAAACCTGAAAGATAAGGGTAACAAGAGCCAGTCCGGTTAAGAGAGGCTGCTGACCACTAGCATGGCAAAGAGGAAAGAGACCAAACGCTATCGAAAGCACTTTCCCTAGCAATGTTGTTATCCAACACAACTCGTTAGTATTTCTCCTTAGTGCCTTTCTGGAGTCTTTCCAGGAATCTCTGATCCTCTTACCACTGAGTCTTCCTTCCATGCCTTTTCTCTCATTACGTCTACGATCACCTGTTGGGTTCCTGGGTGGAGGGCGGAGGCGGGAGGTCAGGCAGTGTGGATGAATGAATAAGCTTTCTCAGACTGCAAAGCACTGCTGTTTCAGAGCCAAGGTCAGAGGTACTGTATTCTTCCTCTCCCTCCCCTCCCCGACAATAAACCCACCTTGACTACAGTCTCATTGCTCCCATTTACCAGCTGTGTGATCTCGGGGTGATGGATGTAACATTGTGGCACCTCAGATTCCCTTATTATAAAATAGGATAATGCAAGTAGTTAACTTAAAGAGCTCTTTGGGAAGAATTCCTGCCAAATGCTCAGCAGGGGACATAGGACATTTAAGTTCCCAATAAATGAGAGCGCTTACTATTATTATTAACCTGTGTCTTTTGACTATTGACCTATGTACTCCCATTAGCCTGCTAAGCTCTGCTTTCTACAAGACACACAAATATAGACAGAAATATATCTAAGCTAGGCACAGAGATAAAACCCGATGGTTTCAGAAGCAGCTACATTCTGCCCTTACTGCAGCTCGGGGTTGAGGTTGTGGTCTCTGTGTCCTCAGCCGGCATGATGTGAATTTTCTTCTCTCTGCAATGGCTCTGCAATGTGATTATTAGGTGACATTTATTGAGAATTTATGCTTTCCCAAGCACTACACAAACATTTCTGTACCAGCCGTATCATTCCAAAAGCCACCTGTGCAGAAGGCAGAAGAAGAGCACAGGGCAGAAGCTTTCATCATCTTGCAGATAAGGAAGCTGAGGCTTAGAAGGAAGTGAGATGATGGGATGAGCCTCCCGCCTCTCGCTGACACCTCACCCTTACCCACAATGCCCCACCAACCTCCCAGCTCACATGATCTGCTAGAACAGTGAGACCCATAATTACAGACTAGCTGTAAGAGGAGGTTACCTAGTAGGTCCATACCATCTCAACCTGAGGGATTCAGCTTCCCCATCTTTCAGTTGAGGCCCTGGGCAAGATCTCTTCTAAATACTCACAGGTCCACAGAAGCTTTGAAAGAGCACCCAAGGGTGCAGAGGCAACTCCCTCTCATGGACTGTGACCGTGACTGCCACCTCCCCCAAACTGCCTCATGTATTCTCAGGGTCGCTACCTGAGTAGCTCATCTGCCCTCAAAGATCCTGGAATCTGGGAAGGGCTATAGGAGCGGCTCCTGGCAGCGGGCCTGGAGCCCATCCTCAGTCGTTGCCATGACGACCATGCCAGCATCAATCTTCTCGCTCCCCTTTCCAGTCCTGCCTCCCTCCCTCTCCTGTCATGTGGCTGTCTGCTGGGCGTCCCTGCAGTAGGATTCAGGGCTAGGGGCTGGGGCCGGGCGTGTGTCAAGCAATGAGCAGGAGAAAAAAATAACTGGAAGAGGAGAAGGTTCAGGATGGAACCTGCTGGACATTAGAGATTTGAGGGGCTCCTGGGTCCCCCCACCCACCTCATTTATTCCTCTCTTCCCTTTTCTTTCTGAGATTACTGCCCAAATTAGGTATTGAGATGATAGATTTTGTATATGCATTTCCCCCCCCCATTCAAGTTCAGTTTAGGACCAATTTCCTACAGAATGTTTTTATCTGTCGATCACCCCCTGCTGACAGAGTTAATACCAGTCACACACAGAAACACACACACACACAGGCACATACATATACACAGGCACACACACACACACATGCACCTGCCTGCTGCAAATTACTGAAATCATCACACTGGTTTTACTTGTGTTATTGATCCCTATAATGGCCTTATGAGTTTGGCTCCATTGTGATCTAATGTTGTCCATACAACAATATAATCCCCCTTTGTCAAGTGGGGAAAGAAGTTAAGCCATAGTTAAACTCGTGGCTGTTTGACTGCAAAACCCATCTTTCCGCTGCTTCTTAAAGCCTCAGGAACTGTCTGGGCTGAGAGAATCCAGACAAGAGATATTTGCATGTTTAGCAGTTGATTTCTTGTGCATACAGAGATGAGCTAATGTAACCGAGGATGTCGACCTGACATTGGCAGAAACCAGTGTATTTGGCCTCTGGCCGGCTGTGGGTTCCCCTTGATCCTTGCTGACTGTTCAGGAATGCAGACCTCAGAGAAAAGCCTGCACAGTGGGGTGACCAGCTCTGGGCCTGAGATATCTTCTTCCCAGAGAAATGACACAAGATCCCATATTTACAGAAAACCACTCCAAGGGTCTTGGGTAATTCAAAGACACTCCCTACACACACACACACACACACACACATACAAACAAACACACACATACATACTGTGTACTTAAATACACAGTCATACACACATGTATACATACCTATGTAGCAGACTTACACATATGGGCAAGCAGCTTCATACACAGATACACTCACACACATATATATGCACACATAG
The DNA here is from genome assembly GCA_021461705.1 of Cryptotis parvus. Taxonomy (NCBI): domain Eukaryota; kingdom Metazoa; phylum Chordata; class Mammalia; order Eulipotyphla; family Soricidae; genus Cryptotis; species Cryptotis parvus. Next base: position 105,593 of record JAJIBD010030486.1, on the reverse strand, counting down.
ACACACATACATCCATATATGCCCACCTATACATGTATATACACACAGGCTATACACTCAGACACACATGTACATTTTTGCACATATATACAACATGTATGCTCATGTGTATATACATACGAACTCACACTTGTATACACATTCAGACACAGGCACACATGCAATGTGTGTATACGCATACACACATGCACAAATACACTCTCATATACATACACGCTCTAAGCCTCGCAGGAGGCTCCAGATGCTGAGCTGCTGGTGACTTCTCCCACACACCCATCACATAGACTGGAAAACTGAGGCCCATGTCAGAGTCAGGACAAACCTAGAATTATGGGGCTTTTTCTTAGTAAGTTAGCCAGAACCCAAGTCCAGTCCACCTACTCCTGGCTAGGGTTCTTTATTCTGGTCCCACTGCAGAGCACCAGAAGAACACGGCCAGGAAACCTAGAGGTCATTCTGGCCATCACACCATGGCATACGATTGAGGCTGTGTTCAATGCCCAATGTACATCAAGTCATTTTCAGGACTCGGAGTGGAGTTTTTTGGGCCCTGCCCTTTCCTCCGCCTCCATGCCAGTTGCCCTGGAAGAGAGAGACCCACCCACGCCAGACCACATGTCCCTGCGCGCGGCCGCAAAGTGGCTGCGCAATATTTTTATAGGATACTGAATTTTGCATAAGGTTTTTCCCAATTTCTTTCACATTTATACATAGTAAACAGTTATAGACATGTTCTAACTGATACCAGTAAGCCTGGCAAGAAGCCAGAACAAACCACACATTATGCAGTCAGTTATTCTCAACATCCAGACTCCATAGTTCCTCAGAGCTCCATCCAAGAGAAAACCTAATCTTCCCCCTTTAAGTTTCATCAGTAAATGCTCGGGTTGAGAGCCTTCTACTGAGACTATACCACCTACATGGTAAAGCCTGGCAAGCTACCGTGTTTTATTTACTTCTTTATGCCAAAGACAAGTAACTATTATGGACCTCAGTTCCATAACCTGAAGAATGGTTTAGGGATCCTCCTGTCCCTGTAGCAAGTAGATGCTCTTGGGTTGCACTTGCTTGTGACAGGCCTAATGGAGATGTCACTAGTGCCCACTCGAGCAAATCGATGAACAATGGGAAGACAGTGACAGTGATAGGTCTGGCCCAATTCAACCCATTTCTCAGAGGAAGAGGTAGAGGCCAATATGTTTCCTACTGCTGCTGTGACAAATGGCCCCATGGTGTGAAACAACACAGATCTGTGATCCTTATTCTATTCCATTCCTTTTCCAGCTGCCAGGAGCTGCCTCTCCGAGGCTCAGGGACTCTCCCTCATCCCCCAGGTCAGTGATGTTGTTTAGCCAGTTGTTGCTTATACAACAGCCTTTCTGATTCGCTCTCCTTTGCTTTTCAGGGCCATTGTACAGGGGGCACATCCCTATAATCCAGGAGAATCTGTACTTTTTAAGATTCTCAATGAACCCGGCTACAGGCTTTGTTAATCCTACCTGTAACCTTAGACTATGTCATTGAATAGTCACAATCCATGAGGAAGTGGAGGTGGGTGGGCTGTTCTCGAAGGTCAATGTGGAGGAAGATCACAGAGCAATCGTCCAAACCAAGTCAGAGCAGGCTTTGGAAGAGGGGTGAAACCGTCTCCATGAGCACCATGGCCGATGAGGTCAGAATGCCCAAACCTGGCCCAAAGCCAACTGTGCAGCTGGACCTCCTCATTCCCTAAACCATAGAACACCCACTCCTGTTTTCCCAGAGTTTCCCTGCTGCAAGGAAAGCCAGTGCTCCTGGGCTCCGTGCTTGGGCAATGCTCTTCCTTCCTTCACTAGCTTCCTTACTTTCTTCCACTCACGAACTCCCTCATTACGCCCCATCTTTTCCAGAAAGCAAGCGAGATCTGGCTCCTTATCATCCCTGCCACCCGTCTCTCTCATTTCTGAGGGGGTGGTTACGTCCATCGATAGCTGAGCCAATAACTAGCTCCACGTGGGCTCGGAATCACTGTCATTCGGGAGATATTTCTAGCATGATTCTGAAGAAACAGAACTTTCCTTGAACATAATTTTTTTAAGCCAGCCTCCATGCTCGACCCAGAGTGTGCAAGATACCTGCCGCCTGACAAAGACAGGTACACCTATTCCTGTCTCGGAATGTTTCTAAAATTAGAGTGAACCGCGGTGTTCACCGCCAGAGTTAAAAATCAAAATGATGGATTTCTCTTAGGAAACCAAGCCTAAAATATTTCTTCTCCTGGCAGTCAGAAAACTCACTCTCAATTTGTACTATTATGATCCATGTAATCACTTTACACAATTACAACGTGACTACCCCTTCGCTTCAGAGGAAAGACAAGAGCTGCTGACCTCACTCTCAGCTACTTCCTGTCTCAGCTACAGCACCTGCCTCCACTTCCTGTAAGAAGGGGCCAATCCCAGACATGGGGACCTGAACCCTGGGGAGATACCAAAGGCTCTGTTCTCAGAGGGAGGATAGCAGCTCTGATAGGCAGCAGAGAAGACCTGGCAGCCCATCCTCCATTTTCCTTCTGGTCCATACAGATTACATCAAAAAGGGAGATGTCTTGGTTACCCTACATTTAGGATGCCATAGCTTTCCAGTGGTCAGCTTCACTCTGAGCTAAGGATGGCTCAAAAATCCAAATGCTCTGAAATGCGGAGCATGAGGTGGAAAGTACAGGGGCTACAGTGCTTGCCTTGCATGCTACAGACCCCAGTACAAATCCCTAATACCACCCGTTTCCCCAAGGCCCACTAGGAGTGATCCCTAAGCACAGGGCCAGGAGTGATCCCTGAGCACCACCCAAAAAGTGAACACATCAGAAAAGTCTCCTTTCAACAGACTAAAAAATAGAAACCAAACTCGAATGAATTCCAATGTCCCCAGAGATGGTGAATTGTTTTCCAGAACGACTAACCCTACACCCCACTTGGTTTTGATTCCTGACCCTCCCTAATCTCCCAGGGCACTTTCTGGCTCCTTCCTCTACCTCTGCTCTCTTCTCCGTGATGGGGAGACTCACAGTCATCACTGCCCACAGCTGACAGGTCAAGGAAGCAGAGAGGTAAGAGTCTTGGTCAATAGGAAGCCCCAACCCACCCAACTCCGTGTTCACCTCATTAGCCTAGCTGGAACACAGGGAATATGTGTGGTCTGACCCCTACGGGCTCAGCCTTAGACTCCAGGAGAGCAGGGGAGGAAGAAAGTGTTAAAGAGGATGAATCAGGGCTCAAGAACTCAGTGCCCTAGAAAACAGATGTAGATGTGGGCGGTCAGCAGTGTTAGCCGGGGCTGAGTGAACGGATAGAGTGAACCCATGGGAGAAATAATTGGGTTTGACAATGAATCCCACACCCAGGGAAGGCTTTCTAGGGATGGTAGGGGCCATAGATATGGTACAAGGGAGCAAGGGACAGCCCAGTGAGCCACTGTGGACCACAAATGGCCTGGCAACCAGTGTGGACTGCAGGAAGGGGTGATCCAGGTGAAAGAAAACAGAGGTAGTGTAGGCTGGTCACATGTCTGCATTTTACACCGTTTCTCACTTGCAGCCACTCTGCTCCTACTGTGTGACCCTTGAGCAGCAGTGTGACCTTGAGAAACAGGCCTAATGTCTCTAATGTCTCTGAAGCCAACTATTCTGCCTCAGGCACAGATAAAGCTACTGGATGCCAGTCAGGGACAGATTCAACTGGTGGAAAGGTGGAGCCCCAGTGGCACAGTCCTGACCCGGAAGAAATCTGAGGAGTAATGAAGCAACAGCCCGGTCCAGAGGATCTTCAAGGAGAACTCAAATTGTCCCTGTCTAAACTTTGGAAGGATCACAGAGCTGGTGGTAAGATTTGTTGTAGGGACAGGCAGGAAGAAGAGCAAATATGCAGCCCCTCTTTTTACAGAATAAGGCGACCACCCCACCCCACTTCCTCATGGTCTCTCTAGACCAGCATTTTTCAACCTTTTTCAGCTGTGGCCCCTTTCCTGCCTGTTCCCTCCTCTGTGCCCATTTCACCTGTTGGCCTCAAGTCTCATACTGTGAACACCTGTTTTTACCTGTGCCCCCTTGGAATATCCCAGAGAGGTTGCATAGAGACCACAGAATCCCCTTTTTAAGAAATGCTGCTTTGGGGGCTGGAGGCGATAGTCCAGCAGGTAGGGCGTTTGCCTTGCATGCAGCTGACCCTGGTTCGATCCTCGGCATCCCATATGGTCCCCACGCAGTGCCAGGAGTGATTCCTGAGTGCAGAGCCAGGAGTAACCCCTGAGCATTTTTTTGGGGTGTGACCCCAAAAAAAAAAAGCAAAAAAAATAATAAAAGCTTCTGATTTAAAAAAAAAAAGAAGAAATGTTGCTTTTGGTGCCAGCGCAATAGCACAGTGGGTAGGGCATTTGCCTTGCACTTGGCCAACTTGAGTTTGATCCCCAGCATCCCCTATGGTCCCCTGAGCACCAACAAGAGTAACTCCTGAGTGCAGAGCCAGGAGTAATCCCTGAGCGTTGCTGGGTGTGGACCAAAAAACAAACAACAATAAACAAACAAACAACAAAATGGCCTCTAGAATTTCTTTTATTCCTGGTCCCTGTTTCCTCATCTGAAAACTGGGGTGATACTATTCCAGTCTCTCAGAATTTTTGTGAGGTTCACATGTAAAATACTGGGCACAGACTGATACCACAAAGTCCAAAGTGCCCAATGACACCAAACACAATAATGGGGGTTGGTTACAAGAAAGACTGAGAAACATCAGAATCTTATTTCAGTCCAGGTTATGTAGACTTCAGAGTCCAGATCTTTCTAGAAATTCCTGCCTGAATTCTTTGATGCTATGACAGTTCTTAAACTTCCAGGGACCACAGCCCTGCATGCAGCTGACCTAGGCTTGATCCCCAGCATCCCTTATGATCCCCGAGCACCTTCAGGAATAATTCCTGAGGACAGAGCCAGGAATAGTACCTAAGCATCACTGGGTGTGATCCAAAAAGGACAGGGAAAGCTGCTTTTAGACTATACCTTGAATCAGCTCCAGACCTTTATCAAGCTCTGCTTGGGGACCAGCGCCCACCCCACTGCCCACGAGGCAGACCCTGGGAGGACCCAGGGAGCCAGTGTGGGTGCAGGGTCCTGCATTACAGATCCCAGAGTTCAGCTCCACCCCCTACACCCAGGCCCTTGAATTGGTCCAAGGCAATGAGTTATTTTCAACCTTCCCCACCAAGAAATCATTTGAGAGGTGCCCCAAGATCTTGCATATTGCTCCTGGCAACGTCAGGGGGTTATCACGGCTTACCAACCTCCTAAAACAAAGCTCTAGCACCACAACCAACGGTCCCTTTAACGTCAGGCCCACAGCACCCCCACTGGGGGAGTGGAGCTAGGCGGGACCAGGGTGGGGTCCAGTTTGGGCTTGTTTGGAAAGCTCTGCAGGTGACTGTGAAGAACGCCGCTGGGTTCATCAAATGCTCAAAGCAATTAGCCGTGGGGAATTTTGCTTTGAGATGAAGCTGCCGCATTCCGCTAGCTGTTATTAAATCAGCAATAACTGCGGCCAAATTAAACTCAGTTAAAAGCGCTGCAAACATTGACTTATCCATTCCCGCTTGGGCAATCGATGCTTCAGTTTTTCGAGGACAAAGGGAGTCCCTGAGTTGTCCATATCTCTCTCTCTTTCTCTCTCTCTCTCTTCTCTCCCCATCCTTTTTAGAATGCATGCAGTGTTCAAGGCCTAGACAAGCGCTTCACTTACATTAGCTCGTGGTGCTGCTCACGAGGTGGCTAGTGAGATCATTTCACAAGAATCCAGGGACTAGGGCTGGAGCAATAATACAGGGAGGGAGCGTGTTTTCTTACCTACAGCCAACCTATGTTCAATCCCTGCCATCCCATATGGTTCCCCCAAAGCACTGCCAGGAGTAATTCCAGCCAGGAGTAACCCTGAGCATTGCAAGGTATGACCCAAAAAGCCAAAAGTGGGGGAAATTAGTCCAGGGGCTAAAGGACAGCACTGAGTCACGTCTAAGAGTCAGGGCTGGAACTTGAAACTACCAACTCTGTGGCCCTCAGCGGCAGACTACATTGTGGACAGACTTGGGTGGTGGTGCCACTACCAAAAGGCAGGAAGGACACGGCCAGGCTCTGCAGAATCTCGGCATGAAATCCCTGCACAGGGCCCAGCAAAGTGGCCACAAGGCCACCATCTCACGGTTAAGTAGAAGATGACAGAAAGTTGGGTGGGTGCTCCTGCCCCTCCCTCCCTCAAGTAAAGCCACAGAAGTCACTCCCCTGTGACCGAGAGAGGGCCAGGAGAGCCGCTTGGAGGCTGCCACCCTGGTAATCTGGCATTACACCCCACTCTGTTTGTTCACTCCAAAGCCCCTTCCCAGAGTGTCTCATTTCTGTCCCCTGGGAGGAAACTGCCTGATGTTTTAGCAGTGAGCCATAGGCACTGGCCCCCTCACAAATCCCAGAAGATTGTCTTGGAGAGGTGCCGCTGGTGTGCGAACAGCATTGTCTGAGTTGTGGACCCCGAAACGCGGTTCCAAGCACTCACAGACGCCATCCAAGTCTTCCAAGAGCGCAGACCACCTTCCTCGGAGTCGGAATGCAGAACGGCAGGGCCAAGCTAGACCAGGCTCTGCCCCCACCACCCTACGTGCACCCCACCCTAACACCCAGAGTGTGTGTGCGGAGTCCTACCCCACCCCCAGCACATTCCATTGGGACCTGTACATTTCTGTGGAATATTTTATTAAATAAACAAACCAGAGCCGTTGCTGTAGATTTATGGACAGTCCCTCCAGTCTTACTTGTTCGACCCACTGTGGATTTACGACCCTGCATTAACCTCGTGAGCGCTCATAGCGTTGACTAAGATAAGGCTGGAAGGAGGAAGAAGGGATTTTTTATGGTCCCATCATAATTACGAAAAGCTGGGAGGACGCAGGATCCTGTGTATTTGTTATGCCCGGTGCGCGGTCAACAGTCAGACGGCACCTCCTGCGGCAGCCTCACTGAATGGAGGGGGTCCATAATGGCCCCCACAACCCCACAGATTCTTTTTCTGCAGGCAGCCTCTGCAGAAGGTGCAGAGGTACTTGGGGACTCCTCCAGAGAGAGGAGTCTCTCCTCCAGAGAGAGGAGTCTCTCTGGAGGAGTCCCCAAGTACCTCTTTGGAACCTGGAGGTAAGTGTGGGTGCTGGAGAGAGGCAAGTCTCAGGGGATGGGAGGGAAGCACCCCCCCCATACCCAGTCACCTGAGAATTCTTTCTGGCAAAGGTTTTGCCTGCCAGCCCAGGAGGGTGGGATGAAATACTCAAAGGGACCTGGGGATTAGGAATGTTCATGACATGGGGGATCAAGAGGGCTAAGCAGGGAGAGAGAATGATCAAGGAGAACTGTCGGGGATGGGGGCTGTGATAGCACAGGGGGTACGTGGGGTGCTTGCCATGCACGTGGATGGTTGGGGTTTTAATCCCTGTCATGTGCTAGGCCCCCAAGCCCCTGCAAGGAGCAATCCCTGCACATTTCTGGGTGTGACCCAAAGCCCCGGAAAGGAATCACTCCAATCTGGAACTACCTAAGAACTAAGAGGGAAAGAGGAGGGATTAAGCCACAGGGGCCAGGATCCAATACATCTGACTCACTCCAAAGAACACGCAGCTGAGCATTGTGGAAACACCAGCAAGGGGTGCAGGAGGAATGAACCCCACAAAGTATAACCTCATTATCATTGCCTTCCCCCGCCCAGTTCAGAAGGTGGCCAGAGGCCAAAGAGATAGTTCAGGTGTTAGGGGGCCTTGCTTTGCACACACCAGAACCAGGTTCACTCCCAGGCACCATGAGGCTTCCTGAGCCTCAGCAGGTGGGAATAGCCCTGAAACCTCCTCCACTCCCCCTATACCCAGAGTGGTCACAGTGCCCCTGGTGCTCTCTGGCCTCTCAGAACCAAGCAACACCATTTCTCTGGGCTCATATATTCCACAGCAGGCCCAGGGAGGCTGAGTATTACAAGGACCACTCTCCCAAAAAAAAAAAAAAAACAAAATGTGGTCCATCCTCAGCTGTTGTGCTTGATCCTGCTGGCCCTGATGGTCAGGGATGCAAAAATCTCCACCTGCCTTTAGTTTCTGAACCTGCATCTCAATGAGATGACCAGGGGCTAGAGTGATAGCACAGCAGGAGGGCATTTGCCTTGCACACGGCCGACCTGGGTTCGATCCCTGGCATCCCATATGGTCCCCAAAGTACTGCCAGGAGTAATTCCTGAGCAAAGAGCCAGAAGTAGCCCCTGAGCATCACCAGGTGTGACCCCCAAAAAAACCTCAGGGAACCATGTGGTGCCAGGAACTGAACTAGGATCAGTCGCATGTAAGGAAACTTCCCTGGCTCCTGCGTGTTTCTGCATCCCATATGGTCCCTCGAGCACCGCCAGGAGTAATTCCTGAGCGAAGAGCCAGGAGTAACCCCTGAGCATTGCTGGGTGTGACCCAAAAAAAAAAGCAAAAAAAAAAAAAAGACATCAATGAGATGTCAGCTCATTGTCAGATTCCTGTAAGCTGCATGTTCTCAAAGCAGGGAGGGGCCATCTGAAGCTGAGGGGCTTGCCCCCCTGCAGAGCCCATGGAAGCCCCCTTCCACCATCACTGCTCTCCTATTGAGTTGAGGGGAGAAACTGCTGCTCACAGAACCCAGTAGCAGTCTTTGCCCATGCAGAACCACGGCTGAAAGCGGGTCCCACCGGGTCCCACCTGAGGCCCACCTTGCCCCTTGAGCACTTTTTTCCGGCTCACCAAAGGGGAGAGGGCAGGTGCTTGTAGGCAAGACTAGGGAGGGACCCTTGAGGGAGGGGCTCCAGACACCCCAGTTTATTACTCGCCGGTTTCCTGGCATTGGTGGGGTTGGACGGTGAACCCCTGGGCCAGGCTGCCTCTGCCCTCTCCATTGTCCCTTCTTGAGATCTGAAACACCAACAGGAAGAAATGAATAATGGAGCAAGAGCACGCCCCACACCGCTCCCCCCAATCCTCAGAGGTAGCTGGGCTCCTTGGGTGCCTCATTAGTGGCTGTTCATCCGTTTGATTTTTGGTAACAATGGGCGCCTTCCTCAGAATTTTCATACTTACTTGCGTCACTGGAGTCAACACTGAATTTCTGAGCCCGCATGAAATTTTAATGGGGCATCTGCATATGGCACATTCTTTCTGCCTCTCCCCCTGAGCTCCACCCAAGGCCCCAGCCTGGCTCTGCAAAGGCAGCATGGAGGAGATTTCCGGCTGGGGCAGAGGGCAGAGGTGGGGAAACCACCAAGGAGTTGTAGGATCTTTCCAGCAAAGCTTCCTGCACCTGTGGAAGCAGCAACAGGAATTCAAGCTAAAGGAAATAGTTCTAACAGGAGCCCCTGGTCGTCACTAATTCTTGGCGATGTGTCCGGTAAAAGGCTTTTGACAAGCTGAGTCATGATCCCATCTGTAAAATGGGGCTAAGAAAAGAATCTGAGAACAGGGATTCATGGGGTGATCTGGGTAGACCCTTTACCCCACGCTTAGTTCATAATGATGCTTAGTTCATTATGACGGCGAATATTCTGACCATTTTTTTCCAACTCTCACCCCACCCGATACTAGAACTGTGCCATCTGCAAAACATCTCTTGGTTTCCAAGTTTGCTTTCCAGTTTGGGGTTGGGCTCGGCTTCACCTCTCAAAAACCAGACCAGAGTCACTGACAACATTCCAGCTGCTTCCGTTTTAATAGATCTGTAAGAGACCCAGCTTCATCAGTAAATGTAAGAACCAGAGAGTTATGCCTCGCACGAAGCAAGCTCCACAGCCGGTTTGGGTTTTGTTTTTCAATTCAGAGCACTTTTTTTTTTCTAGTATCTCTGAATTCAGGATGCATTTGCCATTGTGAAAGCATCTTAGATTGGCTGAAACAAAAAAAAGGATAGCATTTTAATTGGGGGTATTTATGGAACACAGGATCCTGTCTCAGGCTCATGCTAAACATAGCAGGGGGACCAGATCTTCACCAGACTCCGAGGTGATTCCCAACATGCTCTGAGGAAGGGAGGCAGAGTCCCACAGGGAGGATGCGCCCGGGATGGAGACAGAATCCCAGGCTGGGATCTGAGCTGTGACCCTGCTCTGTCCATCCCATTGGACCGTGCCAGGGAAATATTGCCTCCCATTGGGCTATGCCAGGGAGGAAAAGCATCCTATTGGACCGTGCCTGGGAGGGATTGCCTCCCATTGGACCATGCTGGAGAGGAAGGGTCCATCCCATTGGACCTTGGCAGGGAGGGAAGGTATCCCATTGGATCATGGCAAAGAGGGCGGGCCAGGGAGATGGCAGAAGTAGCCTAAGCACCAAGGTTCTGAGTGGGGATGGGAATCGCCCATGGAGTCTCAAGGCTCTCGGTGCCAGAACCACACAGCAGCCCACAACGCCTGGTTCATCTCTTCCCTTGCCCAGCTCCACCTGGCGCAACCCGCACACCTATTTCTTGTGGCTTGCTTTGGGGCCACACTCTGCGTTGCTCAAGGCTCACTCCTGGCTCTGCACTCAGGGATCACTCCTGGTGGAGCTCGGGGAATCGAACTCAGGTCAGCTGCAGGCAAGGCGAATGCCCTACAGCTCTTACCCGCTGTACTTTCTGCACCGGTCCCTGCTTCTGCTTCCCAGGGGTCCTGCAAAGTGGCTTCTCCCCCTCCGAATCTGGCTTTGTCACCTGCGCCATGAAGGGGACAGAGCCTCATGGAAGTGTGAGGGTCACAGAGATCCAGAAAAGGGCTCCTAGGAGTGAGAGTTACCATCCTTCCAAAAGCAGGTAGGGGTGAGGGACAGAGAGGTCAGGCTCTGAGAGCCGCAAGATCCTGAGCCCTGGCAGCAGCGTGGAAGAGAGGCACTTCCTTCCTGGGGTGCTGCCCGAGGAAACACCCAGCCCCACCTGACCCGGAGATGGGGAAGCAACGAAACCCAGTGCCCACCCCACCCCCGCCGCATTTCTCATTGGGTGTAATGAAATGGAAGGAATTTCTGCTGAGAATGGTGATTACTAACCTGCCAAGAAGAGTGAGAAAAATCAATTGAGAGAGGGGAGGGCGAGGGAAAGGGGTAGAGGAATGGGAGCATCGGGAGGGAGAGAGAGGGAAGGGAGAAAGGAAGCAGGGAAGGTGGAGAGGAGAGAAAGGGCAGGAGGGAGAAAGAGGAAAAGAGGAAGAAAGAGTGGAAAGAGGAGGGCAGGGGCCAGAAAGACAGAACAGGAAAGGTGCTCACCTTGCGCCCCGTGGTTGGTCCCCAGCACCCCATCGAGGACCCGGAGCCTCACCAGGAGCGATTGCAGAGCAGAGCCAGGAGTACGCTCTGAGTGAGCACCGCCAAGTGTGGCTCAAAACCAAAATAGAGGGAGAGGGAGAAATGGAGGTGAGCAAGGGGGAGAGAGACAGAGACAGAGAGAGAAGAAAGAAGCCATAAGTTCCGTTCTGTGAGGCCAATCAGGAGGAGCAGGGCCTATCCTTACTCCCTCTCCAGTTTCTCTCTTCAGGGACTAGAAGAGAAAAGTGAAGATATATGTCTTCAAGAGACAACTGCGGCCTATGGGGAGGTGGGCTATGAGGGGGTAGACTGTGAGGAGGTGAGCTGTGAGGAGGTGGGCTGTGAGGAGGTGAGCTGTGGGGAGGTGGGCTGTGGGGAGGAGGGCTGTGGGGAGGTGGGCTGTGGGGAAGTGGGTTGTGCGGAAGTAGGCCCAGGTCTACGTTTCTTTCTCACCAGCCCTGGGATGCTGATTCCACTGCTCTGGGAACCAAACTTGGCTTAAGGGAGGGACCGACAGGCAGGAATGACTGGTCACTGCTGCCCTTCCCTCTGACTCCCACACCCAGTGCTCACCAGCACAGTGGGCCTCGCTGCGCATTTCATGAGTGAAGACTGTCATAACACAACTGCTTTATGGAGACGCTGCTCACAGAATGTGGAATGAGGCATTTCATGAGCTGGGGTGGAAAGATACTGCCACCAGAGGCGTGGTGACAGACATCTGAAGAGGTGTGAGATGAAGCCCTGAGCATGGCCAGGCTTGTGAACCAATGTGACTTCAGTAAAGGAAAAATGTCCATTGATTCCCTGGAGTGAGTTACAGCCACCGTGCTGGACACCTTCACCTCAGTCTGTTTCCAAAGTTTTCATCAACTCAGAAAAGGGACAATCAGCAGTCTCCCCATTCCCACTCCCATTCCCACTCCCAGACCCCAGAAACTGTTCATCTTGCAGTTCTCTGTCTCTATTTATTCTGGGTATTTCACAGAACTGGGATCACAGGTCATCTCTATGTTCGTCGTCTCACAGAGAGATCCAGGGGCCTTAGCAGCACACATCACAAAAGCTAGCACCTGGAAAGAACCCAGAGGTCCTTCAGTTGACAAGTTGATAAACCCAAAGTGTTCTATCCACACCATGAATGTCACTCAACCATTCAAAAAAGGAAGTACAAAAACATCAGTAAAACACTGTGCTGTGTAATTTTTTAAATGACATGTTTGAGGCTAACGGTCATCATCCACATTCCTCAGTTGCCAAACCCCAGAGTTGTTTGCTCTCAACTCAATCAAAGGTTGACTGAGCCTCAAGGCTCATTTAACACAACAGGTAATACAACAGGGAACAATGAAGGTCAACACAAAGTCAAGCTGTAGAACACAAAGTATTTACATCCGTGTTGAAGGTCAGGGAGAGCCAATGGGCTCTGAGCTCCCGATGAACTTGTCCCCTGACCTTGGTCAGGTTTCATCTCTTCTCAAAGTCTGGAATTTCTCCACAACAGGGTTGAAGGTCGCTACAAAATCAACCTGTTAAACACAGGGTAAACACATCTGGGTTGAAGGTCAAGGAGACCCCATGTGGCTCTGAGTTCCTGATGAACAACACATCTCCCCGACCTTGGACAGGTTTTTTCTCTTCTCCAAGCCTGGCATTTCTAGAAAACAGGATTTAATGTCTTCCTTGGGTTTATCCGAGGAGTTCTCATAGCTAAGCATGAACATTCTGGTTTAGCTTCAGGACTGGACAAGTCCAGTCTAGTCAGTTGGTCCTCAGTGTGGATCTCAGAATCTGCACGCCATCTGAGGCATGACACAGACAGTGGGAAGAGAAGTCTCGGTCTGAGTAGAGTGTTTGTAGCAATGAAGGGTCCCAAGTTACAGGTCTAGTTCCAGTCACATAAAACCCAAATTCCTGCTCAAGGCCTACCAAACACTTCTGACCCAGCAACGCCCATTCTTAGCCTTAACCTATACCTGAAAACTCACGCAGTCTCACCCTCATTTCATTGAAGGAGAGTCAGAGACCCGAAGAGAGATGCCATCAACCCAGAGTCCTGCCCAGAAGGACCGTTCCTATGCCCTGACTCCAGCTAAGATGGCAAAGAGTCATCTAATCTATTCCCCATGTACAACCCAACAAACAATTACAATGAAGGAGGATTTGTTAAGACACCAACTTCTAAAGACAAGGAAAAGCTGCCCCCATTCATCTGGAAGTTGGAAAGCAGGTGGACAAAAGTTAGCAGATTCAATAGCCACATGGCCCAGCCATGGGGATACTAAAGACCAACCTGGAAGCATCATCCAACTATCTGCCATGCGTCAGCTTCTCCATGTACATGTCACCTTCAGCATATGGTGAATGGGAACCTCAGACCAGACACTCTAGTCACACAAGATCTTTTGAGGGGCAGCAGAGAAGCGAAGCAAACAAGGCATAACACAAGGCCCTTCCGTCAAGATATATCTGGAAGGCAGAGAGCACTCCCATAGAGGAGACCATCACTTCCCTTAGTAGGGGAGAGAGTTGTTGGAAAGGAGAGAGGTGTTGGAGCAGGTCACTGAGAATGACAAGGGCAAAGAATAAGGAAGTAAAGAGAGGTAGGGCTGGAAGCAGCTGTAGGACAAGCTTGTGGAAAGAGGAAGGAAGGAAGGAAGGAAGGAAGGAAGGAAGGAGGGAGGGAGGGAGGGAGGGAGGGGAGGGAGGGAGGGAGGGAGGGAGGGAGGGAGGGAGGAGGGAGGAGAGGGAGGGAGGGAGGGAGGAAGGAAGGAAGGAAGGAAGGAAGGAAGGAAGGAAGGAAGGAAGGAAGGAAGGAAGGAAGGAAATGAAACTCGTGTACATTCTAAGTCACTGGGAGACCAGCCACACCTTCAGAAGGCAAATCTTGAGAGACCTGGTAGGCCAGAACTCAGAGATCAAGAAACTTTTGAAAAACTCAGAGCAGTGGGGTCCCAGAAAATCATTCTTCAGGGAAGGAATTATTCTCAATTGTCTTACTCCCCGTAGTTTCTCCACAAGGTTTAAATAACACCTAGTGTGTGGCCATGGCTAGGGGCCTTGGACCAGGGCCCCGGTGTGCACACTAGATCAGTCCCAGGAAGCTGTGATGGGGGCAGGGAGGCATCTCTTGTCCCCGAGAATAGGTTTGGCTCCGAGTGTCAAATGTGCACCCGCCAGCCACACTCTCGCATAAAAGTCTCTGGGGGAAAGAAAAAATGGTTTTTATTCATTCTCTTAACCTCACCCCAACCTGAACATAAATCGTCTCTGTTTATAACACTTCTGGCATTTTGTGCATTTTGCCGAGTGACATAAAATGACAATAAATTTAGGCCCCACCAGCAGAAAAGTACCTAAAATGCCACATGTCACTAATATTGACAGGTTCTAAAAGTAAAACTTGGACATGGTTCAGGTGACATAAATTAAAATAAAAATACATACTTTGTCCTTGAGAGGGAATCAGCTAACGTGGACCTCCGTGGTGGGTGGGACGTCCAAGAAGCCTTGGGGAGAAATGTTGAAAGGGCCTGGTTCAGAACAGGGGAGGGGTCCTGGCAAGAGGACCAGGAACTCAGAAAACTCAGTCCAGGCCCCGCAAGATAACAAGGCACATTCTTAACAGTCGGCACCACTGGCCCTGTAACAGCCACGACCTTCATCTGCTTCTCAGAGTTCAAGGTAAAGCAATTCATTCCAACAGGGTGCGAATGTAAATTCGAATGCTTTTAGAACTCAATTTTTCAGTTGACGCGTTTCCAGGGCTCAGTGGGCAGAGCAGGCCCGTGGCTCCCACGCCCAGCAACGGGTCTAGGACATGGTCACAGAAGTTCTTTACCTCGGCTGTGAGCATGATGTGCTGTCACCCTCCACTGAAGCCTGTGAGCTCCTCGCTGACTTCAGGACCAATTCCCATGATCTCCCCTTCCTTCTTTCCTTTGCGCCTCCTTCTCCCCTTCCTCTTCCTCCTCTTCTTTCTTTCCTCCTCCTCCTTTTCCTCCTCTTTCTCCTCCTCTTCTTCCCCCTCTACCTCTTTCTCCTTTTCTTTTGCCTCCTCTCCCTCTTCTTCCTCATCCTCTTCCTCCTCCTCCTCCTCTCATCCCCTCTTCCTAGTCTTCCCCTCCCCTCTTCTTTCTTTCCTCCTCTTATTCTTCTCCCCACCTCCTCCTCCTCCTCCCTCTCCCCCTTTTTTCTCTCTCTCAATCTGTCTGCACCCCTCACCATTGCCCTTGTGCTCTATTGCACTTTCTCTGCCTCTAGCCTCTGTCTTTGACAATTTTTTCCTCTCCAAAACAAAAACTAAAGCAGATTGAGGCAATTGTGGAGACTGGATGTCCCAATTCAAAGACCTGCTTTCATCCAGCGGAAGCAAACTCCTGTGAGTGACCCTAACTAGCACAGTGCTCATGAAATCAGAACTGTGGGAGCATCCCTTGACCCACTGCTGAAGGAAGTACGGGTCTCCTGGCATGCCCCTCGTGCCCAGGACACTCTGATGTTTTCTTTGTTCTCCCTGATCACCAGCCTCCAGGAGCATGTGAGAAACACGCCAGTGTCCATTCTGTGCAAGAGTCCAGACTCGCCACAACCCCACCGTTTCTCCCAGTCTACTCCCTGCCCCGGGCCTTTCTGGCCTCTGACCTGCCTTTGAACGTCCTATTTTCCAGAGTCAGTGCAGCTCGGGGCCCACTGATCACTCCCTCCTGGGAGCCTTCACTTCCCTTGTGGTTCCAGCCACTGGACCAGCTGCTGCTGACGAGCAGGAAAGAAGATAGAGAAAGAGCCCAGGGCCCAACCTGGTGCCTGCTCTCCACGCCCACCTGAGACCACATCTCCACTCCCCCAGTCAACACATCATGGGCAAAACCATGTGCATGTCCCAGCCCAGCTGGGAAACAGATGAGACCAGCAGATTCTGATGGAGAAGGAGCATCTCCCCATGGTGAGGGCTACCCAGCCTGGTAAGTTCTAGCCAAGGGAAATAACATTTTGGAAGCACTTGAGAATGACACAGGGACCCTAGGTAAGACCCTCCCAAGATCATTATATCAGATGAGGCTAGGTAGGGTATATATAGCAGCAAAGAATTTAGGGTGCTTTGGTAGGAAAGAGGAAGATGGGGTCAGGGGGTAACAGGGCTAGGACTGCATTCAAGGAAAGGTTTGCAGCCAGGAGTCCTACAGCCTCAGCAGACAATGCTACCGTCCACTGGATACAAGTCCAGAGTGGACCAAGCATGGCAGGAGGGGGTGAAGGGGGTCAGATGCTAGGAAGGGCTCGGAGAGACCAAACAGCATGAGAAGCAGGCACAGGGGACATCTCCCCATCCCCGGCCTTGCCCTTCCTCCCGGCTCTGGCGGCTGCCTGTGGGTGTCACACCGCCTCCCCCTCCTGCCAGCCAGCCAGCAGCCTTCTGGCTACACAATTTGTGAAGAACATTATGTAAATAGGCTTTATGCAAATGCAGCCTCTCTCTCCACTCACTGGACTCCTGAACCCTAATTAACTTGCCAAAGCCTAATGTTGTGGCTCGCCACCCCTCGCCAGTCCACCAGCCCAGCCCCACCGCACTGCTGCTCCCCCAACCAAAAAAATCTGTCTCTGGAAGTGAGCGGGTCTAATCGCTCCCTCATTTGGATGTGAAGCCGGAGCACACATCACCCACTGGAACCCCATCACTTGTGCCTGCCCAAACAGTGCCCAAATAAATGCCTTTCTTTCCTCCCCTCCATTGTGTATGTGTGTGCACGTGCATGTGTTTGTGTGCATGTGTGTGTGCTGTGTGTGTCTGTGTGTGTTTGCCTGCTCCAAGAACCAGAAAGCACCCGGGAACAGTTGACGCAATGTCTCATTAGCTACAAATCTACCCAAATCTACCACCACCTTCTCTTCCCCTTAGCACAAAGTCAGGCAAGTCCGGCACTTCCACCCTGCCTCTCTCTGGAACACGCAGACTTGGGAAAGGATCACAGGCTCACAGGGTCCCTTCTCAGTCCCTAGGCTGGATTCCAGTTTGTTTACACCAGAACTTCAGTGGCTGTTGTAGTCTTTAAACCTAGCAAACACCTTTAGAGGCATCTAGTCCAACCTCTGGGATTCCTCACACCTAGGTTCAGGGGTGCAGTGACATCTCCAACAGGGACCCAAATCTGCTCCCCTGGGGCGGGTCACTTCACCTCCTGCACCCAGGCCCACATTCTTGGCTTCCGAAGAGCCAGCACCAAAAGGAGACTCTGGAGCCACTTTGTGTGTGTGTGGGGGGGGGGGGGGGAAGCGAGGCTTTTTGGGTCACACACAGCAATGCTCAGGGGTTACTCCTGGTGGTACTCAGGGAACCATCTGGATGCCGGAATTGTACCCAGGTCAGCTACCAGCAAGGCAAATGCCCTCCCTGCTCTACTATGGCTCTGGCCTCAGGGTCACTTTTGCACATGCTCATTTTCAAAGGCAGAAGGGAAACCAAGGACAGGCTTTGCCAGGAAACAGGAAGAAGCTGTCAGCCTTTCCTCCTGCGTGTTGTATCTCCTGAAGACAAAAGCAGTGCAGTTGGGGGGAGGGGGAGAAAGGGGCTGGTAGAGGGGACATACATGGTAGAGTGTTGGGGTCTCTGGAGCCCTGAGGGAAGAGGGCAGTGTGGTGTTTAAGGCTCTGTGTGGTGAAGAAGGTTTTGAAAGACACTGCCTGTAGGGTATTTGTTAGCCTTCGGTCTGACTCTAGAGGGCAGGGTGAATATTCACTCGCTCCATCATCATTCACGCATGAATTTAAAGCAGCAGATAGACCCATGTTGATTTTCTACCATGTACACACCTGACATTTACGTAACATTACAAAGCAATGTTACTGCATACTGAAAAAGAAAAGCACATTAGCATACATTCAGGAATGATATTTACTGTCCACCAGGCCCGGCCTAGGGTGAACCATCAAATCCTGTCTGCTGCAGAGCCTGACACACTCATCATCTGTTTCAGAAGTTCCAACGAGATCACCCGAACAAGCAGCTTCTGTCTGACATCACGTCTCTCCTGATGGCTAAGTTCCGTCCCGCACCCCCAATATCCGCACATATGAATTTTAAAAGAGCACAAGGTTTGAAAAGGTATCTTGTCCACTCCTCCTTTCTGAACAGAAGAGTCAGCTTGCGCTCAATCCCGAGAGATCATTTCTCAGGAAAAGAGGGATAAGAAAGTGTGGGCTCAGGGTCTGAAGCCCAAAATTTGAAGGCCTGGGGCAAGGCTTTGTCTTCAAACCCTTTGTTTTCTTACCTGAGAACGGGGATCATCACAGTGCCCACCTCCCCCGGGAGAATTAGTGAGACCGTGAGAAAAAATAAAGGGTACGTGGGGGGGAAAAAAATGACCATCTTCTCCTGGATCTAAGAGCCTGTTAGTTCAGACCTTTTTTTAAGCCATCACCCATTTTTTTGGTTGGTCTTAAAAGTCAAAGCTAGGGAACTAGAAATCTACGCATTTTATGAGTAGAATTTAATTACACCCGAGACTACATTGATAAGGGATTTTAAAAAGAAAAAAAAACCTTTGATTTCATGACTTCATTAGAGTCTCAGCTATTAAAAGAGAAATAACAAAAATGGTTATTTTATTTTCTTGTTGGTTTAAGGGGAGGAAATTAGTTTAAATGGTGTAAACCACACAGTTGTCCTTGGTGATTCCTGGACAGAAAGACATATATGCTCAGTTAGACTCAGGGACAGGATTTCTTTTTAATCAATTAGAAAGGAACCATCAAGCTAGTCCAAAGACCTAAAACAAGTTTATTTTCCTTATGAAGGGTTATTTAAATAGAAGTATCAGATCATGTTATTTCTGTTTGGAGGGAAAGTCCAACAAAAATGTCCAAGGATAGGGAAATGAAATGAGTTTGCTTATCCCAACAGAAGAAAAGCCACCAACCCTGAGAAAACACACTCTGGCTTGAACACGCAGTGACTTTCATCCCCAAACTGCCAAGTGCCCAAACTCTTACACAGATCAAAAGGAACGGTTCAAATGTCATCCAGATGGTATAGCCAATGACAAATGCTAGGTTTACATGGTTTATTGCTCTGACAATATTGCCTAGTTGGACTCACCAATAATACACTATTATTTATTTTGGGGGTTGTTTTTGATTTTGTGTGTTTCGGGCCACACCTGGCAGTGCTCAGGGTTTACTCCTGGGGCTCAAACCAAGGTGAGTCCTATGCTAAAGTAAACCCAATAATACGCTATTATTGAGACTTCCCCCAATGTCTTCTACCCTTTTTTCTTGGGAGGAACCAAGTGCTACTGGAGATTCCACTGCAGTTTGAGTTCATAGTCAAGGTCACTTCCCCTTTAGTGGCTGAGAGGCCACTAACACAGTCAGACTTCATTGAGCAAATTCATTCCCTTTAACCAGCACCCGTGGCCTGAGGGATAGCATTAGAAAAGAGCCAATATCGTGTTTAAGCTCAATGCAAAGAGTAACTTATTGATTACTGATGTCTGCTATAAAGCTCGGTGGGGGTGAGGGAGGGACGGTCCATG
This sequence comes from Cryptotis parvus, assembly GCA_021461705.1. NCBI lineage: Eukaryota > Metazoa > Chordata > Mammalia > Eulipotyphla > Soricidae > Cryptotis > Cryptotis parvus. Next base: position 85,728 of record JAJIBD010030486.1, on the reverse strand, counting down.
CATGAAGGAAGACTTCATATTAATCGCCCCTGAATTAGGATGACCCAGTGTCAGATGGTCAAAGCAGCTGTAGCTCAGAGAGGAGAGTCAATTTGCCAGAGTCACACAGCTCTTCAGAGGCTGAACCAGAAGTAGATTAAATATCCCTCTGGCTGTGTGCCCAGGTCTATTTCCTCTCCATCACCATGCATGCAGGCTTTTAATCAAGTTCCCCTGGTACCTACGAGACAGTCATAGATACCACTTGGCCCTTGCTACACTATGTGTTTACCAAAAAATAAATTAGCATTACACACTGGAAGTACACATATTAGAATGAAATACATACATTCAAGGAGGAATTAAATATATGTATCATAAACATATGTACAGATATATACCTGCCTAAGTGCCTACACACATACACATATCCATATAACTAGGGCAAGGGGAAAAAGAGAATTAAAATTAAGGTGGAGCCAAGAATAAGCTTGGCACACGAAGTTGGCTGTCCCTATACGGGGTGCCAGGAGATGCAACTTGTCTTTGGCCAAGACAAAGACAAAATTGAAATACAGTTGACTGAAGATGGAAAATGTAGTCAACTATGCAAAAGCATCAGATCATGGCTGGAGCATAGCTATAGTACAGCAGCTAGGGCATCTGCCTTGCACACAGCTAACCAGGGTTAGATCCCTGGCATCCCACTTGGTCCCCCAAGATCCACCAGGAATAATTCCTGAACTCAGAGCCAGGAGTAAGCCCTTTAGCATCACCAAGTATAGCCCAAAACAAAAGAAAACCAAAGCATCACAGCGCCTGGTATTAGCCAGAACAAATAAACCAGTATTTGTCCCTACAGTAGGAGCTATGAGGCAGCATCCCTGAGACAAGTACCCATGAGGAAGAGACTTTGATACCATCAGAAAGTCTCCAACAGAGCAGATGATGGAATGTGAAAGTACGGTCCATGAAAACAGAATCTGACTTTTCAGTGTCCAATGACCCACCCAGTTCCCAAAACTAGTGGTCAGATCTCATGATTTATCTTACTCAACCACTCAGCAGGATTTGATTCAATGGATAGCTACATCCTTGGGTTGTTTTCTCTTTCTTTCCTTCTTTCCTTCCTTCCTTCCTTGTCTCTCTCTCTCTCTGTTTCTCTCTCTCTCTCTTCCAGAATACCACATTCTCTTGGACCTATTCTATAACATGTCCTTGGGGGTTTCTTCTTTTTTTTGATCTAAATGTTCCAGGCTCCAGGACTCTGCCAACAGACATTCCCTGATACTGATCAGTCCTCAGCTCCTGGTGATCTCATTGGCTTTAAAATCATCTGTGGACTGATGCTTTCCAAATTTATGTCTCTGACCTGACCTCTCTCCTAAACTCCAACTCATAGATTCTCCTATCCCGTTGACATCCCCATCTGGACTAATAGCATCGCAGGCTTCACACATCCATCACCAGAGTCAGGAGAATAGACCATTCTCTCTCCAACCTGTTAGCACACCCCAGTTCTTCCCATTTCAGGAGACGGCACTGCTGTTTGTTGATTCGGGCTCCCAACCTCAGACCTGACCCTGTTGCCTCCCCCTCTTGTTAGTGCCGATACCCAATGCATCAAAATGTCTGTCAATGTGACTACAGACCATAGCTAAGTTCAAAGGCCAAGATAGTACAACTAGATAAAGCCCTTGCCTTGCAAGCAGCCAACCTGGGTTCAATCCCCTGAATCACACGTGGATCCTGAGCCCTACCAGGAGTGATCCCTGAGCATAGAACCAGGGGGCTCATATCTCTGAGCCCCAAAGTTTTTAAACATGGGGGTCCACTAGGTCTCCCCAACTCTTCTATGACTTCATGATCTAAGTCACCTCTCTTCCCTGCCTTCACTCTTATCCCTCCTGCCCCTACAGCCTGTTCTATAGACAGAGACTAGAGCAATCGCTGTCCATGACTGGAAAAGCCTAATTCTTATAGTGTCTCAGGCAAGCTACTGTCCTCCTCTCTCCCCTCTCTTCAGTGGTAATCACACTGGTCACTGGCTGGGAATTCTTTGCTGTCAGGGACTCCGTTCTTCCTGACCTCTCCTCCTGAGGGCTCATGTATTCAGCCAAGATTCCTTCATCAAAGGCAAGAGGCCCTCCTTGACCAACCCGTATGAAAGGAATCTTAGCCATCCTCTCTTCCACTTCCTGACCAGCATCCCATCTAAGTCCCGCCCAGCATCCTTCCTGTTCCTTACACTTTACACCAATCATCCCTTATCTGCTTCCATCCAGCTTCCCACCACCACCAGAAGGTACGTCCCCCTTCTCCCTCCTCTGTGAGAGCTGAGACATGTATCTCATTTGAAAACCTCCAAGCCTCTGGTACCCTGCATTAAACACATGGTGCAAAGATGCTTTGCATCATCCCAGAAGAACTTCCTGAATGGAATGCTCAGAGGTGGTGGATATTCAGGAAGGATGGAATGTATGACCCTGGGGCCTTCGTCTACAGCTCACTTGCCAAGTGGAATCCACTAAAGACCCTACATGTGGCACTTGGAATCATGTCTGTCTCCTTCCCTAGGCCATCAGGGACAATCACCCTCACCTAATGTCTTTCAGAGCATCCCTTACTCCTAAAGATCTCCCCAAGTGTCAGTCAACCCCTCAGAGCTAACCAGAGAAACTGCTGTCATCAACACCCATAAATTGCTAAAGTCCCAAGCAGATGGGACCAATTGACAGCAGGTTTTGACTTTAATGCTGTTTTGTCTTTGATTTGACCCTAAGTATAAATCGTTTGCAACTGTGGTTTAAACCATAAGCAAATCTTCCATGGCATTCTTATTATCTACTTAATATCATGGGAAGAGAGATTTATGGAATTGTATTCTGGGAATTAAACAAACGAGGAAGTATTAGGTGAGGGTAAAACACGTGAAAATTACAGTTTTGTCATAGAGCGTTGATTGATCAATGAATATTGTAAAACTGTGGTAACCGCTGGCATCCACATAAATCTGGAGTTGGCTGGATTTATTCCCTCTCAAAATACTATATTTCCTACAATTTTAACCATCATGTTAACCTGAGTCTGACAGAGGTACTGTGTTTTTAACATAATTAACTTCATTGCGCTTCTGAGTTTCTGTGTGTACAAGAAAATGTGCTCTAGCATGTGCAAAAGTTATAGGTAGAGAGGTAGATTCTAGCCATATAATATAGTCATAAAACATACTAGATTTAGATAGAGGTGCTCCAGTGGTACAATCAGTTAACCCAGTTCTTACCTAAATAGATAAGAATGATAAAAGAGGTGTGTGATAGAAAAGCAGGAAGGTAGAGCTAGGTAAGTAGGTAGTAATAGATAAATAGAGACAGATGATGGACACCTGACAGTTGGATGGAAAGTAGGCTATCTACTACTCAGATAGTAGGAGATAGTTGTAGGGTAGATAGACGTGTGGATAAGGTAGATCTGTGAGGTGAGCAGATCAATAAATGGCCTTCGGTTGCTTTTACTCTTTATAATTCTTTATAATGCTTTTTTGCTCTTCCTTTAAATATAACAGAAAACATTTGAGAAAATCTACAGGGCACTACAAAACCAAATCTTGCTGTGGAAAGGGTTCCAAAGAACTCTGCCTCTCAAGCAGCTTGTTCTGCTCTGGGGAACGGAATAGAGGGCGAAGGGTGAGTGCAAACTCATTGGGAGTCAAGTTCAGATCTTGATGCTGGTTCTTTCAGGCTGAGGAACCTACTGCATAGACTCAAACCTCAGCCTCTTGTCTATGAAATGGGAGTGATTGTGTGTGAGCGTGCATGTATGTGCATGCACACACGTCTATGTGCATACACACATACACTGTGAAGCTGAAACAAGACAACGATGAATCAGAGTGGAGACTTACATACAGCAGTGCTTTCAGGGGGACCTTCCCCATCTTTCCCATCCTCCTGGGTATCTCAGAATGACTTGCAAGGAAAGGAAAGAGCCGAAGATAGGATTCTGGCCATTTTAGGGACCATCCCAGGAAGGACTCCCAGCCCCTACAGAAACCAAACCAGACCCAGGATCATCTTCTAACACAGAAGGATCAGGCAGTGACCTGAAACAAAACATCCACCCAACAACACAAATTTGAAATAATGTTCATAGGCTCTAAAAGGTACCTGCTGTCCTCCATGATCAGTTCTGCCTTCAAGTGGAAAAGTGATTTTATTTCTCTTGGTTCCCATGGCAAAGTGGTGAAATATGCTGTTTCCCACAGCATATTTCCTAAAAGTCAAATCCAAGTCACTGATTCACGGTGTCCATCTCAAGGTGTCTGGGTTCAGGCCAGTCAGTGTGGCTAAATGAACCCAGATGCTAAAAATGTCAACACTCCAAGCCACTGGGGAGGGGAGGTGCTTTCCAGTCCCAGCAGGCAACCTTCCTCCTTCTATTCTGCACCTCCACATTTTTCCTCTCCTTCCTTTTCACCTTCCTCTTCCTAAAATCTCCTCCCTCTTGAATTTCTTTCTCTCTTTCTCTCTCTCTCTCTCCTCATCTCTCATCTCTTCAATTTCAAAAATAATTCAGGATCTTGTTTTAACATGTTCTGGCGATGCCTAAAACTCACATGCCTGGGATCCTCTGACTGAAATCTCCAGTCTTTTTTTCAAGTTGGGAGGAACTACCTCCCCCACCTCCCTGTACTTCCGGAAGTTCCGGCAGTCATGTCCACACTCCTAAACCACTGCCCAGTTGAAAATGCAACTACAACTACACCATCCAGTTAAAAATTCTGGGTTTCCTGGAGTGCACAACTGCATTTGTGGCTATGTGATATCTCTAAACTCTACAACACAACAACACTCTCCAATAGCAGCACACCAGATTGGATGAGAGGATGTAACATAGAAGCCAACCAATCTCGACCCACAAAAAGCATTAGCACAGAAGCCTTCACTTATAATAGCATTTTAGCAATCCCTCCTACAAGGATTCATACACGGTTCTATATCTCATCTCCATGAGAAGATACCAAGATTTACATTAAATTTCTTCTAAGGAAGTATTTTTGGTCATTCTGTTATCAATTTATTGGTAATAAGCAATAGAAAATAAATTACAATGGGCCTGCTTTGGGGGCAGTCTTGAGTGGTGGTTGGGAAAATTGGAGATAACGGTGAAAGGAAGGTAATAATAGTGGTGGTGGGATTGATTGGTGTTGGAATATGGAATGCTTGTAACAAATCATCATGAACAACTTTGTAAAACACAGTGTTTAAATAAAGTTTAAATAAAAATAAAACAAGGTCTGGTGAGGCCAAGAGGACATGAGACACTTGTCACTAACAAGGCCATTTGCCATGCTGCTCTCCAGAGGAAGGACTCCCACACAGCCCGCAGGGCCAAGGGAAACTCAGGGCCATCAGGAGACAGATGGAGCAGGGGAATGCCAGTTGCGGTGCAGGAAGGAGGAGAGGGGAAGCACCGAATGCTGGTGGAGGGTGGCCTTGTGGGGATCCTCTTAGCAAACTTCAGGTCTAAGGTATGGGCCTGGCTTGGGGAGGCTGGAGGCTGGGAAATGAGTGTCCCAGCCTGAAGATGCTCAGGAAAGGAGGCCACAAGCAGGGTCTGCACTCAGCAGGGGTTAGCTCGCCTACCAAGGGGGCACCAGGTGAGTGTCCACCACCTCTAGGACACATCCGGGAATTAGCTACCCCCCAGGAGGGATTGTCTCTCCCTAGATGCGCATGCCCTGAGTTGCTGAGGCATCACAGGATCTCCCTCTCCTTCTCTCTCTCACCTCCCTCTCTCTCTACTCTCTTTTCTCTCCTCTTTCTGCTCTCTGTCCTCTCTCTGGCTTATTCTTTCTCCTTTCTCCTCTCCTATTTTCTCTCTCTCTCTTTCTCTCTCCCCCTTGTACCTTATCTAAGCCAATGAAGAAATACAAACCTTCAGGAAGAGAAATGTGCTGACTGTGTAAGTGACATAGAACCAGGGGCTGAGCAGATTGTTCTCCCAACGGCTGGTGACACCCCTCAGTGCTGCCCAGGCTCTGCTCCTGCCATCTCTGCTAAAGTCTCTAGTGTGACCGCGGGCGCCAGTGGGTCCTCACTGTGGCCTTGTCCTGTGGGCTGGTTGTTTTGCCCAGGCCTGGAATTACCCAAATCCCCTTAAATACATGGCTGCAAATGAGGACACTGGGAAAAAAAGGCAATAATTGTGACAGTAACTCACGGGGCCAGGCCTGACACGTCTCTAATTGCCTGCTAAAATTGTCGCTGTCTCCTAAAGTGCAAATTATCACCCGAAATGACAAGAATAATGAATGAGTAACTCTGATGTAATGCAACAATTAGTCCTCAAAGACACTGTCTAATATGGTAATTCAGAACACCCACTCCTTGCTATTAAGTGCCTGATAATTATTTAATTATCTATCTGCCAGCATGATTTACTTGGTTTATTTAGCTGCAGATGTGGGCTGGAGCACTGGGGTTTAAGGTCAGAGGAGCTGGCCCCACCGTTGGCCGCCACATCGGTTTTTCTTGGGTGCTGGAGGCCGCTGTCTTTCTGGCGCCCCTAATCAACTCTGGCAGTTCTGAGCAGACACAGAAAGTTCTCTCCCTCCAGCCCCAGCCAGGATCTGTGGTCACCTGGAGGCCGCATCTCCAAGGTTTCCCCTTGCCCAGGGGCCCTTAGGCAAGAGGTCAGAATATTTAGACTAACTCATGGGCCTGCCTATGAGATTCCTTCAACTCCTTACTCTTTAATTACTGGCCATAATGTCACATATTCTTCAAATCTGAGTCCTCTGGCTGGGACACGATACCAGCTCTTACTTGAGTATTGCTATTCTGCCCAGAGCATGTTGCCAAATATTGCTTGAGTATTGCTACTCTGCACAGAACTGGGGTATTGGTGCTCTACGTCAGGTATGACACCAAGTATTACTCAAGTACTGGTACTCTGTGCAGAATATGCAGCCAAGTCTCACTGAGCATTGGTTCTTTTACTCTTCTTGTGCAACGCCAGGAAGTAAAACAATTGTCTCCATGTGACAGAGGAAGGGCCTGAGGGCCATGAGGAGAGTCTTCTCCAGGAAGCCCCAGTGACCGAGTGTTGGGACCAGGGCCAGCCTCCCCTCCCCAGGGCCTTGTGCTCACCTGTGGGAGGCAGATTCCAGAGCCATCAACCACAGCTGCTTCCACAGTCCGTGTACAAGCAGAGGAATCAGGGTCAGGGTGTGGGAATATCAAGTCTCCAAATCACTACTGGGCGAGGAAGCCGCAGCGTTTCATCTGTGTGAACTGGAGCATCCCAAAGGCGACTGCAGGGAGGCGGAGCAGCCCCAGGGCCTGCCAGGGACCATTCCCAACCTTCTGGTCTGGAGCCCAACCACCCACCACCCCATGTCTGTGAGGCGGGTGTGACTGCAGAGTCATACTCACTTGTAGGTACACTGCAAGCTTCAGCTCCCCTTCATTCAGCCAGTTCCCTTTACTAAAGGAACCTGTGTCTGAAGTCATCCTGTTTATTTACTACACAAACAGAACATGAGCTCTCAGGCAGGCAGGGAGCTTATAGTCCCCGATGCTGGCACAATGCTATCTACCACGTGAATAACAACCTAGCGTGGACAGCCCATAAGTAGCTATGGAATGAATGAATTAATGAAGGCATGAGTGAGTAAATGAGTGTGTAAATGCATAAGTGAATGAGTGTGTAAATGAGTGTGTGAATGAATGAATTAACACATGAGTGAGTGAATGAATGAGTGCCTGAATGATTGAGTAAATGAACGAGTCGTGAGTGAGTGGGTGTGTGAGTGAGGGGTCAGGACCCAGTGGCTTCCAGGCCAGCACTCCTTTCCCAGGCTGACTTCTCGGCCTTCCTATGTGCAGCTCCCCCGCCCCATTTTACCCAACTACCACCTGGATCTCCAGGCCCTTCTGCATCAGCCTCACCCTTGCCAGCACCCCAGACAGGGATGGCCACCCCAGCAATAACTGTCATTTTCTTGCTCAGGTATTCTAGCCACCAGGCCCCAGACTTCCCTTGCCTTCCCAATCCCGCTGGCATGAGGTTCTGGTGTGACTAGCTCTGCCTCCTGGACCAAGTGATTGGTTCACTGAGAAACTTGGTTCTCAGTTTCCATTTCTGGGGCGTCTTTGCCCCACTCACACTCCTTAGTACATAGGCTACATGGCCCAAGGAACTTCTCTGTCTGCTGGCGTTTCTCATGGCAACCCAGCCCAGACTAAACTCACGCAAACAGGAGATCCACCTCCCATAACCAGACTCCAGTGGGGACTAACCAAAGCTGAATTCCATCTCATCACCCCTCCATTCCCAATGGTATGAATTCCCAGTTTCGCAGAGGCCCTCTGGTGTCCCACCTAGATCCCCGTTGACACGCTATCACAAGCCACCCTAGCTCTTATGAACAAATGCTGGTTGCACTTCCTCACAGTTACAACCTTCAGCTAAGAATTGCTCTCTATGTATTGCCCAGAGAAGCCTTAACATAAAAAGCTGGGGGATTCCCTCGCCTTGGCCTCTGTTCTCCATACCCGGCTGCGTGTCCTTTAGTCAATAACTGAGAATCCAAGGCACTCCTCCTTGCAGCTGGGTGGTGAATCAGTCTGCATCTACCCATGGGCATACCTTCATTCAGCGATTGTGTCATTGTGCAGGCGTCAGGGGGCATGAGCAAACCCAATGACAGAGCCTGCTAGGTCATATGCAGGGGTCGGCATGGTGGAGGCCACCTGTGGTTGACTTAGTTCATCTGTAGCACAAGATGAGCCTCAGGCCAGCATTCCTGGAGGTATCCACTGGAGAAAGATGTCACCTACCTCTGTTTAGATTCTCAAAGGCCAAACCCTCCTAGTCTTGCTCAGTCCATTTCTCCCTGCATCACACAGCATTGGTGGAGTTCACCAGTGAATTGGTGGATGAAGACATGAAGACCTGCTTGCTTTTGCATACACGTGCCAGCAGCCCTGCATTGATGGTTGGCTCAGCATCTCCTGATCTCCACCTCAAAAGGCCGGAAAATCTCCTCCCCCAAGTGGTTTGGGTCTTAAGCAAACATGAGGTCAGAGAAGGCAGTAGTGGGCCTGGGAGGCAAATCAGAACACAATTGAATTCTTCTTCACGCCCTCTTCTCATCTCCCCGCTCTAGGTCTCATTTTTCACCTCTTTGCCTAATGAGAAAAGGAGTATTTTTCTCCCAACTCTCTTCCAGTTCAGACACGGTAGAATCTGCTTTGTGCTGTGTTTCTTTTTAATTATTATTTCATTGGCCGTTTAAAGGACCAGAGGAGTTTGACTTTTCTTAATTGTTTTCTACCATTTGCCATGCACGTCAACTCATTTCTCTGAGAGTTGATGGTTCCTGAAACTCAAGCCCAGAGGTCTGGGGCTAATGGGAAGGTTGAGAGGTGGAGGCAGCGGAGAAGGAACGAAGTGAGTTTACACAAGCACAAGTTGAAAATCCGCCCTGGCTGAGTCATCTCCACAAACCAGGGGCGAGGAAAGGCAACACCCCTTTTGCTCCCCACGCCACATGCAAAGCTCTCTTCTCTTTGTGATCCCTCACCTCCCGTGCCATAGCAAACAAGAGACTTTATAAATATTTCAAACGCTAATAATTTGTGCTGCCCTGCTTAGACTTTTAAATGAATTAAAGAGCATTTCTCTTGGAAGAACCTGCCAAACTGCCGGCAGGATGAAAGAAATACCGCCACCCCGCCTGTCTGAGACGGGCGCCGGAGGTAGGGGTGGGACTAGAGGCTGTGGCATCTCCCCCACCAGCTTCAGACCCGTGTCTGCTGTGGGGGACACTCCGTCTGAGCTCAAGCTAATGGAAGAGTGAACCGAGGACTGATGGTCCGTGGCTGCTAGTGGACTTTGCACATCACAGATTCCTAGGTTCAAATCCCAGTTCGTCTGTAAGCCTAGAGCAAGTTGCCTCTCTGTGTCTCGGGTTCTTTGTCTACAAAGTGGTATTTTCTAGACAAAGAAAACTTTCTAGGTTTCTTTGTCTTCTAGAAAGTGGCCTGATACAAGTCACCTCCCTGTGTGTCCGTTTCTTCATCTAAAAAAGTGACATTTGTAAGGGTCAGACGAGCTTGAGAGTTGACAGTGTCTGGTAGGGGACCGGAGGTCCGTACATAGTCGCTGCTATTTTACCTTTAAATATTTCCAACATTTATAGCCAATATTTATGATGACTCAGACACAACAGAAGTGAGTTTCTAGGTCTCATTAAGCCCTCAACAAGCTGCAGGATGGTTCGGGGTAGCAGGGTGAGGTGGTTGGGAGTGGAAGGGGAGTACGGAGAGAAAGTTGGTTTCTCCCATGGGTGGGGCTGTGCTGTGGTTCCCGTATTGCACCCAACAGCCAGCAAGTAGTCAGGAAAAGCATGCGGGTGGCAGGCATAGATGACTCCTCCCTTCCCCGGAAACTCACGGCGTCACAAGAGGAAGGATAGGAACACATCACCTGTAATAAACAGGGCGACCCCTGAAGGGGCACAGACCAACCATTTGGAGGAACAGAGATTTGATGGCACACGAGAACCCACCTGGAAAACTTCAAGAGGGTCTCCCGGCTCCCAGGACAGAATGTGGCTTCCCTAGCCCTAGGCCCCCCACCCCACATCCACCCTTCAGCCCATCCTCTCTGTATCCTGGTCATACCTCCCCACCCCTATAATTATCCCAAAGAGCAAACCATCCTGTGAGCTCTATCTCCCCAACAGATCATGTCAGAGAACAAAGGGGGTGCTAGGAATACCACCCTGGGAAAACTGGGACTGACTGTTATAGACTTGAAGGTGGGGGTCCCTGAGTGCCCCTGAGCCGGGGGCAGGGTCTTTGCATGTTCTCTCCCTGTGTCAGCTCAGGGGGCAGCTTCCTCCTGATGCTTCACATCCTCGCAGCAAGCCCTGTCTGATACCCCGTTCTGTACCTGATCCCTTTGTTAGCTCTTCTCCTAAAACTGGGGTGTGTGGGCAAGAGTGATAGCACAGTGGGTAGAGCATTTGCCTTGCAAGCAGCTGACCTGGGTTCGATCCCCATATGGTCCCCTGAGCACCGCCAGGAATAATTCCTAAGCAAAGAGCCAGGAGTAACCCCTGAGCATTGCCAGGTGTGACCCAAAAAATAAAAAAACTGGGGTGTGTGTGTGTGTGCGTGTGCATGTGTGTACATGTGTGTATGCATGAGAGTGTGTGTGCATGTGTGCATGCGTGTGTGTGCGGATGTGTGGTGCACATGCACCCATGTGCATGTTTTCATTAGTGGCCCTGACTAGATTCCTAAATAGATCCATGTGTATGTGTGTCTGAGTATTGTCTCTCTTTCCATCTGTACTGAAATCTCTATGCTGGTTGGGACCATATTGGGACCATTTTGTTGGCCCCCAAAATCGGGCACCAAGAATCCTTAGTAAAACAGGACTGCAAGAGTCCTCGCTGACCCCTAGAGTGTGCAAACATAAGCCTGGGCTGGAGAGACAGGGCAGGGGTAGCGCATCTGCTTCACATGCAGCTCTCCCTGGTTCACTCCCTTGGCGTGGCACATAGTCCCCTGAGCTCCATCAGGAGGCGATTCCCTGAGCACAGAGCCAGGAGTCAGCCCTGAGCGCCAGCAGTCTGCACTCCCCCCCCACATAATAAAACAAAAGCAGAAGAATGATGGAAGAGGACAGACAGTCCAGCGCATCTGGAAATGTGGCAAGTGACGGATAAAGCACTTTCTAAGAGGGGGAAATGCAGCAAGCAGAGAGGCCAGACCACCTGGGGCTGGTTCAGAGGAAGTTCTGGTCTTCAGAGCCCAATGGGGTGTGGCAAAGTGAGGCTGAGCTGGAGGTGCCACGTCAGGGTGAGGGATGCCCTGAGTGCCAGGAAAACAGGTGTAAACATCTCTAGGAGGGTGGGCCACCCTAGGGAAGCTGGAGCAGAGTGTCATGGTGGGGAGAGGACAGGCGTCTGGGCAGACAGAGAGAACATGGGCACCGGCTGCCTCTATCACCTACAACTTGGAGAAATCAGGATTTTCATGTTTTTTGGGGGGGGGCTCCCAAGTGGTATTCAGGAAATCCATGGGCCCCTCCTGATGATTTTTGACCAGTTGGGCTGGTGGGTCAATCCAAGAGCTCGAAAATGGGATGGTTCTCAGACCCTGGGGTCTGGGGATTTCCTGGGGGTCTCCCTCCAGCACTGCACCCTCGAGGATCAGGGGGCTAGGACCAAGCCAGAGGCAACAGCACTTACCGCACTTGCTTTCACTCCTCTACCATGTCTCTGGACCGCCATGTCTTAATTTGGAGTTGGGTGGAAGGAGGCCTCCCCAGCAGTGCTCCGGAGCCCTAGGGTACCCCACAGATGATTCTCAGGAGCCCCATGAGACTCTACCAATAATGCTCAGCCAATCCGGCTGGCAGTTCAGTGCAACAGCCCAAAGATGCCCTGCGTCTCTGCTCCTGCAATGCCAACGATACCAAGGTCACCCCACTGATCCTCGGAGGGCCCAGGGCTGCACCCAGAGATTCTCAGGCAACCGGGTAGTGCTGGAGATTGAACCTAGGGAACGTGGGTGCCAAGCATGCATCCAAACTCCTGTGCCATCCTCTGGCCCCATGTTTAATGCAAAATTCCATTAGGAACAAAAAATTCAAAATCACAAAGAAATTTTCTATAAACTTATTATTTTGAGTGGGATTTTAGAATCAGATGTTTGGAGCATAGTCTGGGACTGGAGGTGAGTGAACGGAAGCTCCTCCACAGCCTCTGAGGCACTTTCGGCAGAGCCTCCACCATTATCCCCCAGGATCTGAGATAGGCCCCCAGCCCCGTGATGCCCAATCATTTGACTCTACTCCTGATAAGCCTCAAGAGGTCTCTCTGCTAGCACTGCATGGGCCCCTGAATAATGATCAGGAGTAGCCCTTGTACCCAGAAAGAGCAGGACCTGCCCTGGGTGGAGCTGACCACCCTCCACCCCAACTCCTAATCCCCTCAAGCCCTGAGACTGAGCAGAATTGCCAAATAACTTTCTGACTAACTCACCACCTCCCCCCGATTACAGGTCCCACTCCTCTAACATAGGCCGTGATCCTTACACTGTCCCCAACCCAAATCAATCTTAGAGCCAGGCCCCGTGAGGATCTTTCACTCTCATGGTGAAGGCACTGAGGCTCAGAGAGGGTTCCGTGACTTGCCTGATGTCACACAGCTTGCGGCGAATCCAGGTGTGACTCTAGGAAGTTTGCACACAGTGCTCACAGTTGCCAAACAGAAGGGCATAGACATTGGAACAGAGTCTCCTTTCTCTGTGGAGACTCAGACAAGCAGGAAGTCCCTTCCCTGCCTGAGAGAGTTAAAGGAGGTGGGAGGGGTGTGCATGAGACCCAGGGGAAGGGCACAGGTCCCAGTGGGTGCTACCCCGTCTCCATGGTTCTATTTTCAGGCTTAATCTCTGCAGGAGCATTGATGCAGGAACAGAGAGCACGCTATCCATCTGGCTGGCTGCTCGTTGCTATTTCTGTGCCTGACTCTGAGCAGTTCTGCGATGAAGAGGAGGAGGAGTTCAGGCCTGGCTTCTTGGCGGGGAGGCACTTGGTTTCTGTGGAAGTTGCCCCTCCTGGTCCCATTCGGCAAATGTGACACAGACATGATTCCCCAATGGAAGGATGCCTCATGCCCAGAGGAGGGTAGCCAAAACAGTTCAGATGGTGGTGGTGGTGGTGGTATGTGTGTGTGTAGAGAGAGAGAGAGAGAGAGAGAGAGAGACAGACAGACAGACAGACGGACAGACGGACGAGACCGGACGGACAGAGCCTAGAAGGCTGGTCTGGATTTCCCCAAGTGAGTATGTGCGCGTGTGTGTGTGAGAGAGAGAGAGACAGACAGACAGACAGACAGAGCCTAGAAGGCTAGTCTGGATTTCCCCAAGCGAGTGTGCTTCTCCCAGGAGAACACAGCCACAGATGAGTGTATTTTTCATGAGTTCCATTGGGACATGGACAATTTCCTCTGAACCTAGAACTCAGGTGGTCTCTCTTGCCCTCAATGTCTTGGCTGTCCCAAATAAATATGCTAATGCAAAGTGTGTTTGCTAGGTGCAGACATGTTTCAGGAGTGCACAGGGTGGCAATGGGTGTGTGTGGGTGGGGAGTACCCAAGCTCACGGTAACCACTTAGAGAAAGAGAGACCGCTGTGAAAGCAGCTTCTCGGTGAAACCAGAGCATTCACTGGGCAGTCTCTCACTGGACGCTCTCAACAACCTATGGCAGGTGTATCCTGCTCTCCACTAGGAGATAAAGAAGCAGACTTAGCCCAGGGTCCACAGATGGTGCACTGCCTTCTGAACTGACCATCCACTGCCTCACAGGGTCAACATTAGCCTCCTTCAACCTTAAGTTTTTCACATCTTGGGCCAAAAGGTAGTGCAGTAGGCAGGAATTTGTCTTCCATTTGAAGTAAGCAGTTCCACCCCTGGCATCCTATATATCCCTGAGCACTGCTAGCAGAGAACAAATGTTCAATTTCTACATCTTGTTCTCCACTAAACACTACGTATCCTGGGGCTGGGAATCACATCTAAGCCTTGTCCCCACCAACCCGAGTAAACAGTGGGTGCCCAATATCTGCACCAATGGCACATGATGTGTTATACATCTAGCCAGTTTGGGCAAATGCCTTCACATGTAACTATGAGTTTTCAAGCTCATATTAACAAAAGAAGCAAAACAAAATTCAAGGTCAGTGGGTGGCTATACAATAACTGCCAATAAAATCTTGACCAAAGAAGACCTTATTCTACACAATATTGAAATGAGATTTTTTAATTTTTCTAACCCATAAAGATAAATATCCCTAAATTGCAAAGGGAAAAACACTCAACAGAAGAAAACTTAAAAAACTATTATAGCATTTATTAATGCTCAGTATTTGTTGGACATGATGCTAAGGGTCTTAATTGTATCAGCTCAGTTTTCCTCCTGAAAAAGTGCCTAGAGAAAAGCAAATCAAAACCACAAAGAGGCATTACCTCATAACTGGAAGAATGGCCACTGTCAAAATGGATTGGAAACCCCCCGGTGCCAGAGAGGATGTGGAGAAAATAGAGCTCTGATACATTGGTGGGGAGTTGGGGTTGGAATTGGTGCAGCCTCTATGGAAGATGGAAAGATAAATCCTTGCTGAATTTAAAATGGAGAGGAGGCTGGAAAGATAGTGCAGCAGGTAGGGGGCTTGAGTTGCACAGGCTGACCAGGATTGATCCTCGGCATCCCATAAGTTTCCTGAGTACCACCAGGAGTGATCCCCGAGTGCAAAGCCAGGAACAAGCCCTGAGCACAATGAGTATGGCTCTCTCAGCCCCCTCCCAAAAAAAGGAAATTCCATATAATCCAGCAGCACCATTTATAGGCACTCAAATGAAAATACAAAACACTAACTTGAAAGTACATTTGTCATTTTTTTTTTTTTTTTTTTTGGCTTTTGGGTCATATTCAGTAATGATCGAGGTTACTCCTGGCTCTGCACTCAGGGATCACTCCTGAAGGTGCTCAGAACCATATGGGTGCTAAGAATCAAACCCAGTCAGCTGTGTGCAAGGCAAATGCCCTCCCCATTATACTATCACTCCGACCCCCAATATTTGTCTTTCATTGGCAGCAGGTAACTACATCAAGAATCACAAATACACATAACATATATATGTAACATATAAAACATAACATGTTTTATATATATAACTATAACGGCATTATACTTATATAATAACTTTTTATGTATAGATTTATATGTATATGTGTGTGTAGAATTCTGTGGAATTCTACTCTGCCACTGAAAAGATTAAATTGTGTCTTTTGGGACAAAGTAGATGGTACTTTAAGTGATTCCACCAAGTACAAAGTCAGGAAGTGAAAACTAATTACCAATGGTTTGGTTCATATATGAAATACGAATAACTAAGGCAAATGATCTAGCAACAACAAAAAAAAACTTGATTCCTTGATTCAGAGAAAACTATGGCAATTACCAGAGGGGATGGATGTTAGTGGAAAAATGAGTAGAAACATATTATAGGGGTTGATAGAACTATATTTGTGGAAATAGGGACAATTATAGTCTTACAGAATAGTAATGATGCACCATTTAAATCCTATATATTGCTAACCGATGATAAATCCATTTGAAAAATATCAGATTATTTAAAAGTACCCTAGAGTTGATAATTACTTTATAAATCAGGAAGTAAGTCCAACAAGGTATGGGGACTTGCCCAAGGACATGGGTATTATACATGGCAGAGCAAGGATTCAGATCTAAGCCACGTGGCTCATATAGAGCTTGGATTCAGATCTAAGCCAGCCCAGGAGTTCTGTTGAGCAATCCCCTGAGATGACACAAAGGAATATATTTTTCTGACTTTCCAAAATTGATGAGCTTCTCCTATTTTTTTCCTCTGGATATTCACATATATGAACCACATTTCCTTAGTGCCCCTGGAAAGTTAGAGAGGGCAGACCAATGGATTAGTCACAGACCCTTAAGTCTTCACAATACAGCACAGATGATACCAGCAAGTTGTTAAAAGAAAAAAGATAAAAGTGTTAAAAGGATTCAAGGCCCTTAAAAAAGGAAGAAGACGGACGAGGCATTTCTAGTTTTCTGCATTTCTTGTTCCTCCTTCAGACTGAGGCAATCTGATGAGGCTATGATTTCAAGAAGTTAAAATGAAAACAAATAGACACTGAATAGATGTGGTTTTGATAGAATGTACAAGGTGCCCTCCCTACATAAAAGTTGCTTAAGCCATTTATTAAACTGCTTGATTGAATTTTATTGTATAACGAGTATGCTACACTAGGATTTGAGTTGGCCTGTATAGGGTTAAGCCCGTTTATATGCGCTCAAAACTAGTCTGCTGAACTGTGTTGAGCTGTATCTGCTGGGGTAGCATGAATTTGTTGAACAGAGTGAAAATCAACTGCATGGGACTGTACTATTGGTGAGTTGAGACAAGTTAAATTCCTGTGCAATTGGTGTGAATTAAGTTGAGTTGAATACATATTGTAGGGTTCAGTTGACTTTGGCTGGCATCAAGAAAACTGATATGTACTTATCTATTTTAGGAAGTCTTTCTGGAGTAGGGTCATTCGCTGTTCAACTACTAGAATCACTCCCAAAGGGCCTATATTTAGAAGGAAAAAAAATACCCAATGGGCAGAGCATTTTGTCTTCAAGCAGGTTTGACACAAATAAATGGTCCGGAGATGATTGGGTTTTCCTATCTCTAACGTCCAGTGTGCTTGCTGGGGAGGAGGCAAGAAGGTGTCGAGGGGATATTAAAAAGGTAAGAAGGCTTTTACTTCTTACTATACCACCTACACAGTAAAGTCTGGCAAGCTACCGTGTTTTATTTACTTTTTATGCCAAAAACTAGTAACTATTATGGACCTCAGTTCCATAACCTGAAGAATGGTTTTGGGCTCCTCCTGTCCCTGTAGCAAGTAGATGCCCTTGGGTTGCACTTGCTTGTGACAGGACTAATGGAGATGTTCCTAGTGCCCACTCGAGCAAATCGATGAACAATGGGAAGACAGTGACACAGTGAAGAAGGCTTTTACTTTTACTGTCTGACTTTCCTATTAATCCAATTCCACTCTTTTTCTTTTTACTTTCTGGGTCACACCCAGCAATGCTCAGGAGCTACTCCTGGCTCTGCACTCAAGAAGTACACCTAGTGGTGCTCAGGAGACCTATGTGGAATGTCGGGGATCGAACCCAGGTCAACCACGTGCAAGGCAAATGTGCTACTCGCTGCACTATCATTCTAGCTCCTCCATCTTTAGCTTAAACACTTCTACATGTTCTGAGTACCAAAGATTAAAGAGTAAGTAGTGTCTTTTCCTGTCCCTAAGGAAAAATGACTTAAACAATTAATGTATGCTATAACATCATCTTCCTCAGACAGACCTCTTATCCTAGAATCTGGCCACCAGCAGGAAGCTGCCAACATTTCAACCCTAAGACAATAGAAGAATCGAGAACTTTGAAAATGAATTACTAAAAGGTATCAATACCTCTATCAAGTCTGATTAAGGAAAGAAGATACATGAATATCCAGTACAGAGGAAAAGTATAACATTTATAGATTATTTTTAATGAGTAGCACAATCCAATATATTGGTTTGTGCTAGTTTTATATTTTTATATATTTTTATAAATTTTATATATATTCAAATTTAGATATGGTAGAAATTTGGGAACAATCAGAATGACCAAAATTGACCTTAAAATGTAAGTTAAATGTCATAATTCCACTGAAAACTGTTATCAAATAACAGTCTATAACACTCTCTCTCCTCATTATACTACTCCATTTCCTGGGAACTGATAATCTGATGACTATTTATATCAAATCTCTGAAGAACAGATAAAGACAATAATCTTTGCATGGTTTTAAAGAATGAACAGTGAGATACAATCCAAATCCATTTTGAGACTAATGTGATCTTAACATAAAAGTCCATTAAGAATAATAATAAACTGAAGACATCTCATATTTTTTAAAGGATGTAAAGCTATGAACTGAAAAGGTAGCAAATAAGATTTGATAACATTTAAAATACCATGATACTAAAAGACAGGCATATTTAAGGAATGCAAGGATAGTTCCTCACCAGCAAAAGTTAGCACAATCCAACACATCAAGACCAGAGAGACAGTACATCGCTTAAGGGCTTGTCTTGCATGTGGCTGACTCAGGTTCCAACCTCAATACCACAAATGGTCCCCTTGAGCACAGAGACATATCTATGTCCTAAGCACTGCCAGGTGTGACCCCAAAAACAAACAATTAAAAAAACAGCCAGAGATAGAGCACAGGGGCTTAGACACTTGCTTTGCACATGTCTAACTCCGATTAGCTCTCAACCAATGTACAGGATCCTCTGAGGACAGCCAAGAGTTATCCCTAAACACAGAGCCAAGAGTAAACCCTGAACAGAACTGGATGTGGGCAAAAAAAGTAGAAGAAACAGACAAATTAGCATAATTAGTTAAATATATTCTAATTTTTTCATTCAACCTTCATTTATGATTCAAATTGTCATCCGATGAGGAATTGAAGAGAATTTTTTGAGAGATTTTCTAGACAAAATTATTGGAACTAATTAGGCAAATTAATAGGACTGATAAGAAATGCAGCAGCAGGCAGCATATACAATCCTCCTGTAGGAAAGCAGGACTGGCTTCTGCTCCCAGCAGTAGGACAAAGTTTGGATTGACATGCACAGAAAATGAATGAATTAGATAAATCATACTTTTAAAGGAATCAAGAATATTGGGTAGGTGGAAAGAAATACACATTGAGTCCAATTCCAGGACAAAAGGAAAAACCACTGAAATAGGGAAGGAGGGTTGGTAACTGTTGTTTTCTGGGACATTTATTGATCTTAGGCTCAGATGGAAGATTTTCTGTCTGTTCCCCCAGACATAAGAAAAGGAGAAGGAGGTAGGTGTTGGTATTGGCTCAGCAGAAACATGGCATTCCAAGTGAAGTCAGAGTGGAAATTGGAGACTTAGAAGTCACTGACAGACTTTAAGACATCAGTCAAATGTGGAAGCAGTGGGTGCATGAGGCTGAAAAGTTTCCCCTCAAGTGGAGAAGGCTGTTGGGACAAGAAGGGACGACTATGACAAAGATAGCAGGAAATGATCACTCTGGATAAGAGCTGTGTGCTGAAAATAGGTAAATGAACAAACATGATAGCCTCTTAGTATCTGTATTGCAAGCCATAATGCCCAAAAGGTGAGCGAGAGAGAGAGAGAGAGAGAGAGAGAGAGAGAGATGAAGAGTGCCTACTATGGAGACAGGCTTGGTGGGGTGTGGCGGAAGGGAAATGGGACATTGGTGGTGGAAAATGTGCACTGGTGGAGGGATGGGTGTTGGAACACTGAATGACTGAAACAGCACCATGAACAGCTTTGTAAGCGTGAATCTCACAATGATTTAATTTTTTAAGTTCTAGGAATACTTCCAGAGGGCACAACAGAATCTTTCTGGAGTCTTTCAGACATGCCTAAGGAACAAACAGCTGCCTCACACTCAGTAACACTAGAGACGAGCTAGAGAGATGGCCCAGGGGGTTAAGACAGACCAATCCTGGTCTCATCTCCAGCCGCATATGAGCCCCTTCTGCATGGCCAGGAAAGATCCCTGAGCTCAGAGCCAGAACTCAACCTGAATACCACCAGGCGTGGCCTTGAAACCAACAGTTAAAAGAAAAGCTAGAGAATCATGTAGCATAAACAGTGGCAGGTCATATAGGATAATCACAAATCTGCAGCCATGCCCTGGACCGAACATTGCCTGGTGCGTGGTCATCTGTCTAAAAGAGTTCAGGGAAGTGCTCTCATGTAGAAGAGAGAAGAATTTCAAGCATCATTTGTTCAATTTTTTTTAATTTTATTATATCATTATGATATATAATTACAAAACTGTTCATGATTGAGTTTCAGTCATACTGTGTTCCAGCACCCATCCCTCCACCAGTGTCCATTTCCCACCACCAATGTACCTGATTCCCTCCCCCACTCCCCTAGCCTGCCTCTATGGCAGGTCTTCTTTCTTTCTTTCTTCTTCCTTCCTCTTCCTTCTCCTCCTTTTCCCTCCTCCTTTTCTCTCGCTGTCTCCCCCTCCCTCCCTCCCTTCTCTCTTACACACTGTGGCTTGCAATACATACATTTAGGGGTTATCATGTATATCCCTTTGCCTACATTCAATACTCAGTTCTAGTCTGACATTACCATTTCTAACAAGTATTAGTACATTGGTCCCTTCTATATTTTACCTAGTTTCTGACTCTCACATACTTAATTTGCCCCATAAAATCAGATCATACCAGACATATGATCTGCAACATCCTGTGAGAATCGCACTGAGAAACCCAGAGCACACATTAGAAGCAAACCCATAGGACAACCGGATCAGAATGAGCAGTCAGCTACCAAAATGACTTTCAACTAACTATAATTGTTGATATGAAAAGGAAAATGAAGATCATGATACATGAGACTGTCTAAAAGATTAATAATTTCACCAGGAAATTGGAATCAGTTCAGTGGGAAAAAATAGAATCAGTGCACATGGTAAAATTAAATGGGATATCAAACTAGAATTTCATGGATATAGCTTTCTGGAAATGGTCGAAGAGTGACTATCTCTATAGATAGTAAATATAACCCCTAGGTATCATAAAATAAAAATTAGTTAACAAAAGGACAAAATGTAACCCTGCAACATTGCTGCTACGGGCTCTCCCCATGCTCGGTTGATCATGGGGCATCCAGAAGGGAGAGTGGGGTCTGGTCCCGGCCTGCTACCCCAGTAGGCCTCAGAAGAAGTCAGAGGAACCTCACGCACTACAATCACAGCCATTTTCAGGGTCTAGACTCCACAGCTCGTCAGAGCCCCACCCAAGAGAGAAGCCAATTGATTTTAAGCCCGGTATGCGGGTCTTGGCGGCTAAAGTCAATGGGATTTCATGGAGATGGAGCTGGGGCCCCTTCCCCAACCTCTGTTCCCTGGGAAGGCCCCATGGACCTGCCCACAAACTGCTTCCAGTGCTGTGGGCCATGATCCAGAGATGCAGACACACAGGACAAAGCTGCTACTGGTTCTCCCTGAGTGCGTGGCCATGCAATATCTCAAAGCCTGGTATAATGATGTACCAGGTATCCAGCCACATTTATAGAATTAAGGGAGTGGCATACAATCACAAGTGTGAGGCATGATGTCTGGTCTATGGGAACATATTGATAATTTCTTATATAGTGGGAACAAATGGCACAGTGGATCCAGTTGAGATTTTAAAATTTCTATTGACTTTTGTCTAAGAATATATTCATCAACCATATTTAGAGAACTAGCTCCAAGAAGCAATATAGAATAGATTATTCAGTGTATGCTTAGGACAGGCTTAAACAGAAGTTGAAAAAATTTTGAAAAAGTGCTGTCCCTGGTACAGTGGTGAAGAATTTGGGATTGACTAGTAGAAACCCACTACGTTCTAGAAACTCAGAAGGAGAATGCAAGAACAGAAATCAGCCAGATTTGCACAGAACAACCCAGAAAAAAAGTCATGACTTTATCAATATCATTCCCATATATGGGCTGTAATGGTCAATATAATTAGTGCTGGCTAAGGGAGCAGGCATGGGGATGGGGAGTGGGTGGGGATGGGGGTCTTTAGTGGTGGGAACACACTGGTGATGGGACTGGTGTTGAATGATCAATCTAACAACTGTATTGTGAAAACCTTTGTACTCTGTAACTCACAGTATTTAAATAGACAGATAGACAGACAGACAGATGAGAGAGAAAGAGAGAGAGAGATAAAAAATTAAAAAAAAATTAAATGCAGCCTTGCAAATAGAGGTAGTACAGGGTAAAGGTACAGATTTTTTCCAAGCAGCAGACCCCATTTCTATCAGCACTGGAGGGTCCCCTGAGCGTCCCTGGGTGCCTAGGTAAATGCTGACATCACAGACCCCAAGCAACCCACCTCCTTAGGCTCTCAGGTTGAGCCACTAATGCAGGGGAGGCAGAAATTGGCAGTGGCAGGTCTCTGTGTGCATTCGCGATTCCCAGGTTTTCAATTTATTTTCAAGAATGAAAATATTGAATAATAAAGATGCTCAGACTTAGAGTTGGAAAGTAGAAAAGTTTATTGGAAAGTAGAAGAGAAAAAGAAAAGAAGCTCCCCAAGTGGGGAGGAACTTAGAATAGGAATAAGTTAACTGTGTGGCTCTTTTACAGGAAAGTCAGCCTTTGTGTTATAGGGAATGCAGGGAAGTTAAAGATAAGAGTTTTCCTGCAGACCCTTTTTAAATGGAAAGTGGGCTCTTGGCAAATGTTACAGAAGATGCAAGGATCTTACAGATCCTTTTCTGGCCATTTGTCTTAGATATTTCCCATCATCTCACCTCCCTATGAGGTCAAGCTCTGGAGCAGAATTTTTTAATTTTATTTATTTGTTTGTTTGTTTGCTTACAAAGATGTTCATGCTTGAGTTTCGGTCATACAGTGTTCCAGCACCCATCCCTCCACCACCAATGTCCCTCACTCCCCTCCCTCTCCCCCTCCCTATCCTCTCTCTCTCTCTCTCTCTCTCTCTCTCTCTCTCTCTCTCTCACACACACACACACACACACACACATCTAGAGGTTATCATGTGTATCTTTTGCCCAGATTCAATTCTCAGTTCTCGGCTGGTAGTATCATTTCCGATGATTATTAGCACACTTCTCTGTCTTACCTAGCCTCTGACTCCCACACGTTTGTGCTATACCAGGTTTTGAGATATCCAGTCAAAAACAGGACTGCTCACAGCAGCTGGTGAGGGTACACTGGAGGCTTCCTCTTTCACTACCAAATGACAGAGAATTGCCAGAAAAGGCTCCCTGGACCCCAAAGCACACCACTTGGGGAACCCCACTTCTCCAAAAAAAATTATAATCCTGATTTTTTCAGAACCAAAAGTGATAGCAATTGCATGTGTGTTCCCTTCTAATCAAGCTTCCGAGTAAGAAAGGCAGATAACAGTGGAAATAAAATTTAACCAGAGCAAGATGCCAGAGCTGAGTGCACAGGATTGGAAAAACAGTTGGGAATTTAATGGACTAATATTTAAGGAGCAGAATCATACAGCAAGAGTTTAGCTACAATTAAAGTGCTTTGCTGGGAATAAAACCACACAGGAGTGTTTGCAATTAAAACCAAATAAAAGGGAAGCGAGCAGAAAATACCATCAGACTATACTCTAGAAGATAGTTCATTCAGTCTTGCTTGTTTTTCTATCTTTTATAAAATTAAATTTTAAAAATTGAAATTTTTAATTTAAATTAAAATGTTAACCTTAAAATTAAATTTCAATTAATTTTATTGAATCACCATGAGATATATAGCTACAAAGTTGTTCATGATTGAGTTTCAGTCATAAAATTTTCCAACCCCCATCCCTTCACCAGTACAAATTTTTCACCAACAAATTTTTCCTCTGTTTCTCTCACTCCTGCATCCTGTTCTGACCACCTCTTCCTGCAACAACATTTAGAAATATCTAGAGACATTTTGCTTGTGATGACTTAACGGGGACAATTTCTATTGTCATCTAGAAGCCAGGGATGTAGCTAAAAATCCCACAATGCTTAAGAGAGCCCCAACAACATGACCCAACTCACAAATGATATTGGTGAGGCCAGAGTGATAGCACCGTAGGGAGGGCATTAGCCTTGCACACGGCCAACTGGTGTTTGATCCCCAGCATCCCATATGGTTTCCTGAGCACCACTAGGAGTAATTCCTGATTGCAGAGCCAGGAGTCACCCCTGATCATAGCAGGGTATGGCCCCAAAACAAATGAATCAAATGGTATTAGTGCCATGTATGCTCTTAACTTTGTGAGGGACGGTTGATGTGAACACCAGCCATTGTTTTTCTAGTGGTGGATGTTTTTCTAGTGGTGAAACCCAGGAGTTTATTATAGTTAATTCACTATGCCAGGACTTCACCTGCCCTGGCCCGCCACCCCAGCAGAGCCTCGCAACAAGCCAGACGACCCCCCACTCCATGAGGGCCTCCATTTTCCACATCTGGACTTTCCCTCGTCAGAACTCCACCGAGCAGACCAGCCTCGCACGGTTTAGAGATGACTACAAGAATATTCTACCCTCACGCAGAGCCTGGCAAGCTACCCGTGTCGTATTTGATATGCCAAATACCAGTAACAATTATAGACCTCATTCCCATGACCTGATGGGATGGTTTGAGGCTCTTTATGTTCCTGGAGCAAGCAGGTGCCCTTGGGCTCTACTAGCATGAGACAGGACATATGGAGATGTTACTGGTGCCCACTCGAGCAAATTGAGGATGAACGGGAAGACAGTGATACAGTGATACAGTGGGAAATTTTCAGGGAGGAAAAATTATCCTTACAATATGACACTAAAAGCTTGAACCAATTATTTTTTTAAATGATAAATTGAACGTCATTGAAATTTTATACCTTTTCTCTTGAAAACATCGTCCTGGTCAGAGAGATAGTACAGGATTTTAGGCCCTTTGCCTTGCATGTGACCATATCCATTTCAATCCAAAACTGTATATGGACCCCTGAGTATCACCAGGAATGATCCCAAAGTGCAGATCCAGGAGTAAGCCCTGCGATCTGCCAGGTATAGCCCCAAAGTCAAGAAAGAAGGAAGAAAATAACAGACTATCCCAAAGAAGGAAAATACAAACCACAAAAATACCAGCTAAGGGACAGAGCGATTGTCCAGCGGGTAGGATGTTTGCCTTGCACGCAGCCGGCCCATGCCGCCCAGGTTCGATCCCTGGCATCCCATATGATCCCCAAGCACTGCCAGGAGTAATTCCTGAGTGCAGAGCCAAGAGAACCCCCTGAGCATTGTCGGATGTGACCCAAAAAAGCAAAAAAATAAATAAATAAATAAATAAATAAATAAATAAATAAATAAATAAAAAATACCAGCCAATTACATAGTTGATAAAGAACTGAAACCAAAAATGTAAAGGGGTCTCAAAATTTACAATTATGAAAGGAAATTCAATAAAAAAAAATTCATCAAATAATAGACAAAATAGAAGAATCACAAACAAATATAGAAATCTCAACAATATGATTAGCCATTAGGAAAATTAAAGTGAAAAACTGCAATAATATATCATGCCACACTTGCTAAAATGATTACAAAGACAGGCCACACCAATTCACAACAATTATATCCAAAAGGACCCCACCCCCAGATGGCCAAGGGCTGGAGCACAAGCATTGTATGAGGGAATCCGGTGCTGATCTCTGGCACTGTCCCTGGAGCAAGAAGGGATGGCCCCTGAGCATCTCTGGGTATGGCCCAAAACCAAAACGGGAACACAAACCAAAAAAAGTGAAGTCACTGTAATCCTAATCCACTATTCTAGAACAACCACTTTGGGAAAGAATCTGGTCACTAATCAGAGGTTAGGTAAAACAGAGACGGGAACAGTTGTACTAATAATCATTGGAAATGTTAATACCAGCCTAGAACTGGCATTGAATAGAGGCAAAGGGATATACATGATAACCTCTAAATGTATGTATTGCAAGGCACAATGTATAAGAGAATGGAGAGAAAGGAAGAAAGAGAGAGAGAGAGAGAGAGAGAGAGAGAGAGAGAGAGAGAGGTAAAGACAGGCTGGGGGAGGGAGAGGGAATTAGGGACATTGGTGGTGGGAAATGGGCATTGGTAGAGGGATGGGTGCTGGAACACTGTATGTGTTCATGAAACCCAAACATGAACATCTTTGTTTGGGTGAAACAAAGATGAACATCTTTTTATGGGTTCGTGAAATCCAAACATGAACATCTTTGTAATTGTATATCTCACAGTGGTATAATAAAATATTTTTGTAAGTGAAACATGCATGGCCATATGATCAAGCCACTACACCCTTGGGTCAGTTACCTAAAAGGAATGAGAGGGGTGTGACTGTACAGAGAGCTGTCATACAGAAATGCTGATGCAGCTTGATTGAAACTGCCCCAAGTGAAAACTACCCAAATGAAACGAGCAAGTGAAAGGATCAATTGTACTATACCCACACAATGAAAGATCATGCCCGCAATAGTTAATACATAAATGACATTATAAATGAGTCTCAAAATCACTCACTGTGTGAAAAGAAACAAGAATGAAATTGTGCATACATGAGACCGGAGAGACAGCATAAGAGACAGTATTTGCCTTCCATTCAAATGATCCTTGTTTGATCCCCTGGCATCATATAGGATTCCTGAGAATTGTCAGGAGTGACCTCTGAGCATAGAACCAGCAGTAGCTCCTGAGCACTAGTGGGGATGGTCCAAAACCCTCCCCCAGAAACGTACATACAAAATTAGTACAATACAGTGTTTATACAATACATTATAATGTAAAAAGAAATCAAAGAGTTTGGAAGAATGAAATCTGAAAAGAGTACAAAAAGACTATGAGGGTGATAAATATGCTCATTTATCTTTACTGCAGTAATGATTCCAAAGGTAAATACATGTCGAAACATTAAATCATACTACTTTTAAGAATTTAATATATTGTATATTGATTATAAGTAAATAAAGCTATTAAATAAAGATAATATATCATAATTTTAATACTGGCAAAGTAGTGGCTAGAGGGAAATTAATAGCTTTGAGTGTTTCTATTAGAAAGAAGGGAGTTTAAAATCAATTATCTAAGTGCCTACCTTAGGAGCCAGAAAAATAAGTGCAAATTAAAACTCAAATAAGTAGAATGAAGGATAATAAATATGAGAGTAAAATGCAATAAAATACAAAGCAGATAAGTAATAAGTAAAACAACCAAGAACTGATCATCTGAAATGATCAATGATATTGATAAGCCTATATTCAAACTACCAGGAAAATAAGGATATGAAAGTTATCGAGATCTATAATAGATGGGGGGATAGGACAACAGATCCTACAGAAATTAAAATATAAGTCAATATTATTAAAAATTCATGCCAAAACTTTTATAATTAGATCACTCAATTTCTATTCTCTTTGTGACTAAAAAATATTCAAATGTGTAGGTATGTTTATACACCTATTGCCACTTACAACAACTTGGATGGATCTTGGGGAATTATGCTAAGTAAAAACATATGGGACTGAAAGATAGCGCCACAGACCAAACATACTTTTTGCACATGAGAGGCCCAGGTTCCTTTCCCAATACCACATGGTTCCCAGTCTGGAGCACTGTCAGGGGCAATGCCCAAGGACAGAGCCAGGAATAGCCCACGAATCCAACCATGTGTGCCCACCCCACCTCCAACAGAACAAAAAATTAAAAGAGAGAAAAAGAGATCACATACTTCTATGTGTTCTAAACAAGACCAACTCAGAAAATCAGGAAGTAGAGTAGTAGTTTTCTGAGGGCTGTAGGGGTAGGTGTGAAGAGAAACACTGGTCAAAGAGAGAGGCAAAGTGGGAGAAGGACGACATGCTGCTCTCTCAGTGTCTGCACTGCAAGCCACAAGGCCCAAAAAAGGAGGCGGGGGGGAAGAGCACTAGCACAGCACAGAGGGCGTTTGCCTTGCACATGGCTGTCCCAGGTTCGATCCTCGGCATCCCATATGGTCTCTGAGCACTGTCAGGGGATTCCGCCAGGGTCCCAGACAGTGTCAGGACAGAGGTTCTCTTCAACCTCCGGAGGATGCCAGGGGAACAGATGAAAACTCACGAGTCGGGTGCAGTTCCAAAAAAGGCTTTTAATAGTACAAAAGCTCTTCCACAGCACTCTAATATAATGAAAGAACTCTAGCTCTGGTCCGAACTTAGACCATACAAAAGAGCCTAAGTCTCCCACCAAAGAGAGAGAGATCTCACCCGAGATGAGTGCTACCCAGAAGAAGGAGCAAAAGGCCAAAGAGCAAAAAGCCAAGGAGCAAAAAACAAGGAGCAAAAAGCCACAGGAGCCAAAAAGGCAAAAGGCAGGCCTCAAGTCAGTCCCCTTATATACACCAAAGTAATCCAATTTGTGACAGGGAGGGTCATGTCAACAAAGAACCCTAAACAGAGTGTAGAAGAGCAGTGCCACACCCTATTGCAGGTATAAACAAAGGTTAGGCCAAGGACTAATCCCGAGATTATCTCTTATGTAAAAACACTGGGGAGAGAGAAAGAGAGAGAGAGAGAGAGAGAGAGGGCTGATATAAAAATAAAAAAATCTTAATTTCATGAGCTTCATGTAATCTAGATGGTACCCACAAGGTCCTTCTTATTATTATCTGCACCAGGGTGATCTTGAGTATCTTGTTCTCGTGTACTGAAAGGGGTCACATTCGCCTGCTTAGAGCAAACTAGTATGATGCTTCCTATAGTCTTCCTATAGTCTCAACGTAGCCAGGGTGGTAATTTCCTGGTAAATTCTAACTGTCCCACACTGGGTGCAGTGGGTATAAAGAGAGAGCTGTGCCCAATCTAGAAAACATAGACGTCTTAGTAGATGTATAAGTCAGAAGTTATTCAATCAAGGTGATTTTTGTAACTGCCACACCCTCTAGCAGTGTTTACATAGAAGAGAAGTCTCATTAGAATGAACCTTGGCTTAAATAGATTAAGCTGTGAGTGGGCAAAACAACAAAGCTCCCAGATTAGCTAGATCTGTCATCCAACAGAGCACCACCAGGGAGTAATTCCTGAGTGCAGAGCCAGGAGTAACCCCTGAGCATTGCTGAGTGTGACACAAAAAAGGCAAAAAAGAGAGAGAGAGAGAGAGAGAGAGAGAGAAGGAACATGCCTACCATAGAATCAGGGTGGAGGGGGGGGGCTTGGCTGGCAGGAGGAAACTGGGGACTTTGATGGTGGGAAACATATACTGATGGAGGGATGAGTGTTGGAATATTGTATAACTGAAACCTGATCATGAACAGTTTTGTAACGGTATCTCCCAGCGATTCGATTTTAAAAATAAATAAATAAAATATAAAAAAGAATAATAGACACACTTGCAGTTAGAAAACTAGCAGGCTTTGCAGTTAGATGTACGATACAGAGATTAAAGCTACTAATTTTGTATCATATACTTGAATGCTGCTAAAAGTATAAATCGCAAATGTTTCCATCACAAAAATGGAATTGAGAGCTAATGCTCTGCTGGTAGGCTTCTTGCAGTTTGCAAATGGGTCAGATTAAGAGTTTATACACTTTAGGGTGCTACCCACAGCAGAGCCTGGCAAGCTACCCGCGTCATATTTGTTATGCCAAGTACCAGTAACAGTTATGGACCTCATTTCCATGACCTGATGGAATGGTTTGAGGCTCTTTATGTTCCTGGAGCAAGCAGGTGCCCTTGGGCTCTACTTGCATGAGACAGGACATATGGAGATGTTACTGGTGCCCGCTTGAGCAAATCGATGATGAACGGGAAGACAGTGATACAGTGATACACTTTAGGGGTCAGAGTGATAGGACAACAGGGAGAGCATTTGCTTTGCATGCAGCCAATACAGGTTCAATCCTGGTACCCCACAGCATCGCCGAGCCCTCCAGAAAATAGTCCCTGATTACAGTGCCAAGAGTAAGTCCTGAGTACTGCCAGAAGTAGCAAAAGAAAAAATAGAGTTTGTACACCTTAAAGGTACATAATGTTTTGTGCTAACTTTACCTCAAGTAAACTTGGAAAGGAAAAATAATCAAGACTCCACAGCTCGTCAGAGCTCCACCCAGCAGAAAAACCGATCTTTCCCCGGGTTCATCAATAAATTCATGAGATGAGAGGTGACTACAAGAGTACCCCACCAACACGGCAGAGCCTGGCAAGCTACCCGTGTCTTATTTGATATGCCAAAACCAGTAACAATTATAGACTTCATCCCCATGACCTGAAGGAATGGTCTGAGGCTCTTCATGTTCCTGGAGTGAGCAGATGCCCTTGGGCTATACTAGCATGTGACAGGACTTATGGAGATGTTACTGGTGCCCACTCAGGCAAATCAATGAACAATGGGAAGACAAGTGATACAAGTGAAGTGATACAAGTCTAGATTCACACATATTTAGTGACTTGATTTTCAACCACAGTCCCAAGTAAATTCAATGAAGTTTTTGTTATTAGAACCTGTATTTAAAAAACATGTTTGCAAATTGAAGCCATGGATAAATTAAAATCCCAATAATCATAACTAATTAATTTTTTCTCCAGATATACACTAGGACTTTCCACTTCTCCATAAAATCGAAAACAAGTGTACGGTCATATCTTTAGATTTAAAATACTATCTGACTATAATGTATGCTCGTGATGACAGCTTTTCTTTAGAAACATAGGATATCCCAATCTGATTTTAAATATTAAAATATAACATTATTCTTAATGGTAAAATATCAAAAAGCTTTTTGACACAAAGCAGGGATGAGGCAAGAATGGCTGCTATCAGCAGTTCTGATCAGCAGTGTACAGGGAGTCTCGCCAGAGAAACAGAAAGAAAAAGAATAAAGGCTGAAGAATTGGGAGTGAGGCAATAAAATTATCTTTACTCACTCTTGACATCATTGTGCATGAAGAAGATCAAGAATAATCTAAAAATTATTAGCGTTTACTATTTTAACTTAGCAATGTCACGAATACAAGGTCAGCATACAAAGATCTCTTTTATTTCTACATACCAATCATAAATATATAGAAAACAAAACACAAGAAAATTATGAAATTATAATAGCATTTAAAATGTTAAATACCCAGAAATAAAATCTAATAAACAATGAGAGAAACTATTTCACAAAATTTACAAAACATTTGAGAATGATAGATGAATATATATAAATATAATATTTATTCAATCGTGAATACATATATATATATACAAAATGAAATTTCATTCCTACTTAAAACGTTATACAGAATAATAAATTCTAGGTTGGCAATAGGACTAATAGGAAAATAAAATTTTTTTAAATTGTGCAGTGAGTTCTAAGACAATATCTTGCTATTTTGGAATGGACCATATAAATTAAACCAGAAACAAATCATAAAATAAAAATTAATATACTATACAACATTGAAAGATAAGATTCCTAACAATAGGGGGAAATTCTGATTTCATATAATCACAAAGTATTAATAATAAGAACATATTTTCACTGGTTGGCCAAGTAGATACAAGCAACACTATAGGGGAAACAGCATAAAAATGAATATATAATTGACAAAAAGAAAAATAAATGGCCAATGAACATATGGAAAGATGCACTATCCCGCCAGTAATCAGGGAAATGCAAATTAAATCCACAAAGAGATATCATTTTACACCCATCAGATTGGAAAATATTAAGCCATCTGACAATGCCAATTGTTGGCAAGAACTCTCATCTACTGGTAGAAGTGTAAATTCATACAACCATTTTGGGGAACAATTTGGCAATACTCTGTAGACATTATAATATGCATAACCACGCACCTAGAAATTCTACTTCGAGCATATACCTTAAAAAACTCTTTCATATGTGCACAAAGAGATGTGTACAAAAACTGGGGAAAATCTACATGCTCCTTAACGGAATAAGAGAAGAAATTACGGTTGGTATATTAATACAATAAAATCCCATATAGAAATTAAAATGAATGATCATCATTACATATATCAACATGTACAAACCTTTTTAAAAAACATAAAATGTACTTAAAAATAAAAGTTGTGGAAAGATACATATGGTATAATATGATGGATGTAAATCTAAGAATATGCAAAACAATACCATGTATTATTTATGGACACATATGTAGTAAAAATATTTTTTAAAGCATGATCAACACCAAGTTTGGGATGGGACCATATTTCCAGATCAGGAAGCAAATGAATGGGCTCATGGAAAGTAATACAGATGGAGCTCACTCTTTTGTAGTCGTTCTTCTCTTGAAAGAAAATGAAAGGTCTGAGGGCAGATACAATAACCCAATAAAGACCAAAGCTGGGCTCTGGGTGTGAATGGGTTATAACAGTCATGGGCTCCTGGTAAGAAGGCCATGAGTGTCTCTCATACTGGATAGGCCAATTGTTAGGGGTGTAAATACTCCCCTCAAAGTCAATTTCAAGTGTCATTGAGATGAGCACAAAAGGGCAATACAACATGTCCTGGTCGTCTCTGCTGCTTCCTGCGTGCAAGAGAGAGCAAAAGCACAAAGCAATAAACAGTTTCCAAAGTACTTGCACATACGAAGTCAGGCTGGGGGGGGGGAAGCAGAGGCTGGTACCCCCTTCTCTTCTCTCTCCCATCCCCCAGGCTGGACAGCCTCAGAGACCACAGCCCAGACCACCTCTACCACTTGCCCACCCTCTTTGCCTATAGCAACTCTTCCTTGCCAGCAATCAGGGGAGGAATCTGGATCCAGGATTAGGTCAGGACCCAAGGGTTAGGTCAACCCTTGGGTCAGAGGGTTTGACCTGGAGGAAAGTGCTGGCCAGCCCATATTGGAATCTAGATAGAAATGCCTGAGCAATATCACAGCATTCTCTGTGCTCAGAGCTTCCCCAGAATACTAGGCATCTTCCCTTGATTGCCTAAGAAGTCCTTCCCTTGGACTTCATTGTTTAGGATGACAAGATGTTAGAGGAGAAGAAGGCGCCTTTCTTGGGGACTGGTGAATCAGCCTTCAAATGATGGTCTGCAGTGTCGGGATGCTAATGAGCTCCCATGCATTGGCTGATCCAGCTGAAGCAGAAGAGCCATTGGCAGTCTTGAGGTGGAAAACAATATACTTAAGCTCTGCGCTAACGAGTCCAGGAGCTGAGTAGGTTCCTAGGTTCAAAACTTACTTCTGCCTCCTTCAAACTGTGTGTCCCTGAGCAACGCACTGAACTTCTCCGAGTGCTTCTCAGCCTAAATCAGAGCTAATACTAGTATCACAGTTTGGAAGGTATGAGAATCAAATGAAGTGACGGACACAAACTCTTCAAATGTGCTCCCATGTAAGAAGCTGTCCTAGAGGTGAGCTACTTCTACAGCTGTTTTCAACATCTTTTTTCATTCCGAGATGCTCTTCTTACAATCATTCCTGGAAAGTGAACTGCCGAATCAATTTAATCCTCAAAAAATATAATGAAATGAATATCTTGGGAAGTTGGACACACACAATTTCAACATCTTCGAATTATTAAACACTAGACTTTAGGGAAGAAATAATCTTCCAGTTTTAAAAAGAAAATTACAGCTCAAGCCAACACAATTTATCACATAAACTTTCCTGGGTGCTGTCCTCCTCCTCCTCCTCTCTCTGGTGGAGACTGAAACTATTATTCTGTCACCTGGATCCTTGACTTTTCTCCCCAGAAATCTATGTATTATTATTATTATTGTTTCAAGGAGAAGCATTTATGTTCCTTTTTCTGCTCCCTTCTTCTTTTTGCTCTCTTTTACTGAAAATATGATGTGATGGGTAAAATATCCAGTGCAATAAGTCAAAATTTCTGACAGAAATAATAGAGCCGCATCCATTTCCAGCAGTTCTCCCAGTGATAACAATTAAGCCCGGACAGTTTGAACTTTTTACAAAGAATTAATGATGCATGTGAGCAGGGAGGGGGTTGGAGAGAACAATTGCTAATAATTTATGAAGTCTTCACTGGCTCAAAGTAGTAAGTTTGGTAAAGTGAGGGGGAAGCTTTTGAAAGGTAAACACTTTGAAAAGCCATTCCAAGGCTCTGCCCTGTCAATTGAGAATTTACTACATTCCATTAAACAACCTAAAATAACTTCTATGGTAATCACCCTTCAGATAAAGGCGCCAGTGCCGACAAAGGTATTATTAAGTTAAATTACCCTAAAAGTGTTGGATTGACAGAAAGGTTCAGTCAATGGTTTGGAAAGCCAGGGCCCCTAAGTGATACCAGCAAACAGATACTGATGTTCTGGGACTGAAGAAGTTGGTTTTACAAGACCTGGCACTAACAGGATTTCAATTTGAGCTTTTAAATATTTCATGCTCCCCTGCAGAACTCAGGAGGAGGGCGGTGGGATTCACAAAGGTGGAAGTCAGAGCCCCTCCTTGCCTTGTCTTTGGGGCCCAGGATTTGAAAGGGAGCTTAGGATGGAAATAAACAGAGACACCCCATGGGTTTAACTCTAGGAGGGAAGGATGGGAGCCACATAAGAGGAATTCCACAGCAGGCAGGAATGGGAAAGAAGTTCTCATTCTCCATGAGTAGATAAGGGGAAAGGACCCCATTTTCCTTATTCAACACAAAAAAGTGGGGTGCTTAGGGCAGACCACCCACAAGATGACAGCAAGCATTACAGCACAGAATAGCCAATCCGTGAAGACCAGGGTTCCCTTCCTTGATTTCTTTTTTTTTATCTACACTTTATTTATTTACTTTTCACTAAGTTGAAATCCTTGAGGTATCACACAGATGCTGTGATAACCAATGGCCTTCATAGGAAGGTTGCTTCCAGAATTTAGCTCGAACCATGCCACTGTCTCCATGAGATCAATTACCTTTCCCCAGATCATCCTGGCTTTTTTAGGTTTGCCACCAGGAGTCACTGTGTTGTTCTTTGCTTTATATATAAGGACATCTCTGGCCCAGATCAAATTCAGTTTCATCCGTAGCATAAACACCTTCAATTTTAAGAAGAGTCAGGTGTGTGCCTTCTAGTTCCAGAGACCCTGCTTAGAGCCAGCAAAAATGGCTACGGACCAATATTCATGGACAAGGGGTTAATATCAAAGATATAAAAGATTTTAAGTTTCATCAGTGAATGCTTGAGATGAGAGCCTTCTATTGAGCGTATATCACCTACACAGCAGAGCCTGGCAAGCTACCCGTGTTTTATTTGATATGCCAAAAACCAGAAACAATTATGGACCTCAATTCCATGACCTGAAGAATGGTTTGAGGCTCTTCCTGTCCCTCAAGCAAGCACTCTTGGGCTTTACTTGCTTTCGACAGGACATATGGAGATGTTACTGGTGCCCACTCAAGCGATTTGATGAACAACGGAAGACAGTGATACAGTGATACAAGATACTGTTAGAACTTTACAAGAAAAAAAAAATCCAATCCCATTAATAAATGAGGAGAAGAAATGACCAGAAACTTCGACAAAGAAGAAATTCAAATGACCAAAAGGCATATTTTGAAAAAGTGCTCCTCCAGGCTCAAACAGAGGTTGAGAAAATTTTGAAATGTTTTCTCTGGTGCGGTGGTGGTGAGTCTGGGGTTGACTAGTAGAAACTCACAATGTTCTAGGAACTCAGAAAGTGAATGCAAGAACAGAAACGGCCAGACTCGCACATAACAACCCAGAAAAAAAGTCATGACTCATCAGGGAAATGCAAATCAAAACAACAATGAGGTACCATCTCACACCAGAGACTGGCACACATTCAAAACAGCAAGAAAACCGGTGCTGGCGTGGATGTGGAGAAAAGGGACTCTAATCCACTGTTGGTGGGAGTGCCGACTGGTCCAGCCCTTTTGGAAAACAATATGGGCATTCCTCCGAAAGCTAGATATTGAGCTCCCATTTGATCCAGCAATAGCACTCCTGGGAATATACCCGAGAGACCAAAGAACACATAGCAGAAACACTATCTGTACTTCTTTATTCATCTCTGCGCTATTCACAATAGCTAGAATCTGGAAACAACCTAAATGCCCGAGAACAGAGGACTGGCTAAAGAAACTGTGGTACATCTACACTATGGAATACTATGTAGCTGTCAGAAAAGACGAAATTATGAAATTTACCTGCAAATGGATAGACATGGAGACTATCATGCTGAGTGAAATTAGTCAGAAGGAAAAGGACAGATATAGAATGACTGCATTCGGGGCGGAGTGATAGTCCAGCGGGTAGGTCATTTGCCTTGCACGTGGCCGGCCTGTGCCGGCCCTGGTTCGATACCCATATGGTCCCATATGGTCCCATATGGTCCCCTGAGCACCGCCAGGAGTGATTCCTGAGTGCAGAGCCAGGAGTAACCCCTGAGCATTGCCGGGTGTGACCCAAAAAGCAAAAAAAAAAAAAAAAAAGAGAGAGAATGACTGCATTCATCAATAGGATATAAATAGATACCAGTGTTTTACTAAGTGTGGGAAATGGTAATGGCAGATTAAAACTCACCATTGAATATACACAAAGAGACTTAAGTAATAAACTCTAAATATCTGCAGGGCTAGCCACAATGTGTAAAAAGAATAGGGAGAGAGATGCAGAGACAGAGAGAGAGAGAAAAGAGAGGAAACCGGGCTACCTGCTATTGTGGCAGCCTAGGGGTGGGCAGGAGGGGTGGGGTACATTGGTGGTGGAAATGGGGCACTGGTGGAGGGATGGGTGCTGTAATACTGTATTACCAAGAACCAATTATGAACACCTTTGTAATTGTATGTCTCACAGTGGTATAATAAAAATTTTTTATAAAATGAGTTATTGTTACATAAAAAATGTCATGACTTTATCAATACCATTCCCTTATATGGGCTGCAATGGTCAATATAATTAGTTCCTGCTAAGGGAGCAGGCATGGGGGTGGGCGAGAAATGAGGGTCTATGGTGGGGGGGGGACACCGGTGGTGGGATTGGTGTTGAAAATAGTATTGGTACCAAGTAGATCAATACTATTTACTAATAGTAAATAGTATTACTATTTACTCTAACAACTGTATTGTGAAAATTTTTTCACTTTGCAAATTATGGTATTTACATTAAAAAATAAAATTAAAAAATGAAAAGAAAAAAATCCTCCCTCATTAATCATCAGGGAGATACAAATCAAAACAAAAATGAGATATCATCTCACACCACAGAGACTGATGCACATCCAAAAGAGTAAGAACAACCAGTACTGTGTGGATGTGGGGAGAAAAGGGACACTCATCCACTGTTGGTGGGAATGCCGACTGATCCAGCCCCTTCCGGAAAACAATATGGACATTCTTCCAAAAAACTTGATATTTAACTCCCATGTGACCCAGCAATACCACTCCTGAGAATATACCCTGGACACCCAAAAACACACAGCAGGAACACATCTGCACTTCTATATTCATCGCAGCACTATTTACAATAGCCAGAATCTGGAAACAACCTGAGTGCCTGAGAACAGAAGACTGGATAAAGAAACTATGGTGTATCTACACAATGGAATACTATGCAGCTGTCAGAAGAAACAAAGTCATGAAATTTGTCTACAAATTAATGGACATGGAGATCATCATATTTAGTTAAATTAGTTAGAAGATAAATGGTAGACCCAGAATAACTGCATTTATTTGTGGGATATAAATATATACCAGTGTTCTATTAACTGTTGAAAATTGTAACAACAGATTAGAACTGAGCACTGAATGTAGGCTCAGGGATAAACATGATAACCCTTAAATGTATGTATTACACTTACACATTAGCCACAATGTGTAAGAGAAGGGAGAGAAACAGAGAGAGACAGAGAGAAGAGAAGAGAAGAGAAGAGAAGAGAAGAGAAGAGAAGAGAAGAGAAGAGAAGAGAAGAGAAGAGAAGAGAAGAGAAGAGAAGAGAAGAGAAGAGAAGAGAAGAGAAGAGAAGAGAAGAGAAGAGAAGAGAGAGAGAAGAGAAGGAAAAGTACCTGCAATAGAGGCACGCTGGGGAGGGGGAGGGAATTCGGGGACATTGGTGCTGAGAAATGGGCACTGGTGGGGGATGGGTGCTGGAACACTGTATGACTGAAATCCAATCATGAACATCTTTGTAACTGTAAATCTCACAGTGGTATAATAAAAAAAAAAAATTTTAAATGGCTGTGGACCGCAGTCTTCCACTGTATCTCTCCATTAGTCCAGGCTTCCCAAGAAGCCAAGATGGCGGAAATAGAGCCCCTTTCCTTCATTCCTGATTCTGATTCCTCTCATAACCTCCCTATATATTTTCCACCTACTCCATCAAAACATTACTATATGCTTTGATGAAACCATAGTGGAAGTCATAGTGAAAACCATAGTGGGCTATTCAACAAATTTTCCTAAACTGAATACATATGTACAACCAGCACCAAATTCAAGAGACACCACCTCCAGCCCCAGGAAATGTAGCCCCAAGATTCTACCCCACCCTTACCAGGAATAACCAGCCCTTAAGATGAATCCGTCCAGCTGTCGGACTTAATGTAAATAACCTCGCATGGTAATGCATTCATTTGCGTCTGCCTTCTTTTTACTCAAATGATATGAGGGAGATTGATCTATGTATTTTTTTATTTATCTGTGGTAAGTTCATTATCAAGGGTGCTTACTTTTCTACTCTATGAATGTGCTAAGATTTATTTAGCTGTGCTTTCATGGTGAGCATTTGGGTTGTTTCTACTTGGGACCAATACAAATAGTGCTGCAATAAACTTCCCTTTACAAGTCTCCTGGTGCACATATGTATGTATTTCTCTTGGATTTATACCAAGAAGTAAAATTGCTCGGTCATAGGATATGCAAAAGTTGGGCTTTAGTGGATGCAGGCAAACAGGTTTTCCAAACGATTGTATCAATTTAGTCTCCCACTAGCAATGTGTAATAGTGCCGGTCATTCTACACGCCAACCAAAAGGTGCTATTTCCTAGATTCTTAAATATTGTAGCCATTATGGCAAAAAAAGGGTGTATGAGGTACAACAAAAAACCATCACTTTCATCTGCATCTTCCCATTCCTTCCTGAAAGGAAATGCTTGTGTTCAGTGCTCATTTTGACATCCACTTTGGAGGAGTACTTAGTCAATCCCTTTGCCCATTTCTCTGTAGAAATATCTGACTTTCTCATGCTGCCAAGGAATCTCAGAGACCATTCTCTGCTTTCGTTCTGAGGTTCTTTGTCAAGTGTACAGAGTCTAAGTATCTTCTCCCTCACTGTTTCTTCCCTTTCCACTCTCTCTGTTAACAGAAATCTGGCCAAGAAACAGGTACAACCATGAGAGATCAGAGGAGAGCCACCTTTAATTACACATGTGGACACAACGGGCTAATCGCAAAGGGTAAGCCCCAAACGCAGCTCATATAAAGCTTATATAGACTACATACAGGATACACTGATCATGCAGGTCTAATGTTCTCACCTGCCATGCACAATGGCTGCTAACATACATAATGGCTGGTAAAATCCATGATTAATACAGTCTATTTTAATTTCCATTTACTAATTGTTTCTGTAGCCTCCTTCCCTTCCTGCTCAAGCAGCCAGATGGGACTGGCTCCCCTCTCTCTTCTGTTCATAATCTTATGACATGACCTCTTCATCTTTGCCCAGCTCTCAGAATGGGTCACTCAGCGATCCTGCCTCCTAATGACCTGCTTCTCTGATCCTAATTGTCCCACTACATCTCAATGGTGCCTTTCCATGAATAGGTGATGGTCTCAATTTCAATCTTAAGTTTAATATAATTTATCATTTTTTGGCTTCCTGAGCTGGAAAGATTGTACAAGAGTTAAGCCGCTTGCCTTGCATGTATCCAACCTGGTTGAGTCCCCTGGTGTCGGGGAGCGCCACCGGGGGTCCCCGACAGTGTCGGGAAGCGAGTTCCCTTTTACCTCCGATGCCGGCAGGGAATGGATGAAGACTCAGGAATCCGATGCAGTTTTAAAAGGGCTTTACTATCACAGGTTCCAATATACAATCCAAGAGCAGGGAAAACCTCCGGACTCTGGGTTCCCAGCTAGGCCCCAGCCAGGTGTAGGCCAAGATGGCTGCCACTACATGTTGAGGCCCAACAGAGAATGGAGAGGACGGAGAAGCAAAACTCCAAGGGAAGCCAAAATGGCAAAAGGGAAAAAAAAGAGAGAGCCTCTTTTTTCTTACAGCTTATTTAATAGCTAGAAATCCACCCAAACTCCCCCAGCCCAGCCCATTCTGGCCTGGGCTATCTAGAGATGAAAACAGGAAAATAGCTCTATAGAAATGTAGCAACTTCAGGAGACTTCTGGCTGTTTACAAGGACCCAGAGCTAATTCAAAGCCTCCTAGCAGAGCTGGGAGAAGCTATAAGCTAAATGTAACTTCTCCTGGCAGGAAGGATCAAATGCCCTCAGGTAATTTCTCCCAGCACCTCACCTAATGTCCTGAGCCAAGATCTGCCTGGAATTGCCTTTATAGGGTAGAGAAGGGGGTTTCTGAGATGGCATGTCTCTGTACCAAAGACTAATAGTAATGCCAGTTAAATATTTCTCCAAGCCTTCACAAGAGTCTTGTCTACTTCATGGTAGTTTTGTATTTTAGTTTCCTTTGAGTTATCAGGGAGCCATGCTTGCTTGCTTGGAGGCAAACAGCATTTCTCTCTGGTATAATTACTTAGAGATCCAATGTGGCCAGGCAAATATGCTGGTAAGATCTAGCTAGTCCCACGATGATTGTGGTAGCATGAGAGAATATTTATACCAGCCAGTACAGAATGCATGGTCAGATAAGACTGCCACATTCAGACTATCCCCCTATCTATGAAGTGACCTGTAGGAGGCAATCCAGGGCAGATGCAGAGGCCTAGGCATTTAGGTGTCCTGCAACACCCAGGCACCGTCTATAGTCCCCAAAGCACCACCAGGAGTGAACCCTGAAAACCACTGGGTGTACACCAAACATCACCCCAAAATATTTTTGACCCCCACAATATTTGGAGAGTGAAGACAGAAAGTTTCAGGGGTGGGAGTCAAACTGATAGTTCAGCAGGTAGATGCTTACTTGTGCACCGTAGACCTGAGCTAGATCCCCAGCACCCCACACTGTCCTGCAAGCCTGCCAGGAGAGATCCCTGAGCACAGAAGCCCTAAGCACCTCAGGTGTCCCCACACCCTCCTACACACACACACACACACACACACACAATGAATGTTGCTGGAGAATAAACTAAGGTAACTTGGATGCTTGAGCTACTTGGAATTCATATACCTACATCAAGGAATCCAATCATGGGTAGAATCTTTGAAATAAGTTTCTACGTAAGCTTATATAATCTATACAACACCATGCCTGCCCCCTGTAAAGATTCATCCATTCAACATATACAGCTAAATATGTGTCAGATTCTGTCCCTCACACTTGAAGAACGAAGCCTGGCCTGGTGGAGGGCTGGTCTCCCTCACAGGCCAACAGGCACATGAGAGTGGCAGAAGTAGGTTGGTAAGTCCTGAAAGGAAAATCCAAGGACAAATAAGGCTGCAATGACTGGGGAAGGAGCTGAGACCTCTTGGGGTGCTAGTTCAGCTGGAAACTTCATCTGAAGAAGAAACTGGGTTTGCAAAACTTAGGGGAAGTAGAGGCCTCAGAGGAAATGCCGGAGCCCTGAGTGTTTAAGGACCCTCCAAGGCAGAGAGCAGAGCCCCCTAAGGTGGGAGGAGGTAGTGTAGACCAGGATGTTCCTCCAGAGTCCCATCCAGAGAGCAGCAGGAAGTCACAGAGGGGTACAGACAGAGCAATGAATCTGGGAACTCAGTATCAGGCTCCACTGGGCAAGCCTTGGGTATTGCTGCTGTCACTGAAGCCTCTTCACTACAGTCCTTCGCAAGGGTAGTATCAAGCCCTGGGGGCTTCCCACTTGGGGAGAGTCGGCCTGGGTCACTTGATCACTTGAATCCCGTTATTCATCGATTTGCTCGAGCGGGCGCCAGTAACATTTCCATTGGACCCTATCACGTGCCAATGTAGCCCAATGGCATCTGGTTGATTCAGGAATATGAAGAGCCTCAAACCGTTCCTTCAGGGTTTTGACAAGGAAGTCTGACCATCTTGTAGGTGGGCGGCCACGTGATCTTTTGACATCCCCTGAGAATTCCTCCAGGTGTCAGACAAGCCAAAAGGACATTTATTCTTGCACGTGCATCCCTTCCTTTTGTATCCAACGCCCTTCCCACCTTGTCTTAAACATGTATTAACCATCAGCCACTGGCCTCATGCCCGCCCTCTCTCCCTGCCTCTCTTCTTCCCCTGTGTCTCTTCCTCTCTTCTCCCACCCTCCCTCTCTTCTCTCTTCCCCTCTCTTCCTTCCTTCTCTCTCTCTGTCCCTCTCTTTTGTCTCCTTTCTTCCCTTCCCTCTAGTCTCTGTCCTCTGTCTCTCTCCCTTTCCCTCTCCTCTTTTTCCTCTCTCTCTCTCTCCCCATCCTCTTTCTCTCTGCCTTTCTCCCTGACCCGCTGGTCCATAGCTGGGTGGATTTTCTCTTCTTCCTGCCTCTCCCTCTGATCATCACAGGTGCTGGGCCCATAGCCTCTGTGGCCCCTTGGGCACATCCCGGTGCCTCCCCTGAAGGGAATGTGCCCAGGAGCAATGCTGTGCTAGGCACACGATACCCATCAGGGATCTGAATTCTTCTTTCATCCTCTCAGATTCCCCAGGATGTAAGGTGCTGCTGCAACCCCATTTTACAGACCAGAATACAAAGGCATCGAGGGGCCGGAGCGATAGTCCAGAGGGTAAGGCCTTGCATGCAGCCAACTCAGGTTCAATCCCCAGCATCCCATATGTTCCCCTGAGCACTGCCAGGAGTAATTCCTGAGTGAAAAGCCAGGAGTAACCCCTGAGCATTGCCGGGTGTGACCCAAAAAAAAAAAAAGAAAGAAAGCAAAGGCTTTGAGAGGTGAAGCACTTACCTTACCCCTTATCCTGAGTGACAGGGTGACTTCCCAGCCATCCCTGCAGGATGCCAGGCCCTGCTCTCCAAGATGCCTCAACAAGACTTTGGTCAAGACACCTGTCTGTGCCAGTATGTGGTGAAGCCTGACTTCCCCAAACACTCCCGCACCATGCAGTTAGGAGCAGCTACGGCTGCCCGGTACATACTGACTGGTACTCCCAGAGCATAAAATATTGCAGGAAACAAAATACCCTGGTGGAAGAAAGAACAGAGAGGCAGCCATACAAAGGGGCGTCAGGTACAGATATAGAATGACTGCATTCATTAATAGGATATAAATAGATACCAGTGTTTAACTAAGTGTGGGAAATGGTAATGGCAGATTAAAACTCACCATTGAATATACACAAAGAGACTTAAGTGATAAACTAAATATCTGCAGGGCTAGCCACAATGCGTAAAAAGAAGAGGGAGAGAGATGCAGAGACAGAGAGAGAGAAAGAGAGGAAACGGGGCTACCTGCTATTGAGGCAGCCTGGGGTGGGCGAGGGGGTGGGGGTACATTGGTGGTGGAAATGGGGCACTGGTGGAGGGATGGGTGCTGGAATACTGTATTACCAAGAACCAATTATGAACACCTTTGTAATTGTATGTCCCACGGTGGTATAATAAAAAATTAAAAAAGAAAGGGCTTCAGGTAGATAGACCCTCCTGGACCTCCTCGGTACGCAGCATCTTTCTAAAGTGCACGAGGAATAAGGACTTTGGGTTCTAACCATCCCAGGGCAAGTGAGGGCCCCCACCATCTTCCTGGCCTGCCATAAGCCTTTCCCTACACAGTTTCCTCTGGGCACACAGAGCCCAGAGGCTGCTCCCTACCTGCCTTCCCTCCAATCCTTAACCAAACCTGGGCCCTGTAGTCTTCCTGCTGAGAACCACAGACGCAATCAATCCTGCAGGGTCCCTCCCGCTGCTCTCGGGATCCTGAGCCTCCCAGAAGCCTGACAGCTGTGTGTATTCACATCTGGGGCCAACGAGGGCCCACCCCAAGCAGCTGAATTCAGGCTGACCTGCCAGGGGTGCCCTCGTGGAGCCAGGAGTAGAGAAACAGCTCCTGGAGAAACACTGGTCCCCTCCGTGGCACAATTGTCTAATGAAGCC
Source organism: Cryptotis parvus (assembly GCA_021461705.1). Lineage (NCBI taxonomy): Eukaryota > Metazoa > Chordata > Mammalia > Eulipotyphla > Soricidae > Cryptotis > Cryptotis parvus. The sequence continues at coordinate 41,436 of JAJIBD010030486.1, read as the reverse complement.
AGCAGCCAAGGCAGTGTTCAAGGCAAGCGCCCAACCCACTGTGCCATCTTTCCTGCCCCACACCCGTTTTAAAGGGGTTCTGCTCACGACTGTATAGGTGCAACAGTCTTCAATCACACACTCCGACAAGTAGCACCCACCCATTCTCTAGGTAACAGAAACACATATTCCATGAGTTCAATTTAAAGTGGCTATTAGGAGCTTTTAAATTATTTTTAGAATAATGCACAGTACCCAGAAATTTCAATATTTAAGCTGTTTTTTTTCTCCCCCTAGTTCTCTGGTCACCTTGCTCTTTTTTTTTATCATGGTTCTCTACTTGGGGCAGTGATGGAGGTGAGGGGAGGGTCAGACCTTTTGAGTCCTAATTCAGAAAATCCTATAAAGAGATCTTATACTATTATTGTAGTTTTATAGAGGAGGAAACTTACAGAGAGACAGGGAGAAGGGTCTACAGTTAGCAATGACAGACCCAAGATTCTCAGCCAAATCTTTTCTCTTCCCAAACTGCGGTCTCTTTTCCTTTAAATTGCCATCGTATATTGGAATAGAGAACCAGCAAGTGCTAATGGCCTGCCCAAGGTCACACACATAACTAAGGGTCAGAGATCAGGTGAGAATGCCCTTTTGTGGCTGCCCTAGTCAGCCAGATCCTGAGCAAGCTTTTCAAGGAATCTTTAAAAGTCAGCAGTACCTGGTATCCAAACTCTTTAACCAGCCTCAAAGTTCTCCAGCTGCCCTTCATGGCCACTGGCCCTGCGACACTGGTGAAAATATTTCAGCACAAGTTTCTCCTCTTGATGGGCGAGAATGTTTTCTAAGCCTGAGCCCCTTTGAAAACTCCCAATGTCAGCCATCATCAGCTGTAACTGGCACCTCTGCTAATAAATTGAGAATGTCACATCTCCCAAACTGCATTATTACCGTTTATAATTTTGATTGTTCATTTGCATACGAAAATTAGTCCTGTGACATGCGTGAATTTTATTTTATTCTTGAACTAATTATAAACAAGAATGCCACATTATTTACATAACTAATTATTGTTCCTTATGTTCCCGGTTTTTAAATCGGGGGGTCCATTCTCTGTTGGTTAACTATGCCGATGAAAAATCCAAGAACATTTCTAAAGTTTAGGAACTTGTTCTATTTGCATCAAATACAAATTCCTTTGAATGAGAGATAATATGCTTTCCATTTTAATAGGCCTAAATTAGGTTGATCTTAATTTATAGTTAATTTGAATGAATAATTCCTGTCTACCTGAGTCTGTTTTTTCAGCAGCTTGTTGTAAATGTTTATTAACCCATAAATCTGCTGCCTTCCTCTCAGCAGCAACTTTTATATGCACCCACCACCTTCGAGCCAAATTGTAGGGAGTATGGCATCAAGGGGATAAAACCACAGACTAAGAAACCCTGGAGGGCTGCTCTGTGAGCCATATGCTGTGTGCCTTTAGGCAAACACATAACCCTCTCTGAGTATTAGTCTTCTCAATAGGTTAAATGACTTTAATTGGTCTTGAAGATTCTGACCCTCTCTAAGAGGTGTGTGAGATAGGAAGGAAATCTGTTTGTGTGTCTTTACATCTTTACTATCTTTTTTTTCTCTCTTTTTGGGTCACACCCAGCAATGCTCAGGGGTGACTCCTGGCTCTACACTCAAGAATTACTCCTGGTGGTGCCTGTGGAACTATATGGGATGCCAAGGATTGAACCTGGGTTGGCTTCATGCAAGGCAAAGGCCCTCCCCGCTGTGCTATGGCTCTGACCCTGTCTCTTTACCATTTTGCCTGTGATTCTAGCTGCTTCCAAATCTCTCTTCTTTCTCCAAACCCTATTCACATTTGGATTAAAATCTTGAAGCTGGCTCTCCTCTTGGGCTCTTGACCCAGTTTGTCAGCTGGTAAAAAGACCTTTAAGAAAATATTCTACCAAGAGATCTGGAAGGACTAAAGTGCTGATGCTGCTGCGTCTGGGAGAAACAGGAACTGGCCCCAGGGCACTGCCAAGACCCCAGCGAGCTGCCTCCTACCGATCAGTGAAACACAAAGTTTTAAATCACACTGTTAAGTCCACAGGAGGAAATCTTTGCAGTCCAAAGGACCTGGATTGGGGCCCCAGGGAGACCACAGCAGATAAAGCACCTGCATTACACACTGCCAACCCGGGTTCAAGCCCTTGCATCCTATATAGTCCCCAGAGCACTGCCAGGAGTGATTCCTGAGTACAGAGCCGGGAGGAAACCCCTGTGTTTCACTGTTTTGGTTTCCAAAAACAAAACCAAAAAATAAAGGACCTGAATTGTTTGTCGAGAAAGGTGGCCACACCCAGCACTGCTCAGGGCTTCCTCTTGCCTCTGTGCTCAGGGGCCACTCCTGGCTATCCTCTAGGGACCATATTCCATGCTAAGAATCCAACATTCCAGGCAAGTGCCTGTCTGGCTAGACTGTCAGCCGCAACACCCGCCTTTTCAGCCCTGACTTGTCCATCCTCTGAGATTTCAGGGCAGTGAGCTGGTAATCCTTCCCACTGCTACTGCCCGGGAAAGACTGACTAGATGAAACGACATGAGAATGCACAGGTTGCCCTGCTCCAGCTGCTGCTCAGATGCCGAACCCTGCCCTGTTGGACTCATCAACCGACTCAGGAATGAAGATGAAGAGGGTCTGACACACCACGGACACTAACGACACACTGCTGCTTCAGAGCCGTCCCTTCAAGACACATTTTCTCACCTCCCAGCTGAGGGAGAAACGTCCCCCCATCCCCACCCCATGAGAGTCTCAGAGAGATCTGCCCTGATGCTGGGTACACAGGGGTCAGAATAACACAATATTCAATGAAGTCCACAGTTTGAGGGGCCAGGGAGGAGGCTCAGAGCATACCACAGCACATGCCTTTCCTGTGTGAGACCCCAGGGGTGATCCCCAGAATTGCAACAAACATAATAGTCTAGTTTTAATATTGAGACCCAAGAAAACTTATTTCCAGAACATACTATTCTCAGATTCAGAATCCCTCCTTTACCTTATTGCTGAGGCACATTGACCCCAAACATCCATGTTCTTAGATGAGACCCCCCCCCCCACCTAAGCTAACAGTTTCATCACAGCATGCTCCAATAAAACAATCCTCCCTGGTATCCCTAACCCAAGATTCTGGAACTCCTAGTAGGGCCATGTCCTAAAAACATTCCTTTCGGGTTTGTTTTCTTGGAAGTTGAAAAGTTACATTTTGATGAACTTTTTAAGGTGGATCTCAGGGAAAGTTATTTGCATGAAGGGAGAGACACCACCCATTCTAATTAAAGTCCCTCCTGACTCCAAACCTCTTGGGATAATAGATAACAAGCTTTGGAAAAGGAAAGATGACATGGTTAAGTTGCACAGTTTATTGACAATGTTTGAGCTATTTAGCTTTAAGCTTCCTTGGACCACTGTGCCGGCACCCCAAATACCCAAATACTGGTCATGGGTTCACTGTCAGTCCCTGAAGAGATGGGGAAAAGAGCACCAGAGTCTAGCTTTCTAGCTGAACAAGGCATTATTTCTGAAGATCCTCACCAGCGCCTTCACTTAAGGGAACAGCTGTTTGAACAAGTAAATGTATCACTTTAGCCGAAGGAAGCTGTGTGAACACAAATTCCCTCCAAAACACAACAAGGATTAAACTCCTACCTTTATCTTCATCCACTTCCTAGTTTGTTGACAGTATAAGCTTGGCACCTACCTGGAATCTGCCTTGTTAGTCGTATCCTTAGAACTCCTGCCACGTGCAGGCACTAATCGACAGCATGTCTTTCTCTGTCCATGGTCCTGAGTTCATCTTGCAGCACTCAGCTTGAGCGTGGGGCAGGTGTGACTCTGTCCATGGTTCTTAACCTCTGCTTCCTATGGACCTGTAATTCCTTCTGCCTTTTGAGCTTGATTGAAAGAGAAAGGGAGGAAGCTGGAGGGAGAGAGGGAGGGGAAGAGTCAACAAGAGACACTATTGGAAAATACGACTGTTTTGACATGATTTTTACAAAATTGCAGTTAACGGAAAGAAAAGTGGTTTCCTTTGGAAAGCTGAGGGGCGTACTTGCTTCTTCCCTCACCTCCCCACTCCCTCCTCACTCCCTGTGTGTCAGGCTGTCAGCCTGGGGTAGTTCGCTGTCCCCATTCCTGTGTTCAAACTTGGCCCCACATATAGATGCCTTGAGCTGAAGAGAATGCACAGAACCCCAGAGCTGGTGTCTGAGAGAAACTGCATCTTCCCTCCCCAGCAGCAACTCAGTGATGCCCATTTCAGCTCCTCCCCTGAAAAGGAGCAGAGGAAATATTGGGGAACTGAGTTCCAATCCTGACACTGCATTCACCACCTGTGTGACCTTAGAAAAACGTCATTCCCTTTGCTGACTCTCAAGTTCCACTGCATCTTCCAAGTAAAGGAGTTTGGCTTAGATGTGAGCTTATAGATGTGAGCTTATCCATCCGTCTTCCAAAATACCTCAAGCTAACTTTTTCCTTTTCCTTTTGTAAGGAGTGAAATAAATGAACCATTTCTAGCTTTAAAGGGCCAAAAAAAATTCTGCAGTCTTAAGCAACTCTTAGGCCAAGAGACAGAAATTTAGAAATGGAAGTTGTCAATGAAAGAAATACATCTTTGCCTCCTCAAAGGCAAATCACTAAATGTTTTGGGTTTTATTGTGACCACCCCATGGTGATCTCAAAGACAGATGCTGTCAGGTTCCCAAATTTATGATGAGATAATGGAAATTCGAGGTGAAGTGATTTGTCCAGCGCTCCCTAGAGAAACTGGCCACCTAAACGCCACCTGTCCGGGTCCCAGTTCTTTCTACCATTGCAGTTTGAGCACTCAACCTGCCTGCAGAACCTCTCTGATCCGGGAGAACATGCCCCATTGCCCTCCACCTCCCTAAAGTGGCTCTGTTCCTCCAGTTTTGGGGAGCTTCACTCTTATTAAAGCCTCTGCCAATTTTTTTTTTTCTCTCTTTTTTCTGGGATCTGGTTGATGCCAACCTCAGGTCCCAAGCAGAGAGGCCTAAGGCTAGCTTTTAATTAGGAAACTTAAGATTGTTTGTTGTGACTCAGATAACAAGCATTTGGAGACCTGGGGAAATCGTTAAACAAGCATCAAGGCAACAAAGGTTTGCTCAGGATTCACTCTGGCATGTGGAGAGAGAGAGCGAGAGAGAGAGAGAAGGAGGGGCTGGCAACTTCTACAAGGAACTTGATGTTGCTTTAAGGCCAAGGGTTCGGCTGCAACAAGATTGAGCAGGGAGCAGAGCAGAGATATGTCCCCTCCCTGTATGCCCTACAAGGCAAGGGAAGCTGCTCACCTTTCTGTCTGTTTCTGCCCATCCAGGAAATGGTCTCAAAGTGTATCCCATTTCAGATCTAGAGCAGGCTAGAAGATCCTAAGTGAAGGTCACCCCAAGCTTGTGCCAGCTCTGGCAGCTTTCAGATCAGATCCATGTACCTTCACCTGTGATCTCATTGTCCAAGTATAAGTATTAGTCTTTTCACTTGGACATCACCAAGCCCCCTTTGGGGTGGGGCATACCCAACCTACAGTGCTCAGAGTTTACCCTCGGCTCTGATCTTGGGGATCACTGCTCAGGGGACCGTTTGCAATGCCAGAGATGGAAACTGGGTCAACACATGTAAAGCAAGAAGCTTCCCTGCCTTAATGTCTCTCCAGCTCCACCAAACCCATTTTCATCAAAATGCAGATTCTGTACTCCAACCAGCCTATCACAGCCCAGCACATCGAGTTCCACCCTGCAGCAGTCTTTTTAAAATCTGGCCCAGGTATGCTGATCCAGAGACTCACAGACATGGAGCAGAGCCGCTACTGGCTCTCCCTGGGCCCAGCCGCTCACGAGGTGCCCGGGAGGGATGGCAGGTTCTAGCCCTGGCCCGCTACCCCAGCAGAGCCTCGCAACAAGCCAGATGACCCCCACTCCATGAGGGCCTCCATTTTCCACATCCGGACTTCCCCCTCATCAGAACTCCAACCAGCAGAACAGCCTATCACAGCCCGGCTCATCGAGATTTACCCTGCAGCAGTCTTTTTAAATCCGGCCCAGGTATGCTGATCCAGAGACTCACAGACATGGGGCAGAACTGCTACTGGCTTTCCCTGTGCCCAGCCACTCACGAGGTGCCCTGAAGGATTGGCGGTTCTAGCCCTGGCCCGCCACCCAAGCAGAGCCTCGCAACAAGCCAGACGATCCCCCACTCCATGAGGGCCTCCATTTTCCACATCCGACTTCCCCCTCGTCAGAACTCCAACCAGAAGAACAGCCTATCTCTGCCCAGCTCGCGCTGCCGCTTGCGGCCGCGCAGTTCATCAATAAATACTGAATTTAGAGATGACTACAAGAGTATGCTACCCACACAGCAGAGCCTGGCAAGTTACCCGTGTCGCACCCATGTCATATTTAATATGCCAAATACCAGTAACAATTATAGACCTCATTCGCATGACCTGATGGAATGGTTTGAGGCTCTTTATGTTCCTGGAGCAAGTAGGTGCCCTTGGGCTCTCCTTGCATGAGACAGGACATATGGAAATGTTACTGGTGACCACTCAAGCAAATCGATAATGAACGGGAAGACAGCGATACAGTGATACAGCAGATTCTGTGTCAGAGAGATGGCTAGACCCTGGGAGCACTGTGACAAACCAGAACAGAATCTGAGTATGGGGAGACAGGGGTGCTTCTCACCAGCCTGAAGCCTACTGTTTGCTCTGCTGAACACACTTTTTGGCCAAATTTACATTTGGCCAAATGCAAACAGAACAAACAAATAGAAAAGAACTTCGGAAATATTCTGACTCCCCAGGACTAGAAAGCTGAAGTCTATAATGGAACAACAAGCAGGACCACATTCCCTCTGAAGGTGCTGAAGGGTCTAGAAAGCACTAGAAGCTCCTTCCAGGACATTCCTGGCTTTCTTTGCTTAAGGCAGCACCGCTTCAGACCTTATGTGGAGTTTCCCCTGTGTTCCAGATCACTCCAAATCTCCCCTGTTCCAAAGGGCACCGTCATCATGATCCAGAAAATCACCTTACCATATCACAACTTCACCTGAACTAATGACACCTCTTAAGCCCCATTTCTAGATCCTATCCTGAGGCTTACAGGTGCTATGTGTAAATTCAGGGGCTTAGAGGTGGGATCGGGAGCCCCAGTTCAATTCTTCCAAGCTCATAAGCATATGTAAAAGGATTCAGTGACCATTGAGGCTCTAACTGGCCCAGGATGGCTCATATGTCCTCCCTCACTTCTGCATCAATACCTGCATCCTCCCCCCTATCCCAGGCCTCGACTCTGCCTTACAGCCAGACCATCATTCTGTGTTAGTGACAGCCTGGGTCCTAGCAGCCAGGAAGTGAGGAGAAAGCCCTGGTCCCTTCCAGAGGAGGCGTGTGAATGTTTCAGAGTGTGAGAGGCTGGAATCCCCTCCTCAAATGCAACATGACAGTTCCTAATGGAGCGAGAGCAGTACAAATCCAGCCTCATGGCAGCCCGGTGTGTGCCGGTAACTCCTCACATATTGTGCTTCTGTTACCATAATTGCAATCACCAAGGCCAGCCCTGCAGCGGGTCAGATGTGACCGTCCCATTTCTGCAGCTGAGAAGATTGAGGTCCTTGATGGCACAGAGTATGAGCAATACCATCTGGGCAAGAGACAGAGACACAGAGAGGGAAAGCACAGGGCTGGTCCCAAGCTCATCTGCAAAGAGGTGGAAGCACAATAGAGTAGCTTAGGGGGCCATAGCTGAAATGGGGAGGGGGAAGAAGAGAAGATGTCATTGAACTATGAACATGCTTGGGGCTGAGGTGCACACTGGGAGAAATTGGGTCAAGGAAGTCATTGGCATTGGAGGAACTTGGTCAAGAGATGGGCAACAGGATTGGGCAGAGAGCAGAGCAGGGATCTATCCCTTCCCTGTACTCCCTACAAGGCAAGGGAAGCTGCTCTCCTTCCTTTATGTTTCTGCCCTTCCAGGAAAGGGTCTCAAAGTGTGAGCAAACCAGCTCATGGCTGTGGGGGAGAGGCAACGAACCAACATGAGATCTGTAGAGCTGAGGTCCTGGCTTTGTGGGAGACAGGTGCTGAACAGCAGGATCCTGCTTCTGTGCTTCCTCCTGATTGGATCATTGGAGGACCCAAGCAAAGAGTGAGTAAAGAGCATCCAGGCTCTAGGATTGAGAGGGCACCTTCAGGACAGCCTCCAGTGGAGTCAGAAATGCTTGAGGCTTAAGAGAGAATGACTAGAGCCAGGTTGGGGTTGGAGGTGAAGAAGCCTCACCCCACTGACATTCTCCTTCCTTCCCTGTGCTATGCTGAGTCCCAGGAGACTCACGGAACCATATTACCTTGCTTCTAGACTGGACTGAAATGATGAAGGGTGAGGGAATAGGAGCAGTTGACCAAGGTCTCCTAGCAGTGCCGGGGCCCAGCTGATACCTCACCACAATGGCTTGAGGATGAAGCCATCATGAAGGAAAAGATTTTGTTCAAACACCTGGATTCAGCCATACCTGATAGCCTACTCCTAGAGTGTTTAATTCAATGATTCAACAAATTTCCATTTTTCTTTTTCAGCTAATCTGCACCGAAAGATGGTCTGACTGCTTCAGACCATCTTGCAGTACTGTAAAGGGAGAAATCCCATGGACATAGTGAATGCTAAATAAGATCTGGTTATCTGGCAGCCGAGGGTTCAATTATTTTTTACCTGTTGTTGTTATTGAGTACCTGCTCTGACTTTTTGCAGGATGATGGCGAGAAGAGGCTCCCAAGCAGTGCTCAGTTGGTCCTGGGGCCACTCTGAGATATGAGTTGCAAACCATGAGTATGGTCAGTGCCCTGAATGGCTATAGGCACTGCTCAGACTTAACCATGCTCAGGAGTCTCAGAGTGACATATAGCAATGCTCCAGGGTTACACTCAGCAGTGTTTGATGGGCCATGCAGTGTCAGGGATCCAATTTGGGGCCTCGCACATGGCCTGCAGGAGTCCTCCCAATCCTCCAGCTGTCTCCCCAACCCCCGCCTCCACTCTAATTCATGCAACAGTTCATCTGTGGGTAATTTCACAGATGCAGGCAGCATTAAGTGTGGGAGCTGGGGTTTGAATATCAGTGAGCCTAATGCAGAGCGGGTGTTTTAGGACCACTCTGCCTCCCCAAGGGAGGGGACCACCCTCAACTCTACACAGCACACAGCCAGCCACCATCTCCGCAGCTCTAAAAGGAATGTTACTGGCTCTCCATGCTCTCACCCCATATCTGCCTTTCCCAGCATAAGCCCCCTCTCCAGGCGTGCGGATGAGACCCAGTAAGAGATACGGTGTTTGCTGTAATTACAGGCCTGCGAGCCCATGCCAAGAGGAACTCAGTTAATGTACACTTGAGTCAATTTCAAATCGGATTTCTGAGTCCCCAGCTTGAGGGAAGGGAGGCCAAGTTCTCCTCCGTAAATAAATAACGGAAACGCTGGCCCCGGGCTGGGCGCTGCAGCTCCGTGGTGATGGCCACCACATGCTCCTTCCGGGGTTAGCGCCCACCCTTCTGGGAGCCCCGGCTGCTCTCCGTCCACAGTCCAGGGCCTTTGCTCAGAGCTGAGAACAGGGACAGAGAGGATGCAGCGCCTGGAATCCGGCACAGCACTGCAGTATTTCTCCTCTCCCAGCCTGAGTCTTGCTCTCAGCAGCCCTCAGATAAGGGGTGCTGGCTCATTCCCCAGGATGATGGAAAGGTGGGTGTCACCCTGTGCAGTCAACACCCATCCAATATGCATGTATGGCCTATGGGGGTGCCATGCTGTGCGGTTATGGAAAAGAGGTGGCCCTGGGCTCCTCCAACTCTTAGGCTAGCCAGGAACAAGCCCCTCATGGCACACTTCCATCATGCACAACTCTGTGACAGGAGGAGGCCAGGAATCTCTAGGAAGGAAGGGACCCTGCTGCCTGCTGCAGAATGGGCACATCGTGGAAGACTTCCTGGAGGAGACATTTCAAGACTGTGAGCTCAAAAGTGACTCAAAGTGGGACTAGGCAGAAAGCAATTGAGGCAACTGTCTTTACACGCAACTAACCTGGGTTCTATTCTGGCAGTTTATATGCCACTTCGCCAAGGCCCACTGGGAGTGATTCCAGAGCACAGTGCCAGGAGTAAGCTCTGGGCACCTCCAGGAGCAGTCTCTCCTCGCTCTCCCTTTGCCCCAAACATGACTTGGATTCAGGAAGGGTAGTTGTAATGCTATCCCACACTTGGGCCCAGAAGTAGGGAGAAAATGACATACCCTAACAATGTCTCCTAGGATAGCAGAAACAGCCAAAATGCTGGATTCTTCTTAGTCATGAAATTCAGTAGAGAATTTCAAAACCACATTAGCAAAGAGTCCCTGATAACCTGGAGATGTTTCAGAAGGAGTGAATGGGCGAAGTTACGAGTATCCAGCCACACAAGCCCTAAAGATATCAAATAAAATAAAATAAAATAAAAGTAATATATGTGTGAATGAGTTTTAAAGAGTCAGGAAAGATGTACATAAAAATGAGAATAGTAATTATCTCCAAGGGATGGGATTATGGATGGGCTTGATTTTTTTTTCCTTTAATTTACCATTTGTCGGAACGAGCATGCTACGCATTTAGAATCAGTCTCATTCTTGAAATAGCGGGCTGTTGTCTGCGAAGACCATCACGAGAGAGAGATGGGTCTCTGCAGGCTCAGTTTAGCGCCACACAGAGTGGAAACAACCCCTGGGTGCCCAGCCAAAGGGAGGGAACTCTTTGGAGCAGGCTTGGAACTCCATTATCCCACTAACTCACAGAGCACAGGACTTCCTTAGAGCAGCTCAACCCCTTATGGCTTAGTAAACAGGGACAAGGGTGGGAAAGGGGCGGTGACCAGGCTGTGTGGGCGGAGTCTGCTGGGAGGAAGGAGTCCACACAGACTTCCTGTTGAGGCATGGATCTCAGACACACACACACACACACACACACACACACACACACACACACACACTCCTCCCAGCCCCAAACATAGTCAAGACACAGATTCACCTACGCACACTTTCATATGCCTCTCTCCAGCATACATGCACTGCAAGACATGGACCACAAAGGCAGACCCCCTCATTCACCAGCACACAAACTCGGGACATGTAGCTCTCCAAAGACACATGTGTGTGTGCACACACACCTCTGTATCCACACAGAAGGGCTCACTGTAGCACATTCATTTACAGGCTCTTGGGGAGATCACAGCCCATGGTGCTCAGGGGTTACTCCCAGCTCTGTGCTCAAGAGTCTGTCTCATGTTGCAGGACACCTAAAAGCCTAGGCCTCTGCATCTGCCCTGGATTGCCTCCTGCAGGTCACTTCATAGATAGGGGATAGTCTGAATGTGGCAGTCTTATCTGACCATGTATTCTGTACTGGCTGGTATAAATATTCTCTCATGCTACCACAATCATTGTGGGACTAGCTAGATCTTACCAGCATATTTGCCTGGCCACGTTGGATCTCTAAGTAATTAGACCAGAGAGAAATGCTGTTTGCCTCCAAGCAAGCAAGCATGGCTCCCTGATAACTCAAAAGGCAACTAAAATACAAAACTACCGTGAAGTAGACGAGACTCTTGTGAAGGCTTGGAGAAATATTTAACTGGCATTAGTATTAGTCTTTGGTACAGAGACATGCCATCTCAGAAACCCCTTCTCTACCCTATAAAGGCAATTTCAGGCAGATCTTGGCTCAAGATATTAGGTGAGGTGCTGGGAGAAATTACCTGAGGGCGTTTGATCCTTCCTGCCAGGGGAAGTTACACTTAGCTTATAGCGTCTCCCAGCTCTGCTAGGAGGCTTTGAATTAGCTCTGGGTCCTTGTAAACAGCCAGAAGTCTCCTGAAGTTGCTACATTTCTATAGAGCTATTTTCCTGTTTTCATCTCTAGATAGCCCAGCCCAGAATGGGCTGGGCTGGGGAGTTTGGGTGTATTTCTAGCTATAAAATAAGCTGCAAGAAAAAAAGAGGCTCTCTCTCTTTTTCCCCCTTTTGCCATTTCAGCTTCCCTTGGTGTTTTGCTTCTCCATCCTCTCCATTCTCTGTTGGGCCTCAACACGTGGTGGCAGCCATCTTGGCCTACACCTGGCTGGGGCCTAGCTGGGAACGCAGAGTCCAGAGGTTTTCCTGCTTTTGGATTGTATATTGGAACCTGTGATAGTAAAGCCCTTTTAAAACTGCATCGGATTCCTGAGTCTTCATCCATTCCCTGCCAGCTTCGGAGGTAGAAGGGAACTCCCTTCCCAGCACTGTCGGGGACCCTGGCGGCGCTCCCCGACAGTCTCACCTGTGCTCAGGGATCAGCATAGAGCCAGGATTGAACCCGGTTCTGCCACACTCAAGGCAAGAGCCGGAAGCACTGTATGGCATCTCCAGCCCTACACACTCTCTTCATTTACAAATGCACCTCCAACACAGGCGCACTCACACAGACTCAGAAGACACAGACGCTCCCCAACAGCTCACATGCACTAACCCCCTCTAGGCACACACAGGGCCAGGGAGCTCACAGGGAAGGGGACAACAGGTCTAGAGCTTTCATGGACACTACTCTCAACCTGAGCTTGCATGGACACTGGCTCTCATCCTGAGTTTTCATGGACACAGGCTCTCACACTGAGATCACATGGTATGGGCTCTCACCCTGAGCTCACATAGACACGGACTCTCACCCCAAACTCACATGGACACGGACTCTTACCCCAAGCTCATATGGACACGGACTCTCACCCCAAACTCACATGGACACGGACTCTCACCCCAAGCTCACATGGACACAGGTTCTCATCCTGAGCTCGCATGGACATGGGCTCTTACCCCAAGCTCACATGGACACGGACTCATCCTGAGCTCCCATGGACATGGGCTCTCACCCCAAGCTCACATGGACACGGACTCTCACCCCAAGCTCACATGGACACGGGCTCTCACCCCGAGCTCACATGGACATGGGCTCTCATCCTGAGCTCACATGGACATGGGCTCTCACTCCGAGCTCACATGGACACGGGCTCTCATCCTGAGCTCACATGGACACAGGATCTCATCCTGAGCTCACATGGACACGGGCTCTCATCCTGAGCTCACATGGACACGGGCTCTCATCCTGAGCTCGCATGGACAAGGGCTCTCATCCTGAGCTCGCATGGACACGGGCTCTCATCCTGAGCTCACATGGACAAGGGCTCTCATCCTGAGCTTGCACGGACACGAGCTCTCATCCTGAGCTCACATGGACACGAGCTCTCATCCTGAGATCGCATGGACAAGGGCTCTCATCCTGAGCTCGCATGGACACGTGGGCTCTCATCCTGAGCTCACATGGACAAGGGCTCTCATCCTGAGCTCGCATCGACACGGGCTCTCACATGTTCCAGTGTCTCCAGCACTGTGTTCATACTTAGAGGCCCCATGAGAGTTACCCGGGGAGAGGTCTACTCAGACCACCTTCATGCCCCCTCCACCTCATATCTGCTATGTATACCAGCCCCCTACCCTTTACCTTACATCTGCAGTGTAGACCATCTCCCCAACCGTCAGTTCATATCTGCAGTGTAGACCAGCTCCTTATCCTTCACCTCATATCTGCAGTGTAGACCATCTCCCCCCACCCTCCACCTCATATCTGCGCGGTAGACTACCTCCCCACCTCTCCACCTCATACCAGCATGTAGACCACCTTCCAAACAGAAGAGTGGCAGGGTTGCCTTGCATGCTGCCAACCTGGATCCAATCCCTGGCATCCCATAGAGTCCCCCATGCCACAAATGATCTCTGAGTACAGAGCCGGGGTAGCCCCTGAGCATTACTTGGTGTGGCCCCAAAACAATAACAACAACAACAAACTCAAACCACAGTATCCACCTAAATGTTATTGGACATACTTGGAGGTCATGTGACCATTTTAGCTGCCCGCCACAAATAGATGGAAGAACTCACTGCTGTCCTGATCAGAGTAGCGAGTCCACCCCTGAGGCACATGAGGCTGCAGGGCGGGACCACTCCCTGCAGGAAGGACAAGAGTCCGTTGGTACAAACCACAGCACTGAGGCAACACAGGAGCTCTCAGCACCCCCAGTCTGATCCAGGGCCTCCTCCCAGCGGCCTTGCTAACCAGCCTGTTCCGGTCTCTTTGTTTTGATGGCCTCGTTCTAAGTCCCCAGCCCGGGCTGACCCTTCAGAGTCCCTTCCGCAGCCCAAGGCACTGAGCACCAGTAGTTAACAGTCAGACCAGGCGGGTGATGGATGGCGACCGCCCCACCGGCTCTCCAGAGGGGATGACAGGCAGCTGCTGGCTAGAAAACCTTCCACAGGGCGAGTGCAAGTACACAGCACAGGGCCACCCCCTGTGCATCCTCCCTGGGTCCCCACCCCCCCTCTCAATCCTCCCCAGGTGCCCACCCCACCCCCTGAGCACCACTGGCCTGCAGGCAAAACACAATGGCCTAGCAGAAAGGCAATTGCATCACTGTCCTTGTAACCCCATCATGACCAACCCTGTCTATTCACAGAATGGCAGCCCCCACAAAATGCAGCCCCTAGTTTCTCACCCTGTTAAGAAGAGGAGCTCAGGAGGCCAAGCCATAGTACACAGCCTTGCATGAGGCAGACCTGGGTTCAATCCCCAGCATCCCATATGGTCCCCTGAGCCCACCAGGAGTAATTCCTGAGTGCAGAACCAGGAGTAAGCCCTGAGCACTGCCAGGTGTGGCCCAAAAATGACCTAGAAAAAGGAGAGAGAGAGAGAAGAGAGAGAAAGAGAGAGAGAGAGAGAGAGAGAGAGAGAGAGAGAGGCGGGGGCTGTTTGCAGGGACATTTTGGTAAGGAATGTGCACTGGAGAGGGATGGGTGTTGGACCACTGTAAGGCTGAAAGTCAATCAAAAACAGCTCTAAGTTGGGCTCTCAGCTGCTAGCCTTAGGGTCCAGCATTTTCCTGCGACAAGACCCTAAGGGCAGGGACTCCAAAAATGGGCCCTGCCCATAAGGTTACACCCAAAACCTCTGTGCTTATCCAAGCTAAGGTGAGGCAGAATGTGCCTGGTCTTCTGACCTCTGATCACAGGAATATGTAAATCAATGATTGTTACCTTGCAAATGCTAAATCTGTGATTGTCATTTGTTGTGAAGATTGTTATGTTACAATGGTCCAGGAGCTTACAAATGCCCTGTGATGTGTGCTTGTACCCCCTCCACCCAAATATTGTATAAAAGGCTTAAACTGTGTTCAGTAAAGCGAGTGCTGCATGGGTGTCATTCTTTCTTCTTTCTCTTCTCTTCTCTCTCTCTTCTCTTCTCTTCTCTTCTCTTCTCTTCTCTTCTCTTCTCTCTTCTCTTCTCTTCTCTCTCTCTGCTCTGCTCTGCTCTGCTCTGCTCTGCTCTTCTCTGCTCTGCTCTTCTCTTCTCTTCTCTTTCTTTCTTTCCTTTCTCAGCAGTTGCAGCGGCAAGGCAGTTTCTCCCAAGCCCATCCTTCTCCTTTTTCTGCAGGGATGAAGTCCAGCAAGATCTAGGTCTTCTTCATTTGTGCCGGGGGCTGCTGGCCAGGACCCCCAACACTCTATAACTGTATGTCTCATGGTGATTCCATTATAAAAACAAAAGAACACCAAACTCACTGCCTTGGTGACAGCACAGCCATAAGAGGGTAGCAGAGAGGAGAAAGGACACACTAGCCGCCCTCCCCACCAAACCTCTCTCCCCACTTTCCGGCCTTAGAACATTGTTGCATTAACTCCTACGTTTTTGTTGTTGTTTGGTTTTGTGGCCACACCCATCAGTGCTGAGGGCTTATTCCTGACTCTGCATTCAGGGGTCACTCCTGGCAGACTAGGGGAGACCCAAACCCCAGTTGGCCGCATGCAGGCAATGTCCAACCTGCTGTAATATCGCCCGACCTTCAACTTTTGTCTCTTGAACAACAGCCTCCAAGCATCGGAACTTGGGTTTGGTAACTCCCTCTCCGGTCCTGACAGGGGCCAGCCCCTGCAGACTGCCGTCCTCTCTCACCAATCCCCAGAACAGCCCTGCCCTGGCCTCACCTCCACCCTATCCGCCTCAGACCTGCTCGCCGCCTGAAGGACTTACTCTGAAAGCTCACAACAGCATCTGCTGAAAACCTCTCCATTGCTCATAGGGGCTTTCCAAGGAGAGTCAAGCGAGCAGGAATCCACGTGGGCTGATCTAGCCACTGTGTGTCAATATGGCTCAGCAACCCAGGATCCAGGCGAGATGGCAAAAGGCAGAGGTGGGTCTGGAGGGACAATCAGAGTGGACGTGACACAGCCCCTCGTCCTGGGCTGGAGTCACGCTGCTGCTCTCCTGGGCTCCAATTGTGACTTAAGACTCAAACACACCAAGATATCCCCGTCCTTTGCTCCCTTTGCCTACTCCCCAAAAACACCTGCTCCACTTCAGCTCACAGGCTACTTACTTCTCCAGACTGCCCCCAAAACATTGGTCACTTGCTGTCCCCACAGCTTTGCCCAGGCTGTCCCCACCCACCTGTAACTCTCTCCCTGTGCCCACACCCGAGCGGAAGACCAGCAGAATCTGCACTCTGTCCTGTCTGCTGGAGAAGCAGGTTGCTCCCATGGAGAATTCCAGAGTTCTCAGGTGCTCAGAGGTCCAAATGCAATCACACCTCTAAAGGACTTATGGGGAGGAAGGGGTGGAGCCATAGTACAGCAAGTAGGGTGCTTGCCTTTCACGCAGCCAACTCAACTTCGATTTCCTGCATCCCATATGGTCCCCCAAGCACCGCTAGGAGAGATTCCTCAGTGCAAAGCCAAGAGTAACCCCTAAGCATCACAGGGTGTGACCCCAAAAACCAATAAATAAATAAAGGGATTAACAGGGGCACACAGAGTCTTCCCATGGGTGATGTGCAAGGGGCTAAAGGCACATGATGCCCTTCTAACTGAGCACTCCCCAAGCTAGTGGGCCCCTCACTTTCCTTTGCACCTCACAGAGTATTGCTTTGTTGTTGTTGTTGTTGTTGTTGTTGTTGTTGTTGTTGTTGTTGTTGTTGTTGTTTTGGGTGTTCTGTTTTGTTCTGTTTTGTGTTGTAGCAGCACCTGGTAATGCTCAGGGTTTACCCCTACCTCTGTGCTCAGGAATTATTCCTGGCAGTGCTCAGGGCTCCATATGGGATGCCAAGGATCAAACCCAGATCTGCTGCATGCAAGGCAAACAACCTATCCACTGTACTATGGCTCCGGCCCCTCACTGAGTCTCAAGTGGCCAGCACAAGGGACCCCCAGAGGGATTTATGACACATTTCCTTCCATGCACTCTAGGCTTCCAGAAAGATCTCTGGGTCTCAGCGTCCAGCACAGAGGAATCCTGGAGATGAATAACGAACGAAGGAAGGAAGGACACAGGAAGGAACTGAACAAGCAGATGCAGAAACCATCCAACCACCCACAAAGCTGCCTTCTCCTCTTCCAAGTCAAGGTGGAGCAATTTCCAGCCCGGTGGGATTCCTAAGCAGGGCCCGGCCAAGGTCGCGGCAGGAAGAGGGGGGCAAGATGAGAATCTCTGGGGTTGGCGGGGGCTGTGGCCAAGCTCATTGGCAATGCAGAGAGGGGCCCCAGTGGCGGCTGCCTCCGCTGGCAGCGAATGCGGGGAAAGACAAGAAAATGAAGCTGCCGCAATCTCATTTTCTGAGGCCTGCAAGTCAGCCAGGAAATAGCTATTATTCCATCGCACTGTCGGTATTAAGTTATTTCCTTCACTAAATACGGGAATGTTCATGAATATCTATTGAGTCCCAGGTACAGACACCTCCTGGCTCTGAGGCTCAGTCACTCTGCCTTTACATTCCTCCAACAACACCCCTCAATCTTGCTCTGAAGTGAAAGACAATAGTATTTTTAAATTGGTTAATAAATCTCGGGATTGATGCTCCTTGAAGGCCCGGGAAGTTCGTCTCTATTACTCGAATAAAAGGGATCACATTTGAACCGCTGCCGGGCGAGGAATTTGGGAGGGTGACCCGCTCCAGCTGCTTCTGACCCAGCCCCCTCCTCCAGGTGCTGAGAGGAGAGCTGGAGTGTTCAGGGCCTTGATCCTGGGAAATTCAAAATACGCTCGCTCTGGCCAATTTGGGCCAGCGCGAACTCCTGGGGGCCACTTCAATTTTACAGCTTTGCGTTCAACCCCGGGATGCTAAGCCAAGAGACTGGGAAGTAAGGCTGCAAAGACAGGGGATGCCCAGGAAAAGCATGGGGAAGGGGGTATTGGAAAGATAGAACAACAGGAAACACATTTATCTTGCATGTGGCTGATCCCCATCAAATCCCTGGAAACATAAGATCCCAAACACTATTCCTGAGCTCAGAGCCAGGTGTTAAGGCCTGAGCACTTCTGGGTGTGGCCCCAAAATCAATTAGTTTGTTAAACTAAGGAATGAAATTAATTGGTTGGTTAATTAAGCAAGCACCTGGGGAGGGAAGGTAGGTCAGGGGATGGGACATAAACACACTGGAAAATAATTCCAGGTGTTGGTTTCTTGTTCTGTTCTGGTTTTTGTTTTGTTTTGGGGGGGTCACATATGCTGATGAACAGGGATTCTTCCTGACTTTGCACTCAGAAATCACTCCTGGGGTATCTACCACATATGTGTGGAAAACTGAGGGTAGGTAAGATAGAGAAGGAACCAGCTTGGCAATAATAGCTGGGAATAGTAATGTGGACTAGAACTGAGTACGAAAAGTAGGTAAAGGAATATACATGATAACCCTTCCATGTCTTGTTTTGCAAAACAAAATGCGAAAAAGGAGAAAGCAAGAGAAACAGAAGAAAACTTTTTTAACTGTAGAGGCAGATTGTGGGGTGTGGGTGGGAGGGAAACAGGACACACTGGTGTTGGGAAATGGGCACTGGTGGAGGGACAGGTATCGGAACACTGTATGATTGAAATCCAATCATGAAAATCATGAACAGCTTTGTAATAATCTATTTGTAATGTTCTATAGCATGGTGATTCAATTAAATAAACGAATGAACGAATGAACGAACAAATGAATGAATGAATGAATGAATGAATGAATGAATGAATGAATGACTCCTAGGGTGATTGGGGCACCTATGGGATGCCAAGGACAGAATCCAGACTGGCAGCATGCAAGGCAAGCACCCTACCATCTGTGGTATCTCTCCAGTTCCAGGTGGTTTTACACCACTTTCTTACCCAGCCCAGGTGAATTGGCCCTTGTCCCTGGGGAATGGAGAAAACTTGGCAAGCTGGAAAAAAAAATTCCAGCTGCTGGAGCATGTGGACAGGATGGCACTGACTCCCCCCATCGAGTTCCTGACGACCTGCTCTCCTACCGAGCCCATCTTCAGAGCTGCACCTAGAGCTGGGGGATCCAGACATTGCCCATAGGGAAGCAAAGCCCTGGTGGGGGTCGCCCCTGTCTACCCAGCCCTCCTGGCCCCCCAGCTCCACGGAAAGCCCCACCTCCACATCAGGGCTCAGAAAATAACAGCAGAAATTTCAGTCTCAGATCCAGGAGAGTATCTGCGCCCTGTTTACAGAGGAACAAACTGAGACCCAGCATCTCTATTGCCCCCAAAACTGTCACTTTGCTGCCAAGGCTCAGATAAGGAGCAGCCTCCTCCAGAGAGCCCCTCTCTGACCACCAGGGACAGTTTAGCTGCTCCCCCAAGCTCCTGCCCTTTTGCGACACCATTGCAACATTTCCATTTGGTCCCCATTGTGACTGTGTCCTCTGAACAGGGCCATCACCTATCCCAGCAGCCTGCAGCAGACCCCATGGAGAGCTGCCAGCTGGAGCTGTAAGAAACACACACAGTTTGTCTGTCCATCATGGCCCAATGACGGCAAAATTCACCCACCTCCAGAACTCACCCCCACTGCCACACGACTTTGAAGCACTCCCCTTGAAAAAAGAGACATGCACCTCCTCTCCGGAGCCAGACTGGCCATAGGCTTTGCCATGTGACATTCCAGCCGTTCTGAGTCCCAGCCTGAGAAACCCTCCCCTGCTTCTTCTGTCTCTCTGCAATTCCACCAACCTCCTGGCAAGCAAGACCAAGGCAGCCGGGTGGAGGACATGTCCCACGTAGCCTGCCCACCTCCACCAGTCCAGTCAACTGCCCATCACCCTCCAAGCATGGCAGGGAAGGCAAACCAGACCCACCAGCCTCCAGCCACCACCCTGTATCCTGTCTGAGAGCACTCCACAGAGCTCAGCCAAGCGTGGCCCCAGATCAGCGGAAATATCCAGTCAACCTATAAACACAAACAAAAGCAAAGGGCTTAGTCTATGCTCCTGTGAATATCCTCCACCACACAGTTTGGATCGCCAGGTAATGGATACGCTCATTGACCAGATGGTCCTGGTGCCCAGCCCAAGTCTGATCAGTTCTAAAATTTCTCTCCTGACTATGAAGTCAGGATGGCGGGTCAGTTCCAGATGCAAATTCCGGGTCTCTCTCTGATGGAGAAGAGAACCCCCTCCCCCATTAACCTGGTGGACTCTGGTTACCAGTGGGGTAAAGAACCAGCTCAAAGGTACTTCCTGAGAATACCTGGCAAGGGCCATGGCTGGCAGGCTGACTCCAGCTGGGGAATAAAGCCAGACAGCCAGACACCGCACCCTTTTGGACAAGTGATTCTCTCTTTTTTCTTGCATAATTGACAATTCTTGGCATATTCTCCATGCACAGCCTGCCTTTCATGTCACTCAGGCGAGTACCAGACATTTGGAGGGACGTTCCTTGAAAAGAGAACACCAGCAAGACCTCTGGCTCCTTCCCTTAAATATTCCACTTGTTATCAATTCCCAGAGACTATTCTCAGCTCCACATATCACGGGCACGGAGAGGGGGAAAGGGAAGTGGAAATATATATATATATTTATATATATTTATATATATATACATACATACATTCTCAGAACAGTTCTTTGTACTTGTAATTCTTGGGTTTCATTAAAATATTCTTATCTCCACATCTATAAGCTCTCCTGGCATGAAGACCATTTGCTTAGTCCCTGATGGTCCCTGATCATCCATTCTAGAAGCAAAATTCAGTGTTAAAGTAGGCATTGCCAAGAGTGAGTATAGCCAGTGGGACGCTGCCAGCACCTTGGATTCCAATGGACGGGAAAGACCCAAACACAAATCCTGAGTCCCCTTGACAGAGAGGAGGGCCAGCAATAGGCACCTACCTCCCGGCATTTTGTTTGGTCCCATAAAAGTCCTACTGCACCACCACCACCACCACCACCACCACCACCACTACTACTACTACTGCTACTACCACTACCACTACCACTACTACTACTACTACTACTACTACTACTACTACTACTACTACTACTACCACTACCACTACTACTACTGAAAGGGTTGGCCACCCGATGGTTGACCGACTGGGGAGCCTCAGAACACTGCACCTATCAAGGAAAACTCTGAGACCAGGCCTATGCAAGAACAAGGGGTTTTTATTATTATTATTATTATTATTATTATTATTATTATTATTCACGTATACTCAGGCTCATAGCATGACCACAAGCAGTCAGCAGCTAAGAGCCCCGAGCCCTTTCAATGGGGGTCTTTTAAAAGAAAGTTCCCGCCGCTACAGAAAAGCCCACGCATAACCATCAAATAGACTTAAAGCATTACATTAAGGTCTGCTCGCAGGCAGCCAATCACTGTCACCGTGTCACTGTCTTCCCGTTCATCATCGATTTGCTCCAGCGGGCACCAGTAACATCTCCATATGACCTGTCTCTCATGCAAGTAGAGCCCAAGGGCATCAGCTTGCTCCAGGAACATAAAGAGCCTCAAACCATTCCATCAGGTCGTGGGAATGAGGTCTATAATTGTTACTAGTATTTGGCATATCAAATACGACACGGGTAGCTTGCCAGGCTCTGCTGTGCGGATAGCATACTCTTGTAGTCATCTTAAAATCCATCATTTATTGATGAACTGTGCAGCTGCGATAGGCTGGTCTGCTGGGTGGAGTTCTGACCCTGGTCAGGCAGCCAATCACTTTGCAATAAGTCACCATTACATACCAACCAGGCCACACTCAATACTTCTTTCTATATCTGGTGTGGCTAGGCATACGCGCGGGATTGCAAGTCAGCAATGTCTACTGCAGGAATGCAAATCAGACCAGATAACAGGATGTGGGTGAGGAGCCTCCCAACATCTGCCAGGGTGAGAAACAGGAATTCGTTCTGGGCCTTTTTGTTGTAGATACAGGAAGAAAGGGTTATTTAGGCCCTAAAATGGTAATTTTCCATGAGTAGGCCTGCTCTGGTTGTAGAGAGAGTTGCTGGGTTGCTGCCTTCTTTCACTACCACTACCACGACTATGACTACTACTACTTCCCTTCCCAAGAGCAAGAAAGTAACACACCTATGATGAAGTCTGCTCCAGAGGTGGGAAAACATGGGCCAGGGTTTGGCTCCCAGCACAAGATCATTCAGTGGCAGCGACTGGTGGTAAGCTGGGCCCCACATGAGAAGGTGGGCGGGAACAGGAAGGAGCCTGGGCTTCCAGGCAGATCACTGGCCATGGCATCAGTGCTTCCTCGTGGCCAAGTCTGTACCAGTAAATCCATCATTGACTTCCACAGCTCCCAGGCACCAAGGAGGGAGGACACTAAAGAGACTCTAGCTCTGCAGTTCATGTGATTCTGATTCTTCAACCAAAAAGTGTTGTTGTTTGTCTCTGTGTTGGGGTGTTGCATGCCTGATGGTGTTCTAAGGATCGTGTGGTGCCAGGGATGGAGCCCTGGGATCCCATACGCAAAGCCTGTTCTCAGGGCCTTTTAGTCTCTGCTCTCCCACCAAGAATTTTGGGATTTGGTTTCCCCCTTAGTAAATCCCCCCAATATTGTACTTCTACCCAGGAATCTAACAAGCTCAACACACTCTGACAACTCTTAAGCAAAGGATCTTGGAGGCCTCTTCCAGCTGAAATTAAGATCTTGGGAGTTGTCCACTAGGAGACAAGTCCTGAGATAGCTCTGAGACACAGCCTCCTTCCTGCCAGACCCCAAAGTGAGCAAGTCAGAAAGTGCTCACATAGGTGAGGCATGGGAGGACCAAGAGAAAAAGGATCTCCCATGACAGTTAAAACTGTGTGGCTTTTGGCAACTCCAGCAGCCTCTATGAGCCGCTTGTCTAGCCCCTGGGAGCGATTGTGTGAGAGGTACATGCAAAGGAGAGTCATGAGCCCGGAGCGATACTACAGTGGGCAGGGCACTAGCCTTGTACATGGATAATCTGGTTTCCATTCCCAGCATCTCATATGGTCCTCTGAACCCCACCAGGAGTGATCCCTGAGCACAGAGCACCAGTAAATTTGGCCCAAACACTAAAGAAAAGGGGGCAGACGGGGAACAGAGTCTCTGACAGTATGGCTGGTATGGAGAATAACATGATGAGAAAGACCCACCAAATTCAGGGTGCATACCCCTATACAGAGGGCCAGTGGGGACTCCCTCCCCATCTCCCACCCATACACACCCTGCTCCTTGTACAGAAAACACCACAGACCTGGGCTTTCCTATCTGCCTGCCCTCTACCCACCTACAACCATCTCTGTTCCATGATGAATTAATTTATTTTCCTCTGAATCCCCCAAGTCTATCTAGCTGTGGAGTGGCTGGAGGGATTTTCTTAATTAGTGAAGCCAAATCAATGAAAGAGGCATCACTTTGACCCTGGCTGGGTGGGAGTGCTCAGCCTTAAGCAATCCCACAGGTGGCTCTGGGTCGAGGGAGGGGCGCTGCAGCTGATGGTTGGTCAGTGACTACCAAAACCTGGGAGCTCCTTGAGGTGGCATCGAGGGACATGTGCTGTGGAAGTGGAAGCTGCTGATACCTCCCCAACCCCAGCAAGGGCATCAGTGCTCAGACACCACCACCCCCACCTCCCACCGTAGGCAGCCCTGGAGAAGTCACAGAATCTCTCTGAGTCTCCATGAGAGCCACACACTGAGCATGAATCTCGGTGCCAAGTGAGATGGGGCAAACGGGAGGGCGGAGTGTCAGGCTCCCTGGGCTGAGGGTCCAGGAACAAGCAGGCAGGGAGATAGAAAGTCCCAGAGAGGCTGAGAGATGAGTTTTCTACGTGGAGCACTTGGGAGTTGGATATGGGGTGGGGGTGGGTGGAGCATGTGACAACAACTTGGAAAAAATCTGAATGGGCAGATGAGGAGTAGGAAAACGGGAGGTGGGGAGGGTCATACAATATTGCCAATGATTGGCATGCCCTGGAATCAGTTGCCTGCAAGGGTATCAGGTGCTCTTTTTTGATGCACGGATATTCCACCACAATCTAAGGGACTAGGAAATAGAAAACAGTCAGGGTGCATGCCTGGGGTCTGATTCCTAGTATCCCACCATCCCCTGGGCATCAGCTTCCAAGCATCACTGGGGTGACCAAGTATGGCGGGCCTGAGTGGCACCTGAGAGGCACCCATCCTTGGGCCTTTGTTGAACCACTGGCAGGGTTGACTAAGTAATTCCTAAGTTGAACATCTGGATCTTCAAAGAACCACTTGGCAGCCTCTATCCCAACCACCACTGCCACCCAAAATAATACTTAGCTAGAGAGACAGCCCCTGCATCAACTCATCTCAAGTATACTCCCTGGGAGGTGTTCACAGAACCCAGGGAACCAACGAGGAGGCTGAGGCTCAGAGAGGTAAAGTGGCTGGGGTCAGGAGTCTGTAGAACCAAGTTGCAACTCAGGCCAAGCTGACCCGTGACTCGAGGTTTTTCCTACACTCAATCCCACTCCCGAATCACAGGGATGCCCCTCCCCTGGCTCCACCCTATACTTATCTGAGTGTCTAGTTGGCTCATATAACCATGTCCTTCCCACAAGCTCTCCCAGCTGACCCCCAGTTAGGCCCCAATCCCCTTCATTGGATCTTTGGTGTGGAACTGGGAGATGATGACGTCCAGTCATCCTGACTGTGGGGCTGAAGCAATAGCCACAGCGGGGAGGGCATCTGCCTTGCACACGGCCAACCCGGGTTCAATCCCGGCATCCCATATGGTCCCTGCGCACCACCCGGAGTAATTCCTAAGTGCAGAGCCAGGAGTAATCCCTGAGCATTACCAGGTGTGACCCAAAAAAGAAGAAAACAAAACAGAACAAAAAAAAAAAGTAAGCATTCCAGCTGTGCTATCAGAGTCCAGTTCGAAGCTGGGACCCGGAACCCACTTGTGTGTACCTCTCAGGGGTGCCAGACTAATGTGAAACACAGTCACAAGCTCCTCCACTGAAATGTGTGCAGGAGAAAAGTAGAGAGACTCAGAAAGCAGAGAGCACCCAGCATGCCATAGGTGTCCAAAGAGCGCTCACTCCTAGAACAAAGGCCACGACTGTAGAGGGACAATCACCATCCAGAAACGCAAGACAGGAGGCAGGATGGCGTACTAACAGAATCAAACCACACTCAACCTTTTCAGAACCAACTGCTTTCCCCAAATGCATCTGGTCGGCGAGGGCGGAGGATGGCACAGAGCCCTAGGGAGAGGGTCCTCCTTCCCGAGGACCTCTGGAAACCAGACCCCAGCTCTGCCCTGTGTGCTCAAGGGCCTCTCCTAGCTGGATGCTCTGTTTTGATCCACCTCTCCAAAGGATGAACCTGCAGACGGTTTCGGTCCTCGCAGCCTGTGCCTTAAGGAGGCTGAACTGTTTTACCACCACCGGCCGGAGCTGACATCAGAAGGCCCCTCCCCGCACATACATTTGGTGCGGAGCAGGTTCTGATCACCAGAAAACTGCTGCTATTGATGGATGAGGTCCACCGCCCACTTCTGTAGCCTGTGATGAATTTGCATAGGGGTGGGGGCTGGATACAAGATGAGAGAGAGAGAGAGAGAGAGAGAGAGAGAGAAGAAAGAGGGCTGTCTTCGAAGTGAATGACATGAATTATTTGGACCTAACTTACTAATTAAGACCTCATTAGCAGCCCAAATTTGTGATAGATCAGCAGAGGACTTGGCACAATGGTTTAATTTAATGATTTCTTGCATTACTTTGTTAATCATCTTTAGTCTGATTTAATTTACGCCAATGTGACTGTCCTAATTTCTAATTAAGGCATTGATGGCAGGGACGGCGCCATAGCATAAGAATTTCAATCAAGACTGATACAAAAGCAGATCTGTATTTTTTTAAGGCCACCGAGATGGCAATTTGCTAAGCCGTCTGCTTATTGTTTTATTACCCGCCCCCACCCAAAGGTGCAGGAGATGCAGGTCTTTGCCTGGGGCAGATGTTTCTTCGCTAATCATGGAGCTTTCCAGGCATCAATTTTATTTTAAGGTTCTGAAAAAAAGACTTTGGAACTGAACTAGTCTAGGCGTCTCCTTTCATGCATGAGGCAGAGGAGACCAGAGAGGGTAAGGGGCTCACACTAGGTCACACAGCAAGTTAGCAAGGCTGTGGGAGGAGGTTGGAGGCTCATCTGTGGCCGCCCACTGGGCTGACCCTTTGCAGAGGGTAATGTCTTCAGCCAGTTCCCATTGCGGGTTTGGGGTCTCTGAGCAGAAACAGGTAGCGTGACCCCGGTCACTCCCATGACGGAGAGTCAGGCTCTGATTCTGAAGTCATATAACCATTTACTCAAATCCATTTACTCAAATCCACACCCTCCAGGGAAGGAATTATCCCTTGTGCCCTCATGTCTAAGAAGCTCATACAGGTGGAATCCTGCCCCGTGTTCCCAAAGAAGTGGGGCCAGAAACCAGGTCTGTGGGATTCCCAAATCTTGGCTGCCCTCGCCTCTTCTGAGCTGCCTCCCTTGGGGCAGCCTGAGTCATTTGCATCCATACTCTGGCTCTGTGTGTTAGCCATTGCCACAGGCCTGACACTGTGCTCAGCCACCCCGTTAGAGTATCCTCACACTAACACCCAGTGAAGAACCATAAAGAAGCCATTGTCACTGTTTTGCCCAATTACATGTAGGCATGACCAGAGAGAGGTTCCGTGATGAGCCCAAGGCTATACGGCAAGACAGCAGTGCCTGAGGGTTGCCGCATTCCCTCCTGTCTCTTCCTCCCCTCCTTACGGCCAACACCACTCTCCCTCATAAATGCTCAGACGTGGCTGAGCTGGACTATCCGGATGCTGCCGAAATCATCCTTCGGGTTCTTTTGAGTGCCAAGAGACAGAACTCCTGAGTCAGCGTTCTGGTTCTGCCACTATTCGGTGAAATCTGTCTCCTCTCTGGGTCTCAACTCCTAATCTGCCAAATGAGGGGCTGGGTGGCTGGAAAAGTTGCCTCCACTGGATTAATCTGACCTGGGACAAGGTCCAGGACTCCAGCTTGGGGACTCTGGTAGCCCCAAACACTGCAGCATCACCTGATTAAAGGATCCCCACTGGGTTCAACCCTGGAGTAGCCAAGAAATATGCTTAACTTTGCTCTCAAATCCTTCCTTCCCCTGTCCCCTTCCTGAGCCCAAGGCTAAATCCAAATCTAGGAGCAAACTTGATTTCTCTCCCTGAGTCTCAAGAGACATCAATGTATGTGTCGGGGAGTCCCACAAACATACTCTCCTCCCCCCGAGTCCTGCCCTGAATTGTATAATAGCCATCTCTGGAGGCACTAGGACAGGCTCATCCCAGTATGAGTCTGCTGCTCGACCCAACAGTGCTCAAGGGTCCACAAGGATCAACCAGCCATGCAGCACTCGGGATGGAGCTCAGGGCATCCCACACGCCAGCATGTGCTACACTACCTGCCCTCTCTTCCCACCAACCCCAGGTTCTCTGTATGACTACATCTGCCTCTTCCTACATCCCGGTGGCCTTAGCATTAGGGATCTTCCCAGCTGCCTCCCCTGTGTCCATCCCCTCTCATCACATCTAGGATTGGAAACAACTCTTCTGATCTGGAAAGCCCTGGGGGTGGGGGGGCGCTGATGTCCCCATTTCTCCTAGTCACTTCCCTCCACTCCTACCAGAGTGGCTTTAGCTCTGTCCTTTGAACAAGCCTGGCTCACACCAGCCTCAGGGCCTTTGCACCTGCTGCAGTCTCTGTCTAGAAGCCAATGGGTCTAGTTGATAATTCTTTCCTTTTTTAAGAGAATGATCCTATTTTTTTCATTCATTTTTAATTAATTATTTTTAGTCACTGTGACATTACAGTTATTCATAATTGAGTTCCAGGCATACAATGTTTCAACACTAATCCCTTCACCAATGTTCACTTTCCTCCCCAGTGCTGTCCCATCCCATTTTTTCTTCCACCCACCAGTCTGCTTCTACAAGACACTTGTGTGTGTGTGTGTGTGTGTATGTGTGCACATGCACGCACACATTTGCACTGTGGTTTACGGTACTGTTACTGATAGGATAGATTCTTGTCATTCTCCCTAATTCCAGTGTAGAGGAATTAGGGCACAAAACTCAGAAAAAGCCCCTGGATACTGAAGATCGTGGCCCGACATCACATCCCAAAGAAAGGAAACGTCAGCCTGGGTGGTTCCAGGGGAGGCTCCTCTGACCAGGAAGCTGCCCTGGAAACTCAATTCAAGCCTCCGTTATGCCCTTGAGCACAGTCCTAGAGAATTAAGAAGTTTGGAAGAAAGTGCAGCTGCTAATGTACAACATTTATGTTAGTCAATAGAGATTTATCTAATGCAATAAATGACATAATTGGACTTTTATTTCCACAATATATTTTTCCAAGATAACTAATATTTTGAGTACCCATGGTCTACCGATGTCTCCTGAGCGAACATATTTCCTGTATTATTACTCTTGTGTGAAACTGACATTTAAACAGTTTAATAAATGAGCAGTTGTTTGACTTGTATCAGTTTCAATACATTCCGGGATATTAATAAAATATATTTCATAAGCTGACTCAATAGACCATGCTATAAAAATTCAATGATTTATTAGTGATACACTTGCTATTAGAAGGGACAGATACTCAAAATGCCATTAGGTTAAAATAATAATCAATCAAACTAATTAGACCCTATTTTTCATATGCAAATATAATTAAGCATACATTTCTCCATAACTTTAGAGAGAATTATTGAAGCTCAACCTCCTATGAAGAAGAGCCCCTGACTTGAGTTAATGAAATGGCAGTGTCTCAAGCTGGATATGCAAACAAAATTGATGAACCATTCCTGATTTGAAGATCACAGAGAGGTGGAATAGGAGAGGAAAAGCCATTTAAAAAAAAAACATAAAGAAGACCCTCTATACCTGAGTCTATTCTCTAGAACCTATTTGCAAGAAGGCTGATCATTGGAATAGTTCAACCTCTAAGTGAGCAAGGACAACAAATCCAATATGGCGCCATGAGCAAGACACAGGCTCAAAGACTCACCACTTGAGTTCCCATCTGAGTTTCCTCAACAAAGTGAATGGTGACCAAGTGAACTGCCCTCTGAGTCCAGTTTCTTTGTCCAGAAAACAAAGCGATGATAGTGGTGAGAAGAGCAATCTCTACTCTAAGTTTCCTTGGCATGTTTGACATGCCCGTGCCAAAGCCCAATAAGCATTAGTTGTTTTACAAACAGTGTTGGCAAGGAGGTAAGGAAAGGGGAGATATTTTTAACAGACGGTAGCTGGGAATATGAAACGGTGCCACCACTGTAGAAAAACTAATGTATTCACTATGGAGAATACACTAGTCCTCTAAAAGTTAAGAATAGAAGATGATCCAGTTAGTTCCGTCTAGGCATTTAACCACAGACTATGAAAACACAAATTTGGAGAAATGTGTCCTCCCAGTGTGCACTGCTATTCTCAATAGCCCAGGTTTGGAAACAACCTGAGTTTACCCTTCACCAGATGAATGGATGCAGAAAACATTGTTCTTATTGTATACTGAAGGAGACATTGTGTGTATACACATGTATGTAAATATTCATATATACCTAAATGAATACTAGTCAACTACAAAAACATGAGAGCCTGTCAGTTGCAACAACACGATGAACCTAGAGGGTATTTTTACTAAATGAACAAAAGTCAGATGGAGGAAGACAAATACCATATGATTTCACTTGTATGTCGAAAACAGAGAAAACAAATGAACAAACACAACCGAACAAAAACAAACAGATTATGAGCACAAAATGGGAATTGCCGGAGGATAGATGGGCGGAATGGCACGATGATAAATGGAACCTGGGTTTTTGGTGGGTTCCAAGTGCAGTTACCAGCAAATGTGGGATTCTAATATTATATACCTGAAACTTGTGCTCTCTATAACTCAATGTGGTTTTAATTTTATTTTAATCAGCTGATTGTGGGTGCACGTGGAGTTGGCTTTCCTTTGGTGGGGCCTCCCAAGCCATCAGTGCTCAGGGGCCATTCCTGGTGATCCTTGGCCAGCTGGACCAGACGGCTCAATTCTAGGGTCTGAGGATATGTTGCTGCTCAGACCCTGCAGTGCTAGGGGCCCTGGAGACCAGCCATCGGTGGTGAGGGGTCCCTGAGAACCCATCAGTGCTCTGGGGACCCTGTGGTATCAGGGCTGAAGCTCAAGTCTCAGCACATTCAAACCATGAACCCCCTGAGGATTTCGCTCTCTCTGTCTCTCTCTGTCTCTGTCTGTCTGTCTGTCTGTCTGTCTGTCTGTCTGTCTGTCTGTCTGTCTGTCTCTCTCTCTCTCTCTCTCTCTCTCTCTCTCTCTCTCTCTCTCTCTCTCAAGGTGTTTGACACCCCTCCCCATTCTTCCTGTCTGGGTGTCCAATTCACTTCTGCTTCGTGGGATAAGCTAACCCTGCGGGAATCGGGCAGAGAGGAGTGACCCGGGTTCTCACGGGATTTGGGCTCCTCCTGCACTAACTCAAGCTCCCGGAACTTGCTTGAGTTAAATCAGAAGTTGATAAAAAGCACGTGTGAGGGATCACAAGATAAAAGGCCACACCTGGGAAGGCTCAACGGACCCGGCAAATAGGCCACATCAGCTCTACTCACAAATGGATAAAAACTTGATTTTCCTGTGGATCCAAACTTGGAAGGAGATGAAGAGAATTGGGAGAAGAGACACTGGTCTCTACCATCAGAGGCATTGGAGACTCTTGCCCTCCAATGTGCTCACCTTCCCCATTCTGTCTGGTTTTTGCCTGAGCCTGTCATCCTGCATGGAGCACACTCATTCCCTGGCAGACACCTCCCGCCAAGACTTCCAGGGCTGAGGCTGGAGCCATAGCACAGCGAATAGGGTGTTTGCCTTGCACACAGGTGATCCAGGTTTGATTCCCAGCATTCCATCTGGGTCCCTGAGCAATTCCAGGAGTAATTCCTGCATTCAGACCCAGGAGTAAGCCCTGAGCATCACCAGGTGTGACCCATAAAGTCAAAATATTTTTTAAAAAAAGATTTCCAGGGATGCCTGCCCACCTCCTCTTTTCCATGGCTCCTCTTGGTCTGTATGCCTGAGACCTCATCCTCTACCTTTCTTCTCCCGGGGCATCTCTCTCTCCTCGGAGACAGAGCCCAGTCTTTCTGGCTCAATCCTGTGTCCGGCTTCACACCAGCAGGTAATCAATAAAACCAGTTTCTATATGGCTAAATGAATCCAAAGTGAGCTATAAAGACCAAGTACATGCAAAATCATAGTTTTTTTTTAATAGAGAGCCCAGTGGGCTGAACACAGACTTTGCTTTGAGAAGGCTCTGAGTTCTATCCTGGGCTCTGCATGGTCTCCTGGCACCACTGGGAGTGACCCTGAACACAGAGCCAGCTGGAGCTGCAGAGCACCGCCAAGAGTAGATCCCGAGCACCTCCAGGTGAGAGGTGAGAGCCGAGTGAGTGAATGAATGAATGAATGAATGAATGAATGAATGAATGAATGAATGAATGAATGGAAGTAAAAGGTATCTCTCTTTGAGAAAGCTCAAATAAGTCCATGAACAAAAACATCCGGGGATCAGAAGTCAGAGGTAACAGCAGGCACCGCTGTGAATGCTGTGGAAAATCATGAATTTGGGAATAGGGAGACAGTTGGGCCCACATGCATACAAGCCTGTGACCTGTACCTGCGTCGACCCTGGCTGTGTGCTGACCCACGCTTGTGCCTTTGTGTGAGGTGAGCTCTGGTTTATCTCTATGTTGGCAGGAGCACAGCCTTTCCTTTCCTCTTCAGGCCTCAGGCCCGAACAGCCAGTGGCTCAGGAGAGGAGAAAGGTAATCACACCCACTGGATGGGGAGCCAGCCCAGCAAAGAAGGAGCGTGGGTCCTTCCAGGAACAGCCTTTACCAGAAAATCCGGCTTCAGCCACAAGGCTTGTTTCTAGCCTCAGGCAGCGAGAGGAATTAGAAAGTCCCAGGCTTCTGTGGCAATGGTCTTAAAAAAAAATCATTTGAAAATTAAATTAAATGCTATTAAATTAGCAAAAGTGCCCTGGGAGACTGGGAATCCTGTCTTTTAAATAAATGGTCCAGGCTGGGCATCTTAAAAGCATGGAGCTGTCAGGTGTCCGGCTGGAGGAGGCCCTCCAGAGTCCTCCCGTTCTGGCACTGACCCTTCAGGCAGTCCGAATACCCTGGGCAGTTTCCGCAATGGCTCTGAGCAGGACACAGACCCTAGCGGAGAATCAAGTACCATGTTGCTGGAGGCAGGCTTTGTTCTGCTGCAAGAATGCGGTACCCAGACATTGCCTTCATTTCAAGCGCGACACTCCCCCAGCACCTGCGTCTTGCAGAGAAGGAAGAATGAGTGATGGGTGAAGTTCCCCTGGTTAGTGACCAGAAAAGACCAAGGTGTGACTCAAAAAAAGAGAGAGAGATAGAGATGTAGAGGAAGGAGAGGGTGTGGCAAGGCTAAGAAGGACGTTCTACTGTCTTTCTACCAAAGACCGTAGGAACAAGGGCCAGGAGGCCAGGTCCATGGTAGGAAGCTCGTCACAAAGGGGTAGGGGGCATGCAATTAGGACAGAGAAGGTACCACTGTGACCATGGAAACCAGAAATGATCACTCTGGACAAGAGCTGAGTGTTGAAGGAGGGAAAGGAATAGGCATGATAGCCTTTCAGTAACAGGACTCAAACCACAGTGGGGAGACAGAGAGAGAGAGAGAGAGAGAGAGAGAGAGAGAGAGAGAGAGCCTGCCATAGAAGCAGGCTGGCGAGGTGAATAGAGGTAAGAGGGAACCGATGGGAGCAGGGGAGAGACTGGTGGTGGAGGGAAACGTACCCTGGTGAAGGCACAGAACGGTGCATGACTGAAACCCAACCATGAACAACTTTGTCGCTCTGGTGACTCCATAAAACAGGAGAAACAAATACATTTTAAAATTTAAAAATAGAAGGGCTTTCTGTTCTCAGACCCTCGCCCACAGGCTGACCCCAGTCCACTCTGAAGCAGGAGCTGCACCAGGGCCCCCACCGTGACTGAGACCCACCCATCATAAACCATGCAATTTGGGCCCTAGAATCCAGGAGTCTGCCCAGGGAGGCAAGCTAGGACTAGAATAAAGAAGGGTGAGCCGGTGAAATCAGGCAGGGTGACTGCATGGAGGAGGTGCCATCCCACCAGAGACATGAATCTTGACCTAGTCCCAAAAAAAAAAAAGACAGGACAAGGCAGGCTTGACTGACCTGAAGAGGGAGACTCCGGGCTGGGGGATGCCTCCTCAAGAAAGCCGTTATCCTGCCCAGAACGAAAGGATGGGTTAAAGGTGCCCAGTGGGGGTGAGGGGGTGGGTGTCTCGTTCCCTCCACCTTCAGGAATGGCCCCTGGAGGCCCTACTGTGTGCTGAGCTGAGGGTTGGGTGACAGGAACTTGGCAAGGATCCAGAGAGTGTGGCCCAAACCCAGTGGGCAGCACACACTGACGCAGGAATTCACACTGTCGCCGGGTTTTTCCATCAGTCCTCCCTGCACTTTGGGGGTGGGGGGCCTCATTCTCCATCACGGAGGGTCCATGCCCTGTCTGGCGGTGGCTCATCCCTGTCCTTGCCTGACCCGATGCCAAGAACAGCTTCCCAGTATGGGCTCTAAAACCCCCTGCAGACATGGCCACGGAGCAGGGGGACAGTCCCCCGCCCCCAGCCCCATCACCGAACAGAGGGACAATCCCCACCCCAGCCCCAATGAGAAGAGAAAGCTCCTGCCTGAAAATTCAGTTCGAGAAAAGACGGTATCGCATCTACACAAATCCCGAGAGCCCTAGGAAGCAACGATCACATTCAGACCCTTAAATATTTGCAGCCCAGAATCTTAGTGGCGTGTTTCCACAAACCCAGAGGATGCGCCACACGGCCCCTTGTTCCGGCAGAGTCCCGGAGGGACTTTTAATACCTGAACAGAAAGCAGAGGGGCAGGGGCACCCAGGGACGCTGGACCTGCAATTCTGTTTCCTCCCCTGGGGCTTAAAGTCACCGCCTACCCCCGGTCGCCCGGGCTCCAGTGGTTCTGCCCACGTGGCGGAGCAAAGGGTTAAGCCGCCATGTTTATTTATGAACTTGGCCTATTACTGTAGCATAATTTGAATACAGTGCCTATGAGCTTTTTTTATTGCCGGCTATAATTTCATTTTTAAAGCTCTCCCTATGCCACACTCTAAAAATGATATCTCAAACAAGAAATAAATTCTGTTTTGCAGCTGTGTTAACTCTCTTTACCCAGGGGACACACTATTTTGTCCTTGACACAGACCCCCAGGGATTTTGCTGAGAATTGCTTTGGCAGCCTCCTCTGGCTCGTGGCCCCCCCACCCCCGCCTCCCTCATCACCTCCTGCTCTGGGGAGTCCACGTCTGTGAAACCCCAGGACACCCCAGGAGGCTCCCTTCAGGCCCGCAGAGACCAGCCACGCAGGCGGAGAAAAGAGCCAAGAAATCTCCAGTCTGTGCCTGGCTCCAACTGCCAGTTGTGTGGACTTGGGCCAAGCTGCATCTTTGGACTAGACCCCCAGGACCCACACCGCACAGACCCCCGTCCCCTCACCGTGCACACTCAGAAGTCCACGGAATCTGTCCTGCTCCTTCCTGGCCACCCGGCATCTGCAAAGGAACTTAGCCCCTTTCTCAGTCTACAGTTTACGGCTTCCGAACCACGTAGGCCGACTTCCATTACTGGGAGCTTATTTTTCCCCACCCTGGGAAGGGAAAAAAAATACACCTAAGTGGCAGGACCCAGGCGACCTTCAGAGTGGTTTCCCCTATGTGCATTACTTTTCTGTGCTGAAAGCAGAGATGAGGGCCCTCAGTGTCCAGGAGCACCTCGCTGCATCTCTCCCTCGGGAGTCACTAGGCATTTGTTGCACAGGTTAACCCAAGAGGGGTAGAGGATGCCGAGCAGAAAATGAGACCCTGGAGATAACGCCCTCCTTGCCTCAATCCCCAAGGGGTGCCCACCTGCTCATTCCCCAAGGCTCATTCGCTGAGCCTGACTCCAGCAAGAGAAGCAAGTAAGGAAGTGGGGGCTTAGGGCAGCCCCTCAAGTTTAAGGTCTCATCCATGCCAAAGAATTAGAATGTATCAGCTTCTCCTGGAGAAAGGAGAGGGGAGGCCCAAGAGAGAGAGACAGAATGACTGACACAGCACAATGGGGGAGGTTGCTTGCCTTGCATATGACTGACTCGGGTTCGATCCCCGGCATCCCATATGGTTCCTGGAACACTGCCAGGAGTGATTCCTGAGCACAGAGCCAGGAGTAACTACTGAGCATCACCAGGTGTGACCCAAAAACCCAAAATTAAATAAAAAAACACTCATGGCTCTTCTTGGCTCCTCAGCCTGTGGCACCTGAGCAGGAGGCCCCACTTCCTGCCTCTCGTTGTCTCCTTCAAGTGCTCACAGTGAATCTCTATGACATATTATGACATATTATCCATACGAGATCCCTATTGTTTTCCTGGACGTAGAATGTGATTCCAGAGAGTGCGTGTTGGGTCATAAGCACGGTGCACGTTGGCGTGGAATGAAGACCCAGTCCTGACTCTGACCCAATTCTGAATTTGTCAGTAACTTGTTATGAGAGTCTAGAAAAATTTCTCAGCCTCTGAGGTCAGGCACGTGCCTTGCATGTGACTGTCTCTGATTCCCTCCCTGGCCCTGCATACTACCCCTGAGTCCCTCCAGGAGTGATCCCTGAGCACAGAGCTAGGAATAAGCTCTGAGCACTGCCAGGTGTGGACCAAATACCAAAATAAAAGTCTTGGTCTCTGAGCCTTAGCGCCCCCTTCTGTAAAGTGAGTGTAGTGATTGCCCTGTGGAAATATTATTTGGGGGTCAAAGGTTTCTGGTGTTGAGACTGGGGAAAGCGCCATCGTCAGGAGTGTGCTCTGCTTATTCTGAACAGACTTGATCCCTGACAACTGAGTCTGGCCCCTGGAGGCCCCTAAGCACATTCACAGCGGTTATGATGGTCATTATCCCTGCAGGGTTTGAGCGTCTGTACCCTGAGACCCCAGCATTGAACCACCCCTCCATTGGCCAAGCATTTGCATGTCTCCCTGTCTTAGACCTAAGTACTGCCAGAAATGGCCTCGGACTCCCAACATCACGTGGTGCTGCCCCAAAACACTTATAGACACAAAGCTCTTGACATTGAGTAGGGGCTGGCAAATGGCAGCTCCTACCGTGATCACAGGTGACATGAGTTTGCCTGACGGTTGAGCAAAATACAGTCTTTAAAGTGCTCAGAGCTCAGCTCCAAGCAAGCGATTTCCTGTCCCTGAATCTCAGCTTCTCCATCTCCCCAAGAGGAAAAGAACAGGCAGGAAAGCATCACAGGAGGTGGGAGGTGGGAGGAGAGACCATTGACACTCAGGCCACTGGCAGAACACGTCCAGACCAGAGCCAGCCCCAGAAGAAGGGAACCGTGGACCGCATCTATGCGTGGGGATGGGCAGCCTGTGGGAGCAGGGGCACAGCTGCTGTGGCAAGTCCAGCCAAGATCAGCAGAGCCTGGAAAAATTTCAGACTGCAGCTGGGCCCAGCGGTCTGAAACACACCTGAGCCGCAGCTCAGCGGGGATCCATGATCCAGGCGGAGAGGCTAGTCTGGCATCACTGAGGTCACAGCTGTCTGATTCAGGGCCGCCTCCCGCCAGCCTACACTGTAGGTAGCGAGCGGAACGTTTTGCTGGGAGCTGTATTAAGCACTTAGATGTCTCCCTGTCTTCAACCCCAACAACCAAGAGGCCGGATCACTGCCCCAGGCTTACACAGGAGTTGTGTGGTCACTGGTCCCAGGGCCTCTGGTCAGCTGGGAAGCCATACTTGGACAAGAGACCCAGATCCCTCCAACTTCAGAGCCCCCCCGCCTTGAATTCCTGGGTCCCAATATCAGCAGAGCCTGGAAAAATTTCAGACCACAGCTGGGCCCAGGGAGGGAGTCCTATGTCCTGTGAGAGACCGCGCAGCATCATGGAACGTTCCCTGTGCCTTTGGAAGCACCAGGGGCAGCCCAGGTGGGCCCACCGACCCACACCCTGAGTACAGACAGATACTCGGCCTCCCCACGCCCCCACCTCCCGCCCACCAGGGCCTTCCTGCTGACTGCAGCCGTTCGGGCTGAACCCCTCCCGTGCAGCCCTCTGGCACCAACCCTATAAATATTAAACCAGCGGTAATTAGGGAAATCAGTCAGTCACTGCGCCCGAGCCCGCCACATCTCCCCACCAGGCCGAGACTGCCTTTGACCGAGGATCTTTGTTTCCTCTAATTTGGGGACCTCATACAAGGCATGTGTCAGGCACCAGGACATCAAGCTCATCTCCACGTGAGCACAGTCCTGCCGGCAGCGGTGGCCCCTGTACCCCCGGGCGCACAGAAGCTGGAGGGTCGTCTGTGTGCAACACAGAGGCAAGAGCCCCACTGGGGTGCCTGTCAAGGACCAAGACCCCCCCATCTCTTCAGGAGATGCACCTCATTTTGTCAGCACGTGGCATCGAGCACCGTGTCGCTTCTTTGAGGACAGATGACACTTTGTAACAGTGTGTCACATCAGTCGCCTGTGTGTTGGGGGGTGGTATAGGACCCAGGGAGGAGAAGGCAACCATAGGCACAGGGTTTCCAACCAGACAGAGGGCTGAGGGTGAGGGGGTGAGAGCAGGGTAGCATGGGGGGCCACAAAAAAGGCAGGTGGGGCTATAGAGATAGCACAGAGTTAGTACAGCTGGCTGTGCATGAGAAAGATAATGGTTCAATCTCCAGCACCTCATACGGTGCCCTGAGCACCACCAGGAGTGATCCCTAAGCACAGGGCCAGGAACCAGCCCTGACCTGCCGGGAGTGATCTCTGAGCACAGAGCCGGGAGTAAAATCTGAGTATCACCAGGAGTGATCCCTGAGCACTGAAGCTGGAGCAAGTCTGAGTATCACCAGGACAGAGCCAGGAGCCAGCCCTGAGCACTGCCAGGAGTTATCCCAGGCACAGCACCCAGAGTAAGGCCTGAGTATCACCAGGCCTTACTCTGGGTGCAATCCCTGAGCAGAGCCTGAGTACTGCTGGGTGTGGCCCTAAAAAAAAAAAGGAAAGCTCATGCTTTTTGTCCTGCCACCTCTCGTGCACCCAGAAGCTCCCCATCACCCAGTCGACTCCCTAATAGCCTATGGGACCCTCACAGTGCATGTACCCCAGAAAGCAGGTCTCTGCTCCCCCAGATGGATCCTGCCTCTTTTATTACTGCCTCCCCCTCAGCCTGACTCAAGCTCCTGAGACTCACACAGCACTAATACATCTCCCTCTGATCCCCTAAAATCCTCCCTGGAAACAGAAGCATAGGTAGTTTCCCCAGGGAAACTGAGGCACCTGCTGCAGGTGAGCCATGCCCAGAACCTCAGAGGCCAGAGGGCTGGAGAGATAGCACAGTGGGTGGGACACCTGTCTCACCTGTGGCCGGCCTGGCTTCGATCCCTAATATCCCAGGTAATCTCCTGAGTACCACCAAGAGTGAAGAGTAAGCCTTCGCACAGCTGGTTGTAGCCCAAAAACCAAAACATCAAAAATGGGGGAGTTGGAGAGAGAATACAGAGGGAGGGGTGTTTGCCTTGCATGCTACCAGCCCAGGTTCGGCCCCCACCACCCCGTAGGATTGCCCCTGCCTCAGCCCTTCCAGGAGTCAGCCTGAGCTGCACCTGATGTCCCGAAAGCAAAAGAAAATCCAGAACCGCAGAGCAAGTCAGAAGCAGAGCAGGGGAAGAGCGGGAGGAGTTTGTCCCTCCCAGGAGACAGTCCCTGCCAGGTGTCTGCCGGGGGCCCATTGGGAGCCCCAGGTAAAAATGCAGTTGCCCCCAAACCCAGCTGGAGTCAGCCCGAGGTGGAGCTGGCTAGAAGTGCGCCCCAGGGGACTCCCCAAGCCCATCTCGACTCCACACACATGGAGGAAAAGATCCAGCCTCCAGCTGATAGAGCCCAGGCGAGTGGCAGGTATTAATTGGTGCAATTAGGGGCCTTTCCCAAGGCCTTGGAAACGGCAGCATCAATAATTAGGCTCCTATCGGAATGCCTGAGCCTCCGTGTGCAAACAGGACGCTTCGTCTGCAGCCGCAGTCAATGATTTGTTCAAGGGGAGCAACATTTACTGTCATTTGAAAGGAGCAATTGACTGTATTATTAGTGGCTGTGAGTGCCCAGCTGGGGGACTGACTCTACATCCATCTCTCCTGCCTGACCCTCGGAGACTGGGTCCCCCAAGGGCTGAGATGGTGCCCCCCCTGTTTCATCAGAAAAACCACACCTGGACTTCCAGTGCTAGTCTGGCACTTCAACGCTGTGTGACCTTGAGCAAGTAACTCGACATCTCTGAGCCTCACCTGCTAAGAATTCCAATGCTGCCTCCCCGGGTTTCAGTTGCGAGCAGGTGAGTCAGAGATGCAGGAAGTGCTCCGTGGGGTGAGGTGCTCCCCCTCTTATCACACGGACTCTGCCAGCTTTCTGGCAGTCCTGGGCCTCCATCCGGGACCCATGGCCCTAGGAAAGAAACCACAGCAAATCCCCAAGGGAAACTGTGCTGGGCTCACATGGGAGAGAGGCCTGGAACATTTCCCATGAACCTCAGGCCCACCTGGCTCTCGTGGGAGAGTGAGAATGAAACCAGCCTCACCCCAGCGCCCCGTGAGACCCCAAAACCCTCGCAAAGCTAATGGTTTTCTTGACCAGAACTTGGGAATGTTAAGACGTCTCTGCCCAGAACGGCACTGCCCAGAGTGGCCTCAGATTGGATGTAGGGACTATTGGGGCGCCCACGGGCGTCTCAGGAATTTCCCTTCTGGGGGCAGAGGGCAGGGTTAGTGCAAGTGGGAAGAATCCACATCTTGCCCACCCCCCCCACCTGCCAAAGAAAGTCAAGACACCCTGCCTCCTGCACCCTTCTTCTCCGTCCTCACCCCTACCACTGGGTTCGCTCCTGCTGGGCAGACACCCATCAGGGGTATCTATGGGACTTCCAGCCGGCAGCCCTGGATAGAGAGCCGGTCTGAGGCGAGGAGGGCCGGATACCAGATCTGGGGATCACATGATCGCACTATCCCAGAGAAAACCAAGGGAGGGAGCGTGTGGGCAAGTCCTAGCCTGGCTCATTTCTGGCCCCCAGCAGGCTGGGTTGGGAAGGAAGGAGAGACGGAGCAATGTGGAGAGGAGAGGAAGGGAGGGAGGGAGGAGGGAAGGAAGACAGGAGGGAGGAGGAGAAAGAGAGAGGGCAGGGAGGAGGGTGAAGAGGAAGGGAGGAGGGAGGAGGGAAAGAAAGGGATGGCTGACATGGAGAAGGAAAGGCGGGGCAGGGAGAGAGGGAATGTAGGGGTGGAAAGAGAGTGGAGAGGAAGAGGGAAGGGATGGGAAGTGAGAGAGGAATGAGGAGGGGTAGGGAGGAGGGAGGAGAAATAGAAAGGAAGGGGAGGAGGAGGAGAGAGAGAAAAGGGAGGGCGGGAAGAGAGAGGGAAGGAGAAGAGAGAGAGGAGGAGAGTGGGGAAAGGAGGAAAGTGGAGAAGGAAAGGGAGGGGGAAGGTGGAGGGTGATTGTGGGGAGACAGGAGGGAAGGGGTGGAGAGAAGGAAGGTCCCAGCAAGCCCTGACATGGTTCCCCCGACACGGTTCCCCTGACACGATCTCCCCTGACATGGTTCCCCCTAATATGATCCCCCCAACATGGTCCCCCCTGGCGCGGACCCCTCATGGGGCAACAGTCCCCATTCCCCAACATCTCTGTCCCCAAGAAACTCACGGGAGGGGCCAGCGCGATAGCACAGGAGGTAGGGTGTTTGCCTTGCGTGGCCAACCCAGGTTTGATCCTTGGCATCCCATATGGCCCCCGAGCACTGCCAGGAGTAACCCCTGAGCATTGCCAGGTGTGACCCCAAAGAAAGAAAGGAAAGGAAAGGAAAGGAAAGGAAAGGGGAAAGGAAAGGGGAAAGGAAAGGG